>JAQMCX010000045.1:13745111-13850509 GCA_029814765.1 Acanthurus leucopareius
GGGCAGTTAAAAAGATCTAAAACAGCAACAACTAAGAGGAGGAACCAAAAGTCTTGTTAAAAAGAAAAGTCTTAAGGCTCCTTTTAAAACTGTCTGTGGACTGTGGAGCCCTCAGGGTGTCAGGGAGGGTATTCCACAGACGGGGTGCAGCAACACTGAAGGCCCTGTCACCCATGGTCCTCAATCTGGTTCTGGGTAGGTAAATGCACCATGTTTGAATAGCACTTTTCCACTTTAGCAGACAAAGCATTTCACAATTTTCCCCTCTTTCAGCCATTCAAACACCAGCTGCAATGCAAGGCACTGTTACCCATCAGGGGTCTTCATGACACGTAGCTCAGCACATGCACGAGAGGAGGATCTAAGCCAACTCTGCGATTAATGGATGACTCCCTCTACCTAAACCACTACCGCTCCAATGGGTGGGGGCAGAGCTGTATTTAGGTGAGTTTAATTGGTGCAGGTGCTCCAAATTGCCTGACGTACCCACAACTCTTTCCAGCTACCTCACTGACATGCAGCAGGCCTGTGCCTGTCACACGAGCTGAACAAGTTCATTTAAAATGAGGAAATGGCAAAGCAGCAAAGTGGCACCAAAACGTCCTTACCAGGCATTTGGCAAGACAGCGAACTAGAAAGAGAAATGGGTTTTCTCACTGGGTTAACATTCATTCATATCTCATTCAGCAATATTTCAGCCTGTACTTACTGTTGCTTCATCAAATGCCTTCATAGCACGATACATCTGTCACTCCACCTGTTTTACCACCTTTGTTTTAACTGGCAATTATAAACTTAAAGTACTGTATGTAGCAGTGTCATGAGATCTATTTAACACACATTGCTACTGCCTTAAAATCAAATTGCTTTGCTTTTCTGTTGCAGAAAAAAAATCTTATTCCTTCAAACATTTAAATGATCTTTCTACTTTCACCCACAAAATCAAATGATGAAAGCCAGACGCTCTCTATTGCTGTTTCATCATGACTTTTTCTGTTGTCACTGCTGTTTAGAAAGTGTAAAAAATGAGACAGAACAGACAGTTTTGCATGAAATCATACCCGTCATGACCTCCATATGTGGACTCGAATACTTGCATGACCATGCATTCATTACTTAATGCTTATTTCTTACACTTTCAGTTGCAAGATTTCTTGTGTAAAACTACCGCATAGCAATTTACAGTCTCCCACCCGCCTGCTTGCCACTCAGCACCAAGCCACATGACCAGAACTGATTGCCTTTGGCCACCATTGAACTAAACCTCAACCTGGAGCGTAGCCAGGGGACGACCATAAAGTAACCATGTGCTCATCATCAGAGATGTTATCACACACAAACCTGACTGTCATGTTACCATGAAATGCAGGTCAGCTGATGCACCGTGTGAGATGGCTGGATGGAGAAAGGCTCGGATGAATGCTCCCGCTGCTGCATTGTGTCGTTTCCATACACACAAGCTGGCCTGTCACTGGGCTTGAGAGCTGTTAATGTGTTTTACACCTTTGGGCTAAAGGCAGTGGAATGAGTCACAGCTTCCTTATCCAACGGGCAGCATGCATCTTCTCTGTTGGGGTATTGTTAAACTCAGTAACAAGGCTACTTGTGTTGCAAGCAAGTGAGGACGGAGTGTTTGTACTTTTGTCCTCAATGAAATTTACAGTCATCATTTTATGCTGAAAATAAATTTGTAAGAGGGATAATGTCAAAATGACCCGAAGTCATCGAAAATTTGACTAAATTACTGTAAATTATTTAATCATTGTAAATGATTGCCTCTATTAATAAACTGAAATAAATAAACTGTTAAGATGCATAAAGAGATGTACTGTTATGCCACTTAAAGCTGTCCTGTTTTGATTGGATCACCCAGGGAAGTTCAAACTAGATGTGTTTTGGATTCAAAGGACAAAGAACAATGAATGCAATATCTTTGCATTTAACATTTGCTGTTTTTGCTTCATTTGTTTCGATGAATGGATGGACCTTCTTAGTCTTATTGAAAGAGTACTGAGAAGAACAAGTTGAGTATCATAATTGGGACAATCCACTAATTCTAACTTTGTCAGGGGAGAAGGTGCTTAATGACCAGGACCACTTTTAGGGAGCACTACATCAAAATACCTGCTGTACAGAGTGTGAATGTTTTATTGCTAAATGCCATAGCCACCAAATAAATAATCCATTAGACAGAGGCAGATGTTACAGTACATTTACTGTAGTACTGCAGTTTAACACTAGAGATTTGACATACTTGTTTGTTTTTTGAGTATTTCCATAAATGCTTTTATAAACTTTACTCTACTGCAGTTCAGAGGCAAGTGTTGTACTTTTCCCTTCATGACATGTATCTGATACTTAGCAGTAAAAAGAAAAAATATTTCCCCATTTTTAATGTCAAAATTCACTCATTTGGCCTGGTGAGACTCAAACAAGTTCACAACATAACTGATTTTTTTTCGAACATTTAGCGGTATACGGACAGAGTCATTATGCTCTACTAGCATTATAAAAAGGTAGGCATGCACAGCATATAAAGCTGTTTAATGCTAGCAGAAGCTCAGGGATACCGGGGGGTTACATCATTGGTTTCTCAAACTTTTTCACATCATGGACCCCTCAACTGAAACAAATTAGACCACAGATCCCCCATCCAATAGGGATTTTGCTTTTTGGTGTTTATTACAGTAAGTGTATAAAACTAATCCCCAATGAGGTCACACACTCTGTTATTGTGTAACTTAGGAATGAAATTGTATTGAAAATAAATGATTCTCTTTTTGCTTTTCAGTCACTTTTTATGTGAGCAGTCAGATGCAACAGTTGACTGACTCTTAGGACAGGCTGTCAGAAAATGTGTGCTGTTATCCCCACAATGTCTCATCTACCTCCTGCTCTGTGGCGGCCAGCCTTTCACTCTGCCTTCAAGTGTGGCCGTTCAGAACTATTTTAAGTGGTTTTGATGTCTGACATGGACAGACTAAAGTTACATACCATACTTACTGGCCCTGGTTTGGCCCTGAGCTGATTTCTCTTCCAAGCATGCCAACTGCATTTCACAACAAGACTTTATATTGTGACAAAAAGATACAACTTCTCCTCTCTACAAGCTGCTCAACATTTGTCATCTATTGATCAACAGGCCGGACAATTCACTCCAAAATGTAAATAACCCACTTCTTCATTAAAGCTCATCCCCAGGCCAGTATGCAAATCCACACAAACATCAATCTAAAGAATACCTGAGAGCACACATTGGCTTAAGGCTCAAACAGTCAGGCCCTCAAAGCACAAACGGCAACAGTGGATCGAAGATCAAACAAATAGCCTTTGACATCCACCACCTCAGTGCACATCAGACTCATACTGCCATCTTCATCTAAACTCATCTTAGACCAAAGAAGTCTGCTTCTTATTGTGAATGGCAGAGAAAGAGGAGTGTTGACAGAGAGGACAGAGATTGCAAACACCTCAGGGAGCAGATTGGCTCATGGCACACATCTGCCCTTGTTCTGGGGCTGCCGGCACAACAGATCTGAAAGGGGATCGAGGTCGTTCTCAAGTGGGTTGAGGGCAAGCTGAGGTCTCTGTGCCGACACACAGAGTGATTAAATGTAGGAATTAGGGGGACTGCTGCAAACATCTAAACAGAGGGAGAAACCTATCCATCTGGGGCAATCAAGGAGGGTGAGATTAAGTGCATGTATGCATGCATACAAAAGTGTGTGTGTGTGGGGGGGGGGGTGGGGGGGTGGGGGTGGGGGGTGTAGTGTGTGTTTCAGCCCCCCCCAACACACAAGCTGCAACAGTGCACTTTGCTAATTCCAACAGTCAAAAGACCTCCCGTGAAAAAAGGGACCCTTTTAAAAGGTAGCAGTTGCTCTGATCCCATATCTGTTCTCTGTACTGGATTGTACTGGCTACATTAACATGCTAATATCTGCTAAATCCAGCTCTGTCCGAGGCTGAACAGACCATTCACAGCTCTTTGAAACAGCAGAACATGGCAGGTCAGGGTGGAGTAATCCAAATACAACTGATACCACCAATCCAGAGACAAAGGGTTTTAAATAGCACAAAACCAAAACCAGACACCACTACCAGTTGGACAGCTCTGCACTGACAACAGTTGTAACTCGGAATTATGTTTCTCATATTATTTGCTAGATATTTCTTTTTCTAAGATATATATATAGATATTCTTCTCTTTGAATTAAATTCTTTGTAGACTCGGTGTGTAGAATCCCAGTAGTCTATTTACAAAACAAGTCTTTTCCGCACTTTCATGTTGAAATTAATGAACCGCAACAGAAAAGAAACTGGCCAGAGCTCACATTTCATCTTAAATGATTTCCCCACCCACTCAAAGAAAATTCAAAAAGGTGTTTGGCTGAGGGGGCTCCTCTGTTGACCACATTACAGTACGGAAAAATAAAAAATCTCCTTTTCCCTTACTTTACCTTTAATGATGCCTTCTTGTTATCTGCTCGTGCCTCTCAGGGATGCGCCTGCCTCAGTCTTTGAAACTAGTTGCATTGTTTCAGGCAAGGTTCGCGCTGAGGTTATGGGTAATTGCAATAGCTGTTTTACATTTCAATCGGAGGTATAATCTCCTAGTCCCCATCTTTCCCAACACAAAAAAACACACCAAAAAACCGCGCTGATATCCCCCTAATTCAGTCATTTAGATGTGATAATGAAGGGATTGACCTAAAGTTGTCTATAGCACAGGCAGTTCCACCCTTTTCAACTCTGCTTTACATGTTTTTTTAGATACAAATGTACATCTTCAGATACTGATGGTTGAAGGATATACTTGTGCTTTTAGTTGTTGCTCTAGTCTTGCATTTTCATTGCATTACCTACAAAAGAAATTGCATCACTGGGAATAATTTTTTTTGTTCATTATTTCTAAGAAGTCCTTTGACTACACTCAAACACCTAGTGCAACGTGAAAAAAAGAACAAGGCTTGTCTCTGAGTTTTCATGTCAGACTCATTATATGATGTTCATTTGACACAAGGGTTTCTCTGTCAGTTCCTCTTAAAGGCTGACCACTTATCATGAGGTAGAGTAGGCACTGTCTGACGTGGCCCTTGACGCTGAAGGACCTTGAGGTAAATTGGCTGGTGCTCCATTGCTCATGTTAGAAGTTTTATTTTTATTTGCGGCTGGAGGAGGGTGCTTCTCTTGGAGATTGCTAAGAATGAACACTTAACAAAGCCTCTTTCTCCTCAATAGTTTATCTGGGAGCTTCCCTCCAATAATGACTTGGGCCCACTCCACCTCATGCCACAATAAAGGCCCTCCATGACATAACAGGGGACCTGGGTGAATTAGCATGGCTTCAATGGACAGTGGGCACAGTGACCGGACCTCCACACTTTACAGTCTATCAGGCCCGACCAGCGGGGCAACCGCTATTCCTAAAGACCCACCTCTTTACATTTCTATGGAGCAACTCATTAGCTATGTAGAATTCCCTCTTTCTTACAGCATCGCACTTCTTTGTCCAAGGGCCAGTCTTTGTCTCTTCTAAATGATCCCACACAAGGCCCATTTTCTGGTTAATACATATTTACAGCCATGTAAGGTTTTTGTGGGGATCCTGTAGTTTTATTTTGCAGGCCGTCACTCTAGACACCATAAACTCATTACCAAGCTGTTTAGGGTAATTGTTCGACCGTATAGTAGTTCTATTTGCGGAGCTCAATGAGTCGGCATCTTACGAGTGGGCAGATGGCTAGACAACACATGCTGGGGATTCCCAGGGACAACCTGAAGCATTTGTAAACCTGACTCACACATTTTTGATGAAATTCTGGTTGCCATCTGGATAATGGTTGTGCAAGGAAAATAAAATACAGGGGGATAAAAACATGTTCAGTTTTGCTCAATGCACAGCAGTTATTAGGAAAATGCTCAGCATTTAAAAAGTTAAGCCTTGCATTTAATCATGAAATAGGCCTTATAAAGTATCCTGTCAATATTCAAGAGGCTGTGGATATTTTTCTCCTCTAAAAAGTTACTGTTTAAAATTAGAAAGCAACTCTGTGTGCATGTGTGGGTGGAAGTGTGTGTTTACAGTAGCCTCTTGGGGGGTAGGGTCAACCGATGTCCTGAGTGAATTAAAGGGGCCAGCTGTGATACTGGCTGAAAGGAACATGGAGGCAGACAAAAGGAGAGATCCCTGTGCTCCCCCGAAAGACAAAAGAGACAGAGACAAGAGGCCGAAACCACACAATCATCTCACCATCTACAATGGCCAAGCTCCTGTAACAAGCAGGATCAGGGGGATCGGCAAAGGGCTAAGCCAGCCTTGGCCACAGGTTTCAGTGCAAGCCATTAATTCCACTCTGCTTAGCACACAATTAATTTCACTCTCATGCAGCAGCTCAAAGCTTCACGATAAGAAGAGGGCTGATTCCAAAACCAAGATTAAAAGGTGAGGCAGTAAAGACTTCACTAAGAAGAGCTCTGAACAGATGCTCATAGACCAAAGAACTGAGAACAGAAGAGGCCAATGATGAGAAAAAGTAAACTGTGTGGAAGGATGGAGTCGAATGTAGAGGCCCTTCGCATCAGTATTGTATCAACTGGGGCAAGCATTGGCTACTGACTCACAAAGGACTGACTGACTGTGCTAGTTAAGCAATTTGTAGCACATGCAGAGTTTTACAATCTTCTTTTTCTTGTTGACATTGTATGAAAAGATCCTTGGGACTAAGTCAGGATTTGGTTGTTATTAACATCCTGACAAAAAATTAAACAATAAAGTTAACCAAGCTGAAAAAGGTGCCCCTGCTGACTTTTCCATTTGAGCTAATGTGACCAAAGTTAATGCTTCTATGGGCTTAATTCAGCCACAAAAGTAGCCAAACCTATGGAATGGCTAATTGTTAGTGGACTAAAGCACCTGCCAGAACCCAAAGGAGCTCAGGAACTGCAAACTGATCTTTTCCCAAAGCAGAGCCCATGGTACTGGATTAGATCCCTGGTGTGCAGACATCCTCTTGGCTCCCCTTGTCTTGCCCTAATGGCTACCCCGCAGGGTACCATGATTTCTGTCTGCGGCCCCTCAAGCCATGTAAAGCCAGGTTACTCCCCATACTCCCAGTCAGACGTCTTACACGCTACAGCCCCTTATTGTCAGGGAATCTATCAGTTAAAAAAAAAGGTAACCTCTTTGATCACTCTTAGAGTGTATAAATGTTGGTTGGTCCTAATTTGGAACGGCTTTTACAGAAAAAATACCTTTTTTTTCAAGCACACCAAAATGCAAAATTGGCAGACCAATTACTGATTTTGAATGTGCTTACGACCTGATCAATAAACCTTTCTGGTCCTGTTTTGAACTTGAAAATTACTTGGGATGAACAAAATAATTGTGATTTTACCAATTCAGCTTATGAAAGCTTTATTATTCGAGTAGGAGAGGTCTTTGTCACTTGAAAATCACTAAAATGTCTAAATTTAGCAGTTGGTTTGTCTCAAATTTTTAATACTAAGTCATAAAATACATCTCACAATAAATCTCACATAAAACGAACCAAAAAACAACAACAATTAATTGTGGAGTCATGACCTAAATATCCCTTGATATACAAATAACAAATCTGTTTTGAACATGATGACCTCTTTATCTTATCTCATCCTGATGTTACTCTGCCACTGGCAAGATGTTTGCTCCAACATTCATCCATCTCCATACAGTGGCACATGCATGAAGGCTAACAATGCTTTGCCCGTGGGCCAGGGCTGGAGAAGAAAGCTGTGACCTGGGTTTAGTTGATGACTAATGCTCCACAACCAATCGATTGGCCAGTGAGTGTTAGAGATAAGAAGCTAGACCCGTTGGCCAGAAGAAGCCTGTGACCTCTCAACCATTCATCTCTGTCCTCATCTGGTCCTGCTGAATGTTTGGCGCTCAGTTCTTCCATTAAATTCTCCGTTGACAAAGCAGGCAGATGCTATCAGTTTGTCTGTCCAGCTTGGCCTATTAGGACATAATACCACGCCCACCTCCCGCTCTCTTCCTCTCTCTGTGCAGCTTGGAGACTGCGGCCCAATGCAAAAGACATAGAGCACATTGTACTGAGCCTACAGCTCCTTTCAAAGTGTCAGGACCCCAAACTAAACTTCTCCAGAGATGAGTAATGAGATCTACTGGCCCATATTGAACATGCTTTGAAGACAACCCTGGGGTTTTCAAAGATAACACAATGGCTAATTTCATAGTGAGGTCAAACTTTGGACTTCATTGGATTTCACATTTTTTTCTGCTGAGGGAATCTCACTCATCTATTAATCTTAATTCATTTATTTACAAAGTAGCAAAAAATTAAACATAAATCTATACTATAAACACATTGACAGAATTTTTAAAATGATATAAAAGCATTGTTTCAATAAAATTTCAAGCCAGGGACCAGAAATTCTGTTTTGAAAAAACAGGTGTCAGCCATCGAAGATCTCACTATTATGAAAAAATGAGAGAAAATCTGGTCAAATATGACCTGTGTTTATGGAGCTTTTAAACATTTTTATTAGAATGGCTTGGTTTTGGAAAAAATACTTGTAAGGGTTTGCTTGTTTAGCTACTAATCTCTTTTGCTCGTCATTAAATCCACTATGCCCCCTACAGTTTGAGCTGGGAGATGTGTTGTGCATCTGTGTGAGCCACAAGATTTCTACATTAAAAGTCTAATAAAAAGCAAAATAAGCTAAACAACAACATCAATGTCTCACTGAAAACTAATTTGGATTTTTAAAGTCAAAGGTCATACTCCTAAAAATATCTTCTGGATGATTTCCTTCACTTGATTGGACCTTTGGAAAGTGTTTTCAAACCTGTGTTCTCACCTGGATACATACCCAGAAGCAGAGGATAACTACTCTGAAAAACTTTAAATAATTAGACAAAACTTACAGCACTTTTGGATAATTGTTGTTATGCTTGCCTCTCACTATTTCTCTCCCAGCTCACTTGATGATTTATTGAGATGAGATATTTTTCGATTCTTGAAATAAATAATGCAAGATACATAAAATTGAACAGAAATTTAAATATGCAAGAATGCAAAGATCTTTTGGTTAAAAAAATGCATGCCAGTTGTGACGGATGTTAAACACTTGTTATATGTAATAGATGATGGCAACTTAGAATGATATTTGCAGCAACTATTACTGATATATTCTGCTGGAGGACAACCGTGTTACATCACAAAACACACCTGATTTTATTGCAGCTGCTTTCAGTACATTGAAATCTGTGATGTTTTCATCCTGTTGTATTTAATTTTCATCACCTTCTCTTCATACATCCTCTAACATCCCAACTGGGGTGCATAAACCTGTGATGTAGGAAACTCTAAATCCCACTCTCAATAAGATATCCTCTGTCAATTCAGGTGAGCTGTATTCAGGTGCTTCTCTTTCTCACGCTGTTCCATAATGCAAACGCTCCCAGCTGGAATTCACTCAGCCTCTCTGTAAGCCCAAAGAGACTCAGCCTGTTCCCCAAACAAGTCATTTGCCTAAGCTGCCTGTCAGTCAGGTGCATTTGTTTGCACTGAGAGTTTAACTCTGCGGGGAATGAAGGATGCTTACTGTGTTGATTTGAGGGGGGTCCCTCAGGTGTGTGTTTATGGAGTGGTGGTGGTGGTGGTGGGGGTGCTCACCTGTGTGAATACACTGGCATGCCTTTAGTTTACACAGAGCCAGGCAGGGAATCACTGGCAGACCTTTTCTCTTGATAGGCAAACAGTGGTTCTGGCTTCATGGGGTTAGCATCCTGCAGAGTCTTTCTTAGTTTGGTCTAATGTTAGTAATTATACCACCAGTGTGAACCCCATTCCATTAACAAAACAGAGGTGGAGACAAAGGGAGGAAATGTCGGCAGGAGCCTGAGTTTTGAGCCTACCTAGTAGATGACATGACAATGTGAATGAATTGGTAAGACCTGAGGCAAACACAAGAACTTTACATTTTATGTAAATGAAGTAATAAATGGCTCACATATTTAAACAGCACTTCAGCACATGAATTAAACAAAAGCTTACACTCTTAAACTTTAACTTGTTTGGATAATACTTGAACTTCACAAAAACCTAAAAGATTGGCTTTCCAATCAAGACTATTCTCATTACTCAAAAAACACAAAGCAGGCTCAAAAAATACCCTATAAAACACCTCATTCATTATCCCACTAACTTGAAAAAGGGTTAAAACTGCAGCATCAAAAACACAATATGGATGTGAAGTAAAAAACACAAAAAAGGCATCTGTGACATAATATCAAAAGGGCCATTTTCTGGAGCAGTTGAAGCCAGTGTTGGCCGCAGTGGTCAGCAGCCATTGGAGTGGTCAGCGTGGAGAATTCCCTGTGCTCCATCATTCTGATGGCTGTGTCCAATTGCACAATGCCAGAGCAGCAGGTAGCCCTGGCTGCTGGGGTCGCAGCTCCAAGAGCCTCGCCCCATTGGCCCAGGGGCTCTGGCCAAGGTTAACGGGTCAGGGCCTTGTCCGGACACAGGCTTGGCTCCCGGCCAATGGGTCGAGCTGGTCAGCGGTAGGGAGCGGTGGTGGTCAGATGAATGATTTATAGGTGTGCTAGATGGAGAGAATGCTAAGAGGCTGCACTTTAATCTGGCCAGGGTTTTTTTTTTTAAAGTCTTTCTAAAGGCACAATATGTTCATGCTTTGCTTATCCCCCACCAAAAGCACTTGACTTGAACTATTAGACTTGTGCTGCTAGGTTTCTTAAGACTTTTTATATTTCACAAATCGGATGCCATTGGATCGTCTATTATGTTTCCCTTGCATATGTTTCCCCTGAAACCTTCTGCTAATGAATAAAACCTGGGCTAGTTCACATCCTTAGAAATGCGGTTTCAAACTCAAATCATACTCAATCTCAAATCTCCTATCTGTTGCCAAAACTAAAAGACGAGCTTGATCTGTCATCCTGTTATGAACTGTTTATCGCTTGCCAAAGTGTCTAAGTGATTCCATCAAACTGGGACTCTTCAGAAGTAAGTTTAGAGCCTCACAAGTTTTCTAGTCATGGAAGGCAGGCGAGCTCGGATTGCCCTGGAGGTCTTTTTGTTCTTGTTTGGGTATTGTGAACAGATGGACTTCATACCCTTTTGCCCAAATCAAAGATGGCATTTTGTTTTTCATATTGGATGATTTTAAGGGGTACGGAGATGAAGCAAACAAAGCCTTTTTTAAATGATCTCACAAAAATTAAATCAAGAGAGACATCATGCTATCCAGGATTTTCTGGTGACTCACTTTATCCTCATTAAGCTAAACCATAGCCCAAAACGGAGGAATTTGTTAAGAAAACCAATATTTTAAGGTTACAAATTATCAGCATGAAGAGATAGACTTGCTTTGTACAATCACACAAAGTAAACATTTAGCATTAACATCGCATCAAGGGAAACAGCTGGCTGGTTCATATTACAAACAATGTAAGCCATGGAGCGTACAAACTACGTAATTCTATATGGCCACAAAGACAAACTATTGGGCGACATTTCCCACATTCAGAGAACCATAAACCATCCAGTGACTTCAGGAATGGCCCAGCATGTGGTTTATTTTTAGGGGACACACTTAGGGGTCATGCGCAAATCCACAGAAGTCTGCGAATGTATTCTTTGGACAAAATCACCAGCTGCCATTTGCACGTGGGTGGACAGTTTGTCTCCACTGGCCTGCAGAGCCGAGGCCCAAGGCCTGAAACCTTGCTGCCCTTTCAGCTAATTGTTTGTGGGTTGCTTTTAAATTTATTGACAGTCTCGGTGATATAGTGCTCCTATTGTGTTTTCAGCCTATTGTGAACAGCATTAACTATGGCTCCCGCTTCTCTGCTCCTTGTGCACCGCGGCTGACCAGGGGCCAGAGAGCAGTGTGATGCCCAGCGGGAGTGCCCTCTCCGTGGGCAGGAGAGGAGACCTTTACAGGTGCCTCAGCCCTTCCCTTAGCAACGCCCTGCTGCTCAAAATTTGTTGTCTCCCTGTGGGTGTCTTTCTAAGAGTGTCAGCTGTGAGACCCCTGATGGGAGATTTGTTGATACGATAACTCGATTAGGCTCCGGGATGGATGACATGGTGGCAGAGAGCAAGTGTGAAACTCCCAGGGAGGTGCTGACTCTTCTCCTTAACCTCTCCTCAGGAGACCAGCGTTCTGCACAAGCCAGGCATGTGGCTCCCAAAGCCCTTGCTGAGCCTCCAGTAATCAGTCTCCCAGGCACAATGGTGCAGTTCACTAACCAAGCAAAGAAACATGAACCTTTAAATAATTTAAGTATAGACAGTATAAGGCTAGAGGACTTCATACATAAGAGAACTCCTTAATTAAGAGCGCTGAGTGTGAAAGTTCCTTATTATGTGGATTTTATTTCAGGATTTATCATCAGAGCTGTCCTCGCTCTCAGGCACCTTATTTTCTTAATTGGCCTAGTATCATTTCCCAATTAACTCCAAAATTGGATGATGATTGCCCTAAATTGACACAAGAAATCAGTACACAGCTTAAGCCGAATTAGGGATAAAGTTATGGACTCTGTAAATTGGTAATTAATTTTAAGCCATCAAAGCATGGCTATTTTGGTCGTTGGGGGAGGGATATGGATTGAATCCCAGGTAATCAGGCTGGTATTATCAAGTAAGACTCTAAGGTACACTAATATGCTCTCAACACTGCTCCACTTCCGAAATAATCTCAGCTCACCGGTGTCAGGCAGGGTTGCATTATAAACTCTTTTTACCCGGTGGTTAAGTTTGAGACTCACGGTGGATTTAAATCAAAAGAGCTGTTCTCCCTGGACGAGGCTGCTAAAAGCTCTGGCATATCCATGCAGGTGTAACAGGGTCAATCAGTAACCACTGGAGAGTTAATTAGAGATAAAGTGTATGTTAATGGCAAGACCTAGCTACACTCACACATTCCAACACACCCGACATGTACACAAAGTCTGTTTGCTGACGGGTTGGTTGCCACTTACAAAATAGCCAACTTCTTGCATTCAACCCCACAAAAACTCCGAGCTAAAACAGTTGTTATAGAATATATTCCTACTTATTCTTTGTTTCCCAACATCCAAAAATTACAGGAGAAAGCTACACAAAGTGACAATATTGTTTTCATACAACAGTAACTAAGCTTTTCTCATAAATGTCATAGTAATTAGTGGAAGTTCAAGACTGCTGGGAAAGTAATGAAAATCTAAGATTTCCACTTGAAAAACTTAAGTAAAAGCAATAAAAGATCTGGTTATAAATGACTCAAAGTACAAATGACTTCACTTTTTTATATTAATTTATAATTAACTGTTAATTAATTTTTCATTTGAAAGTCTTACAGAACACTAGCTACACTATACATCAATGTGATTATCATAACATCCTAGATTAATGCTACACATGAAAAATTAACATAGCTAACCATACCTAAATACAATTTCAACTACAGTAAGTAAGTGCAACCTACTTCAACTGCTGGTGGAGGTTAGAAGATGAGTTTTTAAAAGCTGAGGTCTCTGATTTTGAACATGCTCAGCAAGTACTTCATCATGGAAATGACATCTTTTTTAGATTCTGGTTTAAAAAGTGTAGCCAGATGTGGACAAGACATGTTATTCGGAAGTCGCCTCTTGTTCTGAGTTTTGTTCTGTCAATATCCAGTTGTGGTCACAGACAGATAGGTGGTGCTTATTTCTTTTAGGGCAGCTGGCAACTGGGCATCGGAAGTCAAGGTGACCTTTGTGCTTTCTGTCCTTCACCCAGTCTCTTTGTCTTGAGCAGACTAATTGTAACAATGGTAAAAATGGCAAATGTAGAGAAATAAAAAGTAGATTTTTGGCTCAAATTTGTACTTCAGCTAAGACTAGTAGTGCACTTTAAAAAAAAAAAGGAGCAAGTAAAGTACCATTAAAAAACAGCCTTTTACCAATGCATTACTTGTATTGTTTTACTACCCACTGCTGCTTCCAGCTCACACCGTAAACACTCAGGTATGGAGGATCATTATATGGCAAGAGCACTCTCCAGCTGTCCTCACACATGTACATAATGGACACACACACACACACAAACACACACGCACACTCCTCCCTCTCTCCATGCCTCTGCTCAGAGCCACAAAGCCAGGCACCGGCTCAGACAGGATGTAGCACATGTGTATCATATTAGGCAGCTCTTTCCAGCCGGCAGGCCCATAGGTGATATTAGATCTACAGCTGGCCCACTCCCTCTGTCTTTCTGAGCTGCTGCCCAGCCTGCAGTCCTCTCAGGCTGATATTTCACACATCCCTCCGCCCGTCTCACAGCCCCAGTCACAGGTGGGAATGCCTTCACACAGAGCAACAACAAGAGAGTCTGTTGTAATGAGTATGTGTGTTTTTTTCCACATAGAGGAACAGCAGACAGGGGAAGCCATTCAGTGGGCCCCTCCAGGTCACGGCTGAGATGTGGAAAGGCTGACCCTACATGGCCTACATCAAAGCCCCGATGGACACACACAGGAGCGGGAGAGTTCAGGTGAACGTTACTATGTAGGGAAAGCAAGTAGGTCCATGTTAATGCATGGTAGAGAGGAGCTGGAGAATGTCGCTGAGTACCAGCTCGTCACCCCTGAGCAACTGCAGGAAGTAGCAGCATGATGCTTGCCATCTGTCCAAATCTTGGGGGATCATAGGAAGAAGCACAGAAGGATAATATCCTAATATCCTAATAGAAAGGTCTTGTAAACACGAGTGCCTCAAATGCCAAAGTGACATCTCACAGGTGAGCTTGAAATACTAGACGTGTGTGTCGGACATTTGTGAAATAACCGACAGGATCTACGATTATCCAACAAAATAAGGACAGACAAAGAGAACAAACACGTATTTCATTAATACTCAGAACATATGGATACATTTACTCTCATGTGGGCCATAAAACATCTATAAACATGTTTCTCACTCCTCCTCCTTTTCATGAAGAAGAGTCTGGACAACAACAGCAATAGATGATCCACTCTGTCCTCAACTAATTAGAAGCTTCTGCTTGTGGAGATAGTGGCAGGCTCATCGAGACAAAAAACAAGGTATTGATTTCTTTATTACGACCCCAGGCTCTGAGCGGAGCTGAACATCAGACAATGACTGGTTAATGTGTTCTTGTTATCAGAGGTCACAGGTGTAACAAGAGGGAAAAAAGCAGTGGGGTAAGTGAGGGTCCCTGATGAGGTTAGCAGAGAGGATTCAGGATTCACTTGAAAATTAGGATGAATTTGTTTTGCTAGTACTCTAAAAGAAACCTATTTTAATACATTAACTAACCCTAAACTAACATGATCAAAATAACAACTAAATAGTAAAAAAAAAAAAAAAGATTATTTAAACAACATCAGCCAAAACAATCAAAGAATTGCAGATCAGAATTAAAAAGGCATTTTATTGGACAGTATCTATTGAAACAGCCAACAACAGAAATGTATTAAAGTTTTTTTTTAGAAATGTTTGGATATGATTAATATGTTTTATCATTAATATTAACATATATAAAATGTTTTTTGAAAAATCAAAAAGGGCTGGAAACATATCTACTCTTTGTCCCTTATTAAGAAGTTTTGGATCTGTCAATCACAGGCCTCATGCTCCATCTACCACTGCGATTAGATTTAAAGTTTTTGACGTATCACATATAGTGTGAATCTCAGATTCAAAGGAACTGCACAGACATCACTCCCTCCAGTGAAGGAATGTGTAAACACCGCTTGAGTGAGAAATTTGCACAGATACAAGCCTGCATGGCCAAGGTCTGACATTTTTGAGGACATAAACGTAAGAAAAACATTTTTGAGTGCAGAACGTCTTCAAGCTTGATATACAGATTTAAGTTCTCAACTCAGGTTTCTTGGCATATCAGCTGAGCTGTGATGTATTAATCAGAACACAAGTTCATTTCCCAGAAGCATGAAAGGCACTCCCGCCACCGTTCTACTCCTCACTAGAACACTTGCTGTCATTTTCACACACACACTCACACTCACCACACTTCAGCTTGTGGTGTCGTGAGTGACGCAAGGAGGGATGTCGTCAATTCACTGCGGTCTCTTAAATGATGAGATGACTCAAAATGTTTTTTTCTTGCATATTTCCACAAAAGAGCAGTGTCACATCCAAAAAAGAAAGAAAGAAACTCAATGAAACCATATTCTGGAAAAGTTACACCACAATCACTGCATGCTATGTTTATTATGTTGACAGGAAAGATTTCATGTCCAAAGGGTCAGGAGAGCATTTTCTGTTCATTGTTTTTTACCTCTTGCCTTCATTATTACCTTCATGTAAAGTTCTAGCAGATTACTGACTATACTCCTTACTCTGGCTGTGTCTGTCCTCGCCCCACTCTACCAGCATTCAATCACTGAGAGGGCTGGCTGATGGGAATATTTACACTAATAGATCCTATTAGATTCAGTAAAGGACCTTTAAATCCCCTTGAAATCAGCTTTATGTCTCCAGACACTGGTCAAGTGACATCTGTAGAGATTATGATCACAACACCAATCCACTCACACTTAACTCAAATACAAATAGTTACACATTTTAACCTTAACCCAGACAGAAGAGATATAGTGGGGAAAAAAATACACTTCACTGTCCAATTTTTACCTTATAAGGCACTTTTTGTTGTTAGATATCATCAGTTGCTTCTATTTAATGGTCACTTTATTAAAATCTTTCATGACTCAAACTGTTGACTTTGAAGCACTTATCTCTAAAATTACCTGTACTTGCCAGATTATCCCGTGTTTCTTATTAGCCTCATGCCAATCACAAGATACAACATACAAGCACACAGAATATACTGTGATAGATCAATCATAATCCATTTAAATGCTAGATGTGAAAAGAACATAAGACTGTTGTCCTGAATAGGTGACGAATTTGTACTATTAACTGAGTGTCTGGACATAAACAGTCTGGCAGTGGATACCGCCGGTGACTTCATCACCCTTCATCTTGCAGCAATGAGTGACTATTCTAGCAAGTACTCCACAGACGTCAACGCTGATGAGTAGATCTGACCCGTTTAACCCTGCAGTCATGAGCACGTGCTTGCTTCACGTCAAAACTGGGAAGCAACCAAAGTCAAAGTCCTATGCTCAGAGGCTGAGACAGCACAGCACAGCACTTTCAGCCAGCTGTTCAATCTGAATATTCAAAGGTGTGACATGTATTCTTATCATAGGCATCTAAATTGATGCGCTGATACGGATTCTGTGTCAGTAGCAATGTGGATGACCAGACTGTTCTGATAATTTTTGTTACTGATTAGCATCACAATCTTTTGTGAGCTGAATACAGTGGCTGAAACAATAAGATGTTTTTTCCCAGAGCAGCCGAGATCCCCCTCCCTTTAAGAATGCAAGAGGTTTATATGTAAGTTTATGTATAAGTATATAAGTTCAGGTGATACCGGCATCTGATTGTAGACACTATTGCCTGCTAAAAGTCACCACATGACATCAGATCATTTGTGTATCAGTTGTGTCATTGCATATTCATTCAAGCTTTACTCATTTGTTGTTGCACAAAGTTTAGTGGTTGTGTTAGTTGCACTGAGGAAGAGATCGCTGTAAGCCATGTAGAAAAAGGTAAACAGTGAAACCTGAAAAAAAACCTTTGCTAAAAAAAATGCAAATCCACTAACGGGAGTGAGAGAGAAGTCAAAAGAAGAAATCTTGACATTCATTATTTACAGAAATTAAATACTTTAAACTTTCATTATTCTTAACCACATTCAAAAGAAAATTCCTCCACAAAACATTTAAATGGCTTTAGAGCAATGATGCTTACACCACAGAAAGCTTAAGAGTGTCAGCGCACAAAAACTCACTGCAACTGAACACCAACTCTTGCTTATCCTGCTGCCACCAGCATCCAGATAAGTGGTTCAGGATGGACATGAAGCATGAATTTTCATGTGTTAGGGTTTACTTAACAAAAACTATAAAGGCATTATTTCATTTCAACCCTAGATTTACGATTGCTGATGTTTCTGTCATGCCCTTTTGTTCCCCATCCAGATGGACAAGGTATCCATTAGTGTCTGTGTGCAACGCACCAAAGCCCTCCTGACAGGAAGTCTTTCAAAACACAGTGTCAATGCTGTAAAACAGTTGCAGTTTTGAAATGGCTGCAGTTTAGGCTCCAAAACTACAGAGTTTGGTTTAGGAAAACATCAACACCTGTGCAAACCAGGCCTTGGAAAGACAGGGCCAACTCAGATCACAGTGTAAAACTGTATAGTCCAAAAATCTATGTTATCGGCAATGCAACAAGAATCCTCTTAAAACAATTGAGGCCATAGACAAGCATAAACTAAACCATCCTTCTGCACAGCCATTGTGATCCATGTTATTAATGCCACCCGAATGTACCATTTCGAAATTGTATGACGGAATTTAGCCATTAATATCATCTATCAAAGGCTTTTCAGAAGTGGGCTGGCTCTTATTTGATGTTAACATGGAGCATGAACTACTAAATCACACACAGACAATAACACATTTCTCCCTGCTGCTGCTTAAAAGGAAACCCCAAAAAGCCCTGAATCTAACCTACAGACGCTAACTGCCAAGCAATACTGCAGATTGCTAAATCAAACACAAATGTTTCTATTCATTACTAAGAAGGAAAACAAAATATAATCATGTCTCCTTGACTTCAAACAAGTCAGACCAAGAAAATTCATGAGACCAAATTCCCGTCTGAGCAAAAGAAATTGTTCTCTTAAACCAAAGGATGACTTTTCTGTGGGCGCATCCCAAATGAGGAGGTCAGACAAGTTAAGGCTTGTCCTAAAACGGACACATGTTCTCTATTGTCAAGCCGACTTCTTTCCCAGCCAGGAGATCAATGCGACCTGTCAGAAGTCACCCACTTGCTGTCAGACCTCAGAGTGATGCTTTAGGGGAGCTGGGGTTAGGGGAGGGGGAGGACAGCAAATTATGTTGAGGAATCTCATAGGGCTGTCTGCATTTTTGCATTTTAATTTCAGAGGAGGTGGGGGGCTTATTGTTAAGAATCAGGGCCCCCTGGAGGTGGCCGAGAGCATCCTACAGGTAGCACAAGCTGGGGGCAGATAAGAGCTGACAGATGTGCCAGTAGATACTGTATGTTGGCATCTGTTGCTTGTTACAGTAACAAATGGCACCTGGTAAACAAAGGAATTTAGATAAAATGAGACTTTAGGCTATTTATATGAGAGAAAACAAACTTACAACAAGTTTGACAACAGCAACCCTCAAGTGATTCATACTAAACAATAATCGACCTCAAACTGACAGTAAGGTCAATTTGTGCTATATAACAGTTTAAAAAAGTTATACTTATTGTTTCCTTTAATTAGCATTGCCCCTATGATAATAACATTTGGAAAAAACAGCACTAAAATGACAATTCTGCAGTTCTGTCAGTGAAGTTATGGTCAGTTTAAGGTCAGTGGTGCTGACTGCAACAACCACCAGCCTGGCTGTCAATCAGTCAGGCCCTGATCTAGTGGCCATATGTGATGTTTAGTCGGTGTTTGGGTGCAGCAGGTCTGATGGACAGCTGCCCCTCCTCGAGCCTCGGCTACAGCACCTGCTTTGTCTGTCGACTGTGCTGACACGTGTCCCTTTTTGTGGCACCACGCAGTTCCCCCACCGTCAGAGCCGAGTGGGGGCCTCCCCAGGCAAACACATGCGAGGCTTTCACCAAGGGCGCTGACTGACTGACAGGGCCAATGCAAGGGCAGGTGTTTATAAAGGAAGGATGGATTTTGAAAAGTTGAATCCTGCAGAGGTTTTGGGGAGGTCAAAGGTACAAGATATGTTTTTGTAAGGCCCTTAGGCATGGGCCAGGTAGGACACAAGGCAAACCACAAGTAAACAGCTAGATGATAACTTCCACAGGATGGACAGATTGGGTGGGATGGGTGGGGCAAACAAGATAAGCAGAGCAGCTAATCATCTGTCAACTTTACAGCCTTTAACAGCTGAGCTGAGCTGTACTGGAGAGGAGGTAGTCAGGGCAGAAAGGATTGATTGGCGGCTGTGGGGGCAATGGGCGGGCAGCTGTCAGTCATCAGGCCCAGCAAGGCCTGAGGCACACCTGTGCACCTTTGCATAGGGCTAACTGACCCCTTTAATGGGGGGTGGGGGTCAGTGCAGGGCAGTTTGATGAGTAAAGCAGGATGGGGATGTTGTTATTCTGCATACAAAAGGACCGTTGACCCCCCCAGTATAGATCATCTGAGTGATAGCAGAGCAGGTCAGCCAATCAAAGACATTGTTGTGATCTCATGCATTTTATGGCCATTTCGAATTTGGCTCAAAATATTAACAGCTATTAACACACCTATAATTAACCTCAGCACAAACAAACTGTTTATAGCCCCTTATTCTCTGATCACAGACAAAGGTCTGTGATCCCCAGAAAAACCGAGACATTGTGTCTGTTTGTTTGGGGGTTTTTTTTGTATTTTTCTTAATCAATGAATCAGCCTTTCCTATTTGAGTGAATATTCTATCCTAAAGACTGACAATACACCAAAGCATTTACCACCAATAAACTCTGCACAATGTCTGCAGAATCAGGGTTCAGACATTATGAGTAACACACAAAAGGGGATCATACACTCTTACATACTGGAAATATTCAGCTGGGTTTACGTGAGAAGTGACGCCTGCATTCATTTATAGCACATCTATGAAGGAGGGTTAGGCTAATGACATATCCATAAAGATGACTGCTTCTGCATCACCTACTAAATGTACCCGCACAAATCGGCTGTTTCAATAAAAGAGCGGAAAGGCAAGCAAAAAAGAAATGCAAAGCAGCTGTCCTCTGTGCACTAAGATCTCACTGGTAAAATAATCTACAGCATTTTTACATTTTTGGTTTGTGTCTAGCAGCAGTGACTCTCCCAGACAATGACTTCCTCTGTTCACATGAGCTCAACTGCCCAGGTTAACTGCCTGTTAATTATGGCAGGTTGAAGTTTGTCTTAAATTATTTGGACTTTTGTGTTCACACATAGAGCTTGCCCTAGTGAGGTACTCTGATTTTAAGGGTAGCAGTTCATGTGTGAGAGGGACTCAAGAGGGTCACAGCAACACATGTAGCTGCCATCACAATTAATAAGATGATAGGCTCTTAACACTTTAGACAGCTTTATATACTCACATACATCCTAGGCAATATATTTCATATAGATATCATTCAGTATTGAACTCATTTTGGATCTCTCCCTGTGGTGTTTCCACTCAGCAGGCAGACTTTCTCATGTTGAACAAAGGAACTCATTCACTGACCGCTGAGCACGGGTGAACAACTGTACAACAGGAGTAGGTGTGGGAACATGAACCATCTATCCTGTCTACATCTGCAGCACACTTCCTCCCACACAGATGAGGCAGCTGTTGTACGGTAAACCGTGCCGTGCAGCTCCCTCCTCGGTCACAGCACTTTCCCCATTGTTAGGATGAAAAGCGCCGCAGCGGCGGTGGCCCCAGTCCTCAGGAGCAATGCCTGGCTGGAGCTTATTTTGGTTGGGCTTGCCCAAATAAACACACCAAGACCTCGCAGCCGCAGCTGTGGGCCTCTCCCTGGCTGACCTCCTCTCCTGTGACTCCTCCACTCACACAGAGAAAAAGAGAGAAAACAAGTGAGGGAGAAAGAGACAGTTAGCCCGAGCCAAGGCCTGCAGAGGTTAGAAGGGCCAAATACTGCTTATTATCAGAGTCAGGTCTTTCCCACGCCTGCAGGCCTCGTGTGTGCAGTCGGCGGCGTGCCTGCTTGCCAGGAAGCGTTCAGCTAACTCATCTATAGTCATCCTCCCTCTTTGAGAGGGGGGCTGAGGTCTGGTTTCTCACTGCTGGACAAGAGAGGAAGGTTTATTCAGCAAGTTTCTGTGCAAAGACTGTGAGGTTTAAAACCAAGAGGGCGAATGGAATGCAGAGCGCCTTTCTTCTTTTAACCTCCTGTGCTCAGAATGGATGAGAGTGTGAATTTGAAGTTTGACAGCTGAGTAAATTGGACTAATGGGCTGAGCATGCTGGGATGAGGGTCACATTGTGCCTGTTCCTAAGGTCCAGCTTGTGGGAATAAGGCTGCAAACTGTTGCCTCGCTTCAAGAAACGAGGGAGCATTGTTAAGATCATATACAAACACACTGGCATTAAATTTTTAAATCATATCTTTGAGCTAAATATTTATTCTGAGTAGATTAAAAGTTTACATTAATACAAGAAAAAGTGAAAAAATATAAATGTAGCTATCAGGCTTTAAGATGACATTGTGTGTCAAGTTTTGGATAGCAACAGTAGCATATTGTGTTTTATTATACTGTATTGTATTATTTTAAAGGAAAAGTTGAAAAATCAACAGAGGGCAGGTAGACCTCAAATTGTGATCATTTTGTCTTTCATTAATACAGATCAGTTTTTGATTTGCCTTTATATCATCTTTTTTATTTACTTAAAGACGTATATTTAAAATCAGTATATCAGGAATATACATGAATACATATATATATATATATATAAAATACCACCAACACCCACACAGCAATACGCCCACAGTCTTCTCATGAGTTCCTCCTACATACAAACCCACACACACCACCTCCTACATATGCATTCATCCACTCACACAAACACCCACGCACACACACACATCCATCAACAGTAATGAATGCTCAATCACCCACCCACTAACTCCCACACACACACAAACACACACACCGACTCATTCTCCAGCAAATACAACAGCCGCTCATACCCTCCTACACACTGAGCCGTGCGCTCACACACTCTTTACCCCCTGCCTCGCTCTGTTTGCACTGTCAGCCTGATGCAAAGTTGCCGAGTCAGCAATCACCCATTGGTGTGTTTCTGGGAGCCGGCAGCCTCTCCAGGAGCTCTGTGGCCTCTGGGAGGGACAGATGGGCAGAGACACAGAACTCCTGGGCAGGTAGTCATCCCCAGAATGTGGGGGCGTCTTCAGGGGTCCCGCCAGGAGCTGAATGGCCTTTAAATGCCCCCCCGCCCACACCAACAGAGAGCATAAAGAGGGAGGCTATTGTCACTAAAGACTCAGCCTCCCTCTTCCTCCTCCCCCACCTCCTCCCACTCTTTAAGCTGAGTGGGAGCATCACAGGGAGATCAACGCCCACAAACACACCTGCAGGAATGCACAGGAATGAATATGTAGTGTGTCAGCAAATGGACCGACATCTGTTATGTGGAGACACACGGCCTTCCTCACTGAATATAAATGACATCGCTCTATATTTCCCACTGAATAAACAGGATCTTAGTGGAGCATTTTGCAGTAAAAACACCGGCTTGTGTGCCGAGTACCTGCCAGGCCCACATCCAGCTCTACAACTGACACTAGACCAAGGTTTGATTCATGTCAGACTGTGCCTTTCCTCCAATGACCGAGGCAGCCTGAGTTTAGTCCCACAGGCTCCAAGAAAACAACTGAAACCAGGAATAAATAAAGTTTACCATTGCAGTAGAAAGAGAAAGTCAGAAACTCCGGTGAAATTTGAGACTGGGCATTAAACCTCCAATCCTTTATTCTGCCTGCACCGCCATCACCACAGAGCCACGTCAAAAATTACACAGCAGCCCCAGCTAGCGGGCAATTACAGAGTGGGGTCTATGAGTGTCGCCTGTGTAGGCTGGCACTCTCCTTACCGACATTCACAAAGGTACTTACAATTTACAGCACAGGGTTCATTTTCCGATGAACCAACTCTAAGAGCTGGGCCAACTCCCAAGGCCTTCTTTCTGTTTTTCTTGGTCGTAATTACATTAAATATAATCATTCAGGCCCAAATTGCTGGTTAATGGCTGTGGTTGTACTCGACCAACGAGTGACAGGCTCAGAGAGAGAGAGGAGGCAACAAGAGGTTGAAAAAAAAAATCCATCGAGGAGGAGCAAAAAGATAAAGGTTGTGTTTGCCAGAGACTCTGTCTGGGCTTGATGGCGGGCCTGATGGCACCGTGTCAGTGTCATTACGTGGGTGTGTGTTCAGGAGCGGTTTCAGCCCAGACGGACGTGACACACACATTCAAACGCTTGTCAGGAGGCCACCCACGCTTGACACCAGGAGAGTGCCAGGTCCTGACACACGGAGCGTGGTGAGGCGACAAGTTCGTCAAGAGACAGATCAGTGCCTCCTTGCCACATGTCAGTCACTATCTCTCGCAATCATGTCTCACTCTTCCATTTTACCTTCCCTCCCTCCATCCTCCCTCCTTTCCTCATTTGAATATGTAAAATGAAATCATTTGTTTCAGATGAACACAGTTTAACCTCAATATAAATCCATCTTCTACAGTAATGTGATGGCGGCAATCAATGCAGAGTTAAACGACAAATATTCGACCACCTCGGAGTATCGTTTTATGTTTCTAATCTAGATGACTGAAAGCTCTCATGGCAAGAATCTTCCCTCCATATCGTTTACTGTGACATCACAGAGAAAAACTCAATCTTCACATTTAATGACTTCAGACAAAGCCCAGATGTGGAGACAATGCCAGCGGTTGATACTGCAGAGGGTTGGTGATTTATCAAGCTCAAGACCCCTCCGCACATGAGCAGCAGTAACTGTGTGGAACAAGCCTCCCTCCAAGCTTTGCTTGTGGTTTCTCCTGGGTTGTACAAGACCTTGTGCAAATGCTTAATCACCTAACTTTACTGTTTGTCCCAACTGGCAAAGTAAACAAAAGGCACACTCAGGCAGGCGTCTTAAAAAAGCCGAAGAGTGTAGGAGGTTTCCAGAAATAAAGCAGAGCATGCAGTGAAATCACAGACGAGGGAGGGTCAAGTGTGCCGGATTTCAAAGGGAACCCATAAAAAGACACAATCTGGTTTTCACATTTCAACGACGGAGGCTAATGTGACGGAGATATCATGCCATTGCCGTTTCCAGGGAGGGGTGCGATTGCCAGCACTCACTGTAACTCAATCTATGTTCACGTGTGGGGATTTATTGCTGTTGT
This sequence comes from Acanthurus leucopareius, assembly GCA_029814765.1. Taxonomy (NCBI): domain Eukaryota; kingdom Metazoa; phylum Chordata; class Actinopteri; order Acanthuriformes; family Acanthuridae; genus Acanthurus; species Acanthurus leucopareius. Next base: position 13,770,177 of record JAQMCX010000045.1, read on the forward strand.
TAAATCAGCGGTTCTGTGCCAATGAAACCGAAAAATGAAAATGATGAAGGCTGTCACTATGGCAGCTGATTTTACTGATTTTCATAGCTTAAAAGGAGGGAAAAAAAGAGCAATCACCAGCTGAAATAGTACAGGGGCTGCACAATATGGTAAAAAAAAATCATGTTGTGATTATTTTGACAGATATTACAATCGCAATAAGGGTCATGACTAGTTGGAATGATAACTTTAGCATAACTACAAATTTTAAAATAATGATAATGTGAAATTTGTTTGGATTCTGTGCCAACAAACATGTTTTTTAACCTCTGGAAAACACAGTTTGCAGGCCAGGGCACTTGTGCAACACTATCATGTCCAAAGTATTATTTCACCTGTCAAACAACCATCTGTGCCAAAAGATAATCAGTCACTTCCCCTCACATGCCATCAGTTTACAGTCTCTACATGTCTCACGTTATCCAGCACTTGCACACTTGCCATCTATCTCTCTGGTTGTCTATGAGACCTCAACTCCTGAAGCAACACACCAAACGGGATAATCCCTTGTCAACATGTTGCTGATCCTGGGATTGGGCTGCCCCCCCAGCCCTGATCTCCCCTCTGCCTCCCTCCTTCCTTCATTACTGGGTCCCTCAGGCAGACATGGGCCCTGACAAAGCCCTAATCCATCACCTCCTGTCAGGGAAGGCCACACCGCAATACCCCCCTCATGTGCCAGCATTAGCCTAATCCACTGGGTCGGGGCTCCATGAGAATGGAGCATCCACATGGCTTCACCTCGGTTCTGTTTACTCGTCCCATCTGAGTCAACATACTCCCCAGAAGGACGGATGCCACAGAAAAGAGAAGCACACCATGAAGTCCCTGGACCTCTCCTCCAATCGACCACAGCACCTATCAGCAGAGGAGGCTTTACCTTAGGAGGTGATGCTGTGTGTCTGTCTGGCAGGCCTCTGGCGTGGTAATGTAATCCCTGGAGCAAACACAGGCCCCCTGACTTCTGAAGGGTGTAGCCTACTGTGGATGGCTCCCTCAAAGGGAGAGGCACACTTTGATGATGGCAAACATCTGTGAACTGACAGCAAAAGGTGCACACGCGTCATGATGCACTCACATTTTAAAGTCAAACACGGCTCATGATGGTTGTAGGACACAAACAAGTGGGTAACTGTAAAAATATAAAACATATATGAAAGGGAAATGTATTTTTACAGTTCATTTTGACTGTCAAAGTGGTGAGTGAGCAACAATATTAGCAAATAGCTGAAAAGGTTTCAAACAGGCTTTTGCAAATAAGGAAGGCAAGCAGAGTTTGACTAATGTTTGCCAGAAAAACGAACCATGAAAGTTAAGTTTTATAATTGAGCTTTTATCAGTTTAGTCTCATACAACAAGAAAAACAACAAATTCACATATATTACTTTTTAAAACCTAACATGAGTGCGCATGAGAGAAACTTTCAAGCGTACAAAATGCTTTTCTTTGAGCAGAAACGTCAACAAGGATATTTTAATGCTGCTTCGTCGGGTGGGACGATTCAATGTTTGTTTCAACAGGTTTTGTGAATGTTTATTTAGCTTAAGTGTTTGTTTCCTTAAATTCACACATATTTAACTGTTACCTGTCACCGGCTTCACTCTGCCCTGCTCGGAAGGAAACTCTCTTTGATCCGACTCTCATCATGCTGTTACAGTGACCATTCAGAGCCAACACTTCCCTCTAGTGGTGGAGGTACGAACAGCATTTACTGGTTCATTCAATCTCGAGGAGGAGTCACTTTAATACCACTGTTTGTTACATTTTCACAGACTTAAATGACAAAATTACGACTTTAACTAATAGATAGTAAATAATATTATTCGTTCAAAGTAATAAATGGACAGAAAGTCTCTCTACATATTTTAAAACTCAGGTTCAAAGACAACTTTAATCGAACCTTTTAACATTTTAAAATTCACTGCAGATATCAGCTGGATGAAAATATGCTACTATAATACATGTATCACCTCCTACTCAGTAAGGAAATTTTTATCATGTCTGAAGGGCTTTTACACTAATACACAAATATTAATTCATTTTTATAATTTGTGATGCTGAAAACAGAAACCACAAGAACAAAAATAGTGTTTGTTTCAGTTTAAATGAATATTGCTCAAATCAAGAAAGGCCTGCTTAGTTAAGCATAAATTTAACCACATTATTTAAAATACAATTTTTAAAAAATTGTAGTTAAGACTTTAAAATCTCTAGATGGTCACTTAAAGGAGACACACTGTAGAGAACAACTCTTTAAGTCATGATGATTTATTTGTTTTTTTTAATAGAATTAAGATTTGAGTTATGAGAAAACCCCAGATGCTACATCTTCATTGGTGATTATTTGAGGATAAGTGGTTAGTTAGATAACAATTTGTAATAATAGATAAAATATAGAGGGATGTAAAACATTCACATATTTTGTTATTTAAAGGTTTTTCTGAGTAATTCCTTTTTTTTTGTTTGTTTGTTTTGTTCTCCCAATTTTTTTTCCCTTGAACTGACTGAATTGTCAGAAAATTGACCTTAAATCCTGGTGAAAGCAGCACTGACGCACTTAGCAAACAGAGAGAAAAACACACCTGAGCCCGGAGGTGTGGAAGCCACGTGCAGAGGGAACTGAACCCAGGTCTGTTTTTTTCTCCCTAACACTGACTCCCTGGATGGCTTGTCCCTTCTCTCCTTTCCATGCTTGATTTACCATCCCTTCTCCCAGCAGGATTGCCTTTATCCCAAACCTATGTGATGATCACATGTCCCTGAGGGCCCATCAGCACAGAGTTTCACATTCTCTGCAACACATATTGTCTGGCCTGAGATGAGCAGACAAGGAATTCTGGCAGGAAAAGGAGTTATTCTGCCTGGAGGGGAGAGGGGGAGTGGTGGTGGGATATTTCAGGATCTCTTGGGGCTTTGTTGGCATCCCGTACGGCTTTGTTATCAGCTCCAGTTGGGAATTAGGGGATATTCAAGGGGAATCCTGGGCTGCGGGTGGGGTGGGATAGACTTGGCAGTCAAATATGGCAAAATGTGCATTTGATTTGTGTTGAATAGAAAGGGTTGTTATAGTTTGATAGCTTACATCAGGATTTGTTTCATTTCATTGTGAAATATGCGTTTCATTCCAATAGAATGTCAGTTTGAGTAAAAGTTTTTTATTGTTCAGATACTGATGTAACTATCAGGTGAAGAAAAGAAGGCAACTGGCTCCTTTTAGTGTCAAAGAGCAGCAGATTAATGACGTGATTAAGAGAAACCTTGTTTTTACCACACTCTCATTCTGCTCAGTCACTACTCGAAGCTTGTGATCATACAACAGGGTCTGAAACAAGGAATAAAGGAAACATTGAGAGTTTTGCTTTCTGGCTCAGCTCCCTCTGTGGCTGAGGCTGGTAGAGTGGGTCATCCACCATTCACAGGGTTGGTGGTTCAGTCTCAGGCTTCACAAGACTAAATTTTGTTCAGCAAAACAAGAAACCCCCATTTTCAGATTGGTTAATCAATGCACTGTCGGGCCTGTTTGAATCGTAGAGCTACATTTTCGCTGTTACTAGACAGCAGAAACAAAGGCAGAAAGGGAACAGGGTTGAGAGAGGACAACAAAGGTTACATAAATCAAACCAGTGCAGAGGTCATGTGGCATTGCAACATGCACTATAATCACTTAGTTCCCAAGACTTAAATTTCATTAATAATAAGGATTCAATCATTAACAACTCAAGTTGATGTCATTAGCCTGGCACCATGCTGTATGAAGTCAGTGTTAATGTTGGCTCGAGTAAAGCAGATTAGTCAGCTGACACTGAGCTGATTATTGAAAAAAAGGACAAAGACGTTAAGAAGGCTACAAAATCTCCAATCATATTGCAAAATAAAATAATTGGGATACATTTAAACTTGGCATGCAATACCAAGACAGAAAAAATAACGTGTAGCAAAACTTTCAATGACAACATTCTTCTCTGAAGCCCTTGTAACCAGTCACCATACCCTTCAGGGAGCTGTAGGCCTGCAGTGCTGACACACCTTGGCCTGCAAGTGCTGCCTCTGCAGCATCGGTCATCTGTGATGCAGCGGACCTCTCAGCCTCTCAGCTGCTCCCTGCACCTCCAGTGAATAGAGAGCAGTTACATTAAGCCCCTCTGCCCCACAGCACTTTCACCTGCCGAGTAAATGCAGCCCGGATAATGCGGGATCACCTTGCACCGCCTGCAGCTACACTGAGCACACAGCCCACAGATGAGCTGCTCCCTGACAATGGAGAGTGTGTGGATGCGTGAGTAAATTTCATGGTTATATCGTTTTCTCTCTCAAGATGCTAGCTTAATCTGAGGACAACCCTGTCCTGAGTTGGATGGAGCCTTGTGTCCTTTTCACTGTTGTTCCGAGGAATTTTCCCATTAAGAAACCTGCTCAACTGCCCTAAAATTACTTCACAGACTAAAGCTGCCCTTGTCCTCACTTTAATCTAGCCTTTAAAGTCTCTAATCATTATTATGGTACTCCCAGTCTCAATGAAGGCAATAGAAACATAAAGCCTCTCTCAGCAAGCTAGCACAACACTCTAGGACAGCTTCCACTCTGGCCTTTGTGGGGTTTTGGATTATAGATTCATTTTTGCTGGACGTGTGGTCGATTTCGTCCCTGGGAAAACCCCGCAGTATTCCCTCCTTTCATCTCAGGCTCATTTTCAGGGTATCTAAACGTCATAATCGAGGCGGCCATGCTGGGTGTGTGTTTGAAGGAGCGGTTAAGGAGCCCCTAATCCCCTCATACACAGTTTGTAGTGGTGGCCCCCAATACAAGAGCTGATTTTGTTGCCGAACACTGAGGGAGAGCGCGGTGGGTTTCAGTTTTTGGGTCTTATGAGAATACACACAAACACAGCCACTTGCAGACATGCACACACACACCCACACTAAACACACACTACATTAAATACACACACACATACACACACACACATCCAAAGACACAAATACTCTGGTGGGAATCCTGGGATTCTTGGCGTAAAAGCAGATGGATATTTTAATGCGAGAGTAAATTCACAAAAACAAAAACTGAGCAAGAATGATGTGAACATTTTAAATATGTTACATACACATCATCAGTTCAGTCAACCATGATTGTAGCATGTGGATTGTGCAATTTATACATTCATCCTCAGTGTTTTCCAATACAGAAAGGTGATAAGAGGTCAGTGGTCAAAGAATTTGACACCTGATTATAGCATAAAAACACAGATGGTATAATGGATATAGGTTGGTATGAATTAATTCAATGGAAAAATGAATGATCAAGGTTATTATAAATAAGATGATAAAGAAACTAACTGTCACCTTAATGTTTATCAGCATGTCTGCTTCATGCGAGACGCTCGGCATGCTAGTTGATAACTTCCTACAACTCGAACTTCTTACTTCAATTTACAGAACTTTTCATCACAGCTTCTTCCATGAGCAGTGGCGGAATATAACTGTGTACATTCACTTAAGTATGGTACTTACAATTTGGTTCTCCATGTGTTCTAAGTATTTTTTCAATGCTACATTAGACTGCCATGGCACATTTCAGTGGAGAATATTTCACTCATGACTCACTTTGATAATTAAGATTGTAAATGTAAAACATCAAATCTGGAAAAAAAAATGTACGTATATAATCGTTAAACGTACCCTGCCTTTGATTTCTGCTTACTTATTAATGCATCAGTAATTATTATTCAACATTATATGTATATTTACACTTTTTGATGTTCCATTTAGCATACTGAATCCTTTAACTTTGATACTTATGTACTTTTACCTCAAAAAAACTTTATATGCACAATATGTACTTGGAATTGTGTACATTTATTCTGTGTATTGCCACCTATTAATTTAAAGAAAAAACATGTTTGTGTCTTTGACTATGTATGAGAAAACCAACCATATAGACAGTGACATTTTGATTTGAAAAGGTATTATGGAACAACTGCATCAGGAGAGTTTTGTCAACCTTTTTTTTAATGCATTAAATTAGACCCGGATTCCCTTCACTCTTCCGTGACAGTGATGAATGTTTCAGGCCAATGATGCTGCATTAAAAGCAGCAACAGCTGAAGAGCACCATAGTTATTCTCTCCTCTTAGGTCAGCAGAGGCTCTGGCTCTTCTGCTGTTCAGCAGATTACCGGAGTCAAGTGTGGTGAAGTTCTCAGCCCCAATGCCCACTCCTCTCCCAGCAAGAGGGACGCTAAAAGCAGGAGTGAAGAAGCTCTCTCAAGCAGCCGGTGCTGAAAGAGTTGGGACCCTCACTGCTAAATGCTGGGGGCCCTCTCCAGACAGATAGCAGCAGGACGTTCGCCTCCAACCCCCCAGTGATCAAGTTCACCCTCTACAAGAGCACCTGGCCCCTCAGCCGGACCGCCTGTCACTCACAGCGAGAGAAAGAAGAGGGAAGACAGGGGAGTATTGTGTCAGACAAGAGGAAAGGAAAAGGAAAGGAATTGAAAGGAAAGGAAAGGAAAGGAAAGGAAAGGAAAGGAAAGGAAAGGAAAGGAGAGGAGGACAGAATGAGAGAGGAAAGGAAAAGAGGTAAAATGGAGGGCCAGGCAATAAAAACATGAGTGAGAAAATGAGGAAAGGGAAGGAGAGAAGAGGAGAGTAGAGTAGATAAAAAGAAATAAAGGAGGAGATATTGCAGCAAAGTAAAGGAAAGGAAAGAAAGAAAAGTATAAGGGTGAGCAAAGAGAGGTAAGGAAAGGATATGAAAGAGGAATAGAAAAAAATAAAGAAGAGAGAAGATGATAAGATGAAAGTAAATAAGTGGCTCTGGACAAAAGAAAAGAAAAGAAAAAAAGAGAAAAGCATTGAAGGATAGAGGAAAAGAAAGAGAAGGAAGGGGAAGAGAAACAGTGGAAAGGAAAGGGAACATCAAGAGAAGAGAAGAGATAAAGAGAGGAAAGCAAAGGGGTGGAGATGGAATGAAAAGAGAGGATGAGACACTGTCAGTGTTTATGTAGATGAGGTGGATGCTGGATAAACGGATTGTGTGCATTTGTAAAAAGTAACATTCACGTGCAGGAGTGTTTTATCCTCCAGCAAAGCCTTCCCCTCTTGCTTTTTAGAGCATTTCAGACACCAGAGCCGGATTCATGGAAACCTCTGAGGTGGGCTTACCAGCTGGGCGGCTCCTGCACCCCAAAGACACCCTCGCCCTCCTCGGCTTCCCATGTTTCTCCCACTTCCCGTGTCACCATGTCTGCCCGTCCCGCAGGTTTCTGGTTCAGCAGCCTGGGACAAGACCACCATTAACTGCAGGGCTGTGCAGAGGGCACGTGGGACAAAAGGCCCAACACGCTGTCCCTGCCCTCAGACAAGGCCTGAAACAAATGTTACAGGGCTGGCGCAGAAGGGAATCATCCGGCCGATGTCACTGAATACATTTACCTACCTCAGAGCCTTTTCAGCCCTGGGCTTTGTTTTAGCCCAGGAAGAAGGGAGGGCGTGAATGGAGGGGCGGGAGGAGGTGGGGACTGATCTGGGGGGGATGCCAGTGTGTGTGTGTGTGTGTGTAAGAGTGAGTGTGCATGTGCAACGAGAGAAAAACGCAAAGAGGGAGGAAGGGGAGTGAACGAGTGAAACGAACGAAAGAAGCTCCAGGTTTCCACAGTGACCGCCTGAGCTCCGAAAACACCACACTGTTTGTAAGGGGATGGGAGGAGGTGTGTGTGAGTGTGTGTGTGTGTGTGCATGTGTGTGTCCTCCCCCGACAAGGACGCCAGGAGGTCTTGTTGATTGTTGTGTTTTGTTTTTCTTTTGGCCTCCCGCTCCCCCTTTCTCCTCCTTTGTCTCTGCTACTCTTCCTGGGGTCTTTTTAGGCTAATTGGAGACCTGGAGAGCAGAGCAAACTCCAGACAAGACATTCTCTAAGCTCCTCGACTCCCGTTTGGTCAAATAATTAACAGCAAGAGAGACGCATTCGGTCAACAGGAGTGGAAGTCACAAAGTCAGAATGCCGTCCTGAGTGGCTTTCTGTTGTTTCTCTTAAAGTGTTCAGGTTCCTCACAAATACAAGAGGAAGGACTGAAGTGCAGCAGAAGATACTGATCAAGAATTAGTGCATTCAAAGCTTTGCCATGTTTGACTTGGTTAAAGAAGCTTTTGGTTTTAAGATGGTTAAACAAAGATGCAGAAGCATAGTTCCCATTTCAAAACACTCTAAAAAAGGACCATGTAGTGGTTCAGAATGCACAAATATATGTCTTTGTATAAAATATTTTTTATTTGTAAGCAAGTGTCTTCAAATAAAGTTTTCTGCTTTAGTTTTACTTTTCTGCAAAATATTATTTAGCAATCAGTGCTACATCTCAAGCGATAGATAATATTTAAAAGCATTTATTCGCAATGAAAATTAAACTGATAATTATAAATGTATTTCAATATTTCAAGCAGCATTTTTTTTCTATAACTGCAATAATAGTCTGATTTGTTTCTAAAATAAAAAATAAATTATTTGGTATTTAAATGTCAGAGAGTGTAGAAACAAAATGCCTGTTAGTTATCACATCTTAAAGTCACATCCTCATGATCATGTTTTTATCAAACAACCTTCTAAAATCCAAAAATACTATTTTACAATCATATAAGACTAAGAAAAGTAACAAATCCTCACAAATAACTGAATCTGAAATCATAACCGGATCCAGATGTTGTTTTCCATGTTTGCTTTAAAAGTAATCTAAATCAGCTTTTGATAGTTAATTTACCGTCAAATGATTAAACATTTAATTGAACAATTTTAGGTAAAAGCTTTTCATATATCCATCTCATTCTGTAGCAGTTTGTTTTTACAGTTTGGCAGGTTTTGCTCTAAAAGTCACTGATGAACTTTAACTCCACACGCATGTCTATAGTCTGTAATATAATACATTAAAATTCAACTAAAGAGAAGAAATTTTATCAGAAGTTACACAAAAAGTCTACTGACTGCACACCTCCCTTAAATTAAAAAAAACCCCAAAACTCATCCCCCTCCCTAACAGAAAGTAATTAGTCTGTCATTTCTCCCATAATCCCTTCAGCTAATCTCCTCCAATCCACTGGGTTTGATTCAGTCATCTTTTCTCTCATATTCTAATCCATTTTGCCTTTGAGTTTTTGTGTGGGTCGCAGCGCGCCGCCCCGCTCACAAAGAGCAGTTACTGAGCTATGACATTAAAGGTATTGTTAAGCAGGCCTCGGCCCAGCGGCCCCCTTATATGGGCTCACAGTGCAAGGAAGCGCGTGTTTTCATCCTTGTTGTCATGGGGATGAACACACACGCACGCACAAGCACAAGCACACAACCGCCTCCCCCTTCATCAGCCTCCCCTTGTACTGAATTTAGCTGACATAAATTCATTCTTTTGTGTGGGACATGCTGGCTCGTCTCCCACCATGTCGCCGCTTTCAGCACCTGAACTTTAAAATATGCATCAGGAAACTCTGCGTTTCTCTAATGTAAGGGTGGTGCACGGTGAAATATGCTTTATGAAGGTACGGCCTGGGGATGAGAGGAAGGTCTTATGTATAACTCAGGCTGTGCCACCGCAAACTGCCAGCACTATTCATCAGGGCTTTCAAGGGAGTCGCAGGGAGCAGATGAGAAACAGAGCTGACTCCAGCGGAGGGTTAAACACGACCTCGGGAAATCACCGCCTGTAACCACACACACACACACATACTGTATATCATCTGTGAGCCGTACATTGGAACATGTGTACATGGTGCAACACGCTCATGCTTTCAGTGAACACCCACACACGCATATGTGCATATGAAAGATAGAGAGATACACATTCAATATTACATGTACTATTTGTGTGTATATAGTCATATATATTAGGATTAAAAATGTACTCTGTATTTACAGTAAATCAAAACCTCATTTTTAACACAGAGTTTTAACACACTGAAAGTCAGTGTTGATCAAAAACTGAAGTGTTGAAAGTAAGGATAATGTCTTTCAGCAGCAGGGCTCTCAGTCTGAGAAAATGTGATGAATCTGGCTTTAAATTTCTTTCAGTAAGAGTTTGTAGGGTTACACAGTGAGGGAAAAAGTAGGACCACTTTCTGGAAGGTAAATATTTGTGTATATCTTTGAAATAACCCAGAAAAATTCTGGCATTTGAAATTAGACTTACAATATTAAAATTTAAAATGTAAGAAAACAAGTTATAAGTGTTAATGATCTTGTTGAGTTGTGCACTTAGATTATCCCAAATGTTTCTGAAAATGTTCAAACACAAAGAAATCTGTTATCGTATGTAAGCTAATGATGCGTTTCATTTTGTAACCTGTTGCTAACTTCGAAAGTAAAACCAGACAGAGAGGGAGGAAGGAAGTTGGCAACGTGACTGAATGTAACATGAATAAAACTTTAATACATGAACTTGTCTGTGAAGTTTCCTGCCTGAGTCAGTCAGAAAGATTTCCTTCTACTACGGAAGCTGTTTGACCATGAAATAAACAAATCCCATGATCCCGTGCTTCTTTACTGCTCCATGTTTTGTTTTAACTGTTTAGATGGAGAGACCTCTAGTGAAAGAATTGACGCATTGTGCGTTTAAATAGAAGCAGTAACTTTGTCGGTAAAAAGTCGTTCATTGCAGTGAACTCTCCCTCTCTTTACCTGCAAAGTTATCAGTGACTACAGCTGTTATACTTCTTGGAAATAAAATAGAATCATGCAGTTTTTGCTTCCAAAAATGTTTAGTATATTTCCATCCAACAGCTTTGTAAAAAATATTTTAAATCAGCAAAAATATTCGAGTACAGTGCAAGTAACTTAGGAACTGTGCTGGCTACTTTCCACTATTGATGATCTAACTTTTTCCATACTTAGTTCTTGGGAATACTTTTCTAATTTTGATACAAAATACAATGTTTTTTCTTTAAAAGATGGAAAGGAGTAAAAACGTCTCATAGTGCATCCTGTTCTCATTTCCAGGTTTTCAGATTTAAATGCTTAATCAAGCCCGCTGGCATTTTAAAGGCACCATTTTGACGTCTGGTTTGTGGGTTAAACCAAAGAGCAACAACATTGTTTCAGGAAAGAGTATTCGTTTTTTTTCATTTTTTTCCTAGATTTTAGTACCAGTTATTAAATTATATTCACCTCCTTTGGCCTGGCTGGATTTTAAAGGTCCCAGTGGCAGAAATCTCAAAGCCTTGTCATATATCGGTACTCCTTGGAGTAAGTGGGAAAATGTTATACTGCATTCTGGGTGAACAGACCCTTTAATGTTCGCTGACATCATATACAGAAAGCCTTGTCCCAGTTCATGACTCTGCGTTGGAACTGTTGTATTCATTATCCATCTGTCTCTTTAACTGTCCCTGTTACTGTTTCTTCCTTCCCCACTCTGCCTCCTCAAGGTTTTCTCTCCATCACTCTGTCTGTCTCTCAGTCTCAGACTGCCTCTAACCTGTCTGCCACTGTCTCAAAGCCAACAAAGACACATGTTTGCCATACATTCACCACAGCCATATGTGAAAATAGGGGTCCTATTGTTGCACAAGACACCTCCTTCAAATCTCCATGCTGGCTAATTGAGTTTGTCTATGAGGCGTTCATTCACTGTCAGACTTTTGACAGAGAAGAGAGCCAAGTCCTCCCTCGTCAATCTTTCCCGAAAGTCAACACTGGGCCAGACATGCACGCACACGCACAGAAACACACACGCTACAATGCAGCGCCGAGGGGTCTGGGACATCCTGCAGACAGCATCCTGTTCCCACTGAATGGCTCTTGTGTCACAAAGGACAATTTGGCTTCTCTCTGGCCCAGCTACCTGCGTGGGATCTGAATGCCTCCCTGACTGACTTGTGGCCTCAGGTTTTTGTGTTTTGCTTTGGGAATGTCTCTCTCTTCTTCCCTCTCTCCTTTTCCCTCCCCTCTTTTTTCTCTTTCTTCATCTCAAGTGGTCTGCAGAGGGTGTCCTGGGAACCTGGCTGGCTGCCCTGCTGACAGCTCCCTCTCTACCACCACCACCACCACCACCACCACCCCTCCATCCCTTTAGGACAGACCCCAAGAGTTAGTCCTTATTAGCCCGCTGTCTGACACCCAGGCCGGACACTCACTGACATGCACACGCCTCGCACATGCACAGTGACACAAATGTTAACAGGCAGGCACAGAGACATGCAAATACACACTGACATGCAGACGTGCAGACAAACACACAGTGTGAACAATGGCAGAGCCTAACAAGCACAATGCAAGAAAAGAGCAAGAGGCATGTGAGGAGAGCAATTTCCAACTGCACAAACAGAGAGGAACACACACACACACACACACACACACATACACATACACATACACACATGCACACACTCCTTGGGTTGTCTTTCAGTTTGCAGCTCTGCATCTCATTTCCTTCAATTGTTGACATCAATGACAAATTTTGCCTAAAGTAGAAAGAAAGCTGCAGGATCATCACTGGTGTTGGTATCCAAAGTGTTTGTAACACTTGCTTTGTGTTACTGTTTATATTATCCAAGAAAAGATGTGATGGCCTGCACTGACACTTAAAAATCTACGTACTGTAAATACAAGACCAGAAAAGATTGCGTGATGAATTTGAATGGCTGTGAGTCAAATCAAGGAATAAAGAGAGAGTTTGTGAAACCAACACAGTAACTGGCTCGTCAGCCGGCTTAGTCATTTAAGCATTAGGTAACATTTTTTAAAACAAACACATTAAAAATGGTTTGTGGTAAATTTTTAAAATGGTTTTGCATCACACCTTCGTGAATGCAACACAACTGCAGCCTGCTGTTCTTACAATGTGGCTTATATCCTTTTATTCAGTCTGTGCAACATCATCCCGTGTAGTTTGAACTGGTGATTCAAGCTAAAACTTGATACTGCAGTTCGAAGTTTCCGCTGTGAGTTGACTCTCTCCTCACTGTGCACCAGGAGTGTGTGTGTGTGTGTGTGTTCCAGTTTGTGTGTATGCAGGGAACGTGGCGGCAGGCAGCAATTCCCCCTGAGGATCCTCGCTCATTACCCAGAGGTCACAGCCCACGCCTGGCCACTTCCTGCCTGACCTCCCTCAGGAGAGCGGAGCATGCTGGGCTGTAGATCACACGTGCTGGTCACAAACAATCCTACTTCCTGTCACAGTTTGGGTTAGAAACACAGAAAGAGAGAGACAGAGAGAGAGACATAAGGAGAGAGGGAGAGAGAGAGAGAGAGAGAGAGAGTCCTGGCTTCTATCTGCCACTTGCTGTGCTCACTTCCTCCTCTCTCACGCTCTCTCTCTGTCTCTCGCTCTTATTCATTAGCCTCCTGACTATTCACCCCAGCCCAGCCAGCCCAGCTTCAGCACTGGGAACAAAATACTCACTGGCCATCTTGTTCCAAACTTCCTCCCACACTCCTCCGTATAAAGACATGAGTCATATGGCCTGAATCAAGTTTGAATGAGGAGGCTTTCACATGAGGGACTTTCTCGGCATATTGGGGGAAATTCGTGAGATGAGGACTGAAATAAAGTCATTGTGCTGTTTTGCATTGTTGGGCCAAAGTAGTAACATTTTCCATTAACTGTTTTTTTTGTGATCATCTCCAAACATGCAGGTAGTTTATAGGAGTTATTGATAAGTTTTTGGCCCAAGGTAGAAGTCAGCACTCTCTGAGAAAATGGATTATATTACTGTCTCCGTCTCAAGAGCTCACCCAAGGATGTCCGTGAAGACATGTGGGCACCACTGACGGAGGGTGCCACTTCTCCAAGCACAGTGAAGAAGTGGGATGTTGAATTGAAAGGCGGCAGACAGAGATGACTGCATGAAGGCCGATGTTTTTCATTTTCTAAGACAGTGCTGATTTGCAATTTTCAATACCTGAAAGGAAAAATACCACAAAAGTGATCAACTTCAAACTTTTTGCATAAACACTCAAAGAGTTTTACTGCAAGTGCATTGAAAGAAAACTGTATGGCTAATCTCCCCTTACCACAAAGTTATTAAATACCCCTTATTAATCAAACGGACTGCAGAAGAATACTTATCAGTGTCGATTGATTGATAGTGATATTTGAGAAGTCAAATCATCAGACGCTCCAAGTCATTCTTACATGAAGTTTGGAAGGAAAAGTACTGCATAAGAGCAAAACACAGATGTTAAGTTTTTCAAATCTTAATTTCTATAAATATTGTGCAATATATTTCTTATATTTTACTCTTTGTACTCTTTTACTTTAAAGCCAGTAAAATCACAAAAACTGTCTGGATTCAAAAGGCCTTTAATGAGGTCTCATTACCATTTTAAGTCTTTTCACACTTGCAGGACACCATGAAATCATGAATCAGATCATTTTCACACATGTTCACTTCATCTCCAAAACTTTAGATCTATAGCATCTGTCACTACAAGTGTTAGCCAACACAGGGTCTTGAGCATCCAAATGGGACCTTTTTGCTGCAAAGCTAAGCAAAATGAAGACTGATGTGCTGAATAGCATTTCGGGACATCTTATTGATGCCAGATGGGCTTTGTGAGGACTAGATTGGCCCCAAGAAAGAGACCTTGCACTAACATTATTGTTTACCAGTGCAGAACCATTGTTGGTGCGGCGTCTGTCGCTGACGCACCAGCATCCTGCCAAATTAGACTGCAGCGGCAGGGGTGCCGCTATCCCCTCGCTTTCACAGTTCCTACGGTCCCCTTGGCCTGACCACAAGCCCCTTTTATCATCGGTCAGCGCCTTCTACAATGACCCTCCAGGAGACTGACCTCCTGACTCACCACAGGGGGCCCTGCCATGCCTGAGCCGGGTCAGGGCAGTACAGGCTTGGCGGTTGGAGGGCACTGTGCTGGTGTGGAGGCCAGTCCGGGGCTGCTGACACTGAGACCTGACCCTGGCCTGCTCTCCCCCCGTGGGGGTCAGACCTAGAGCTCAGAAGACCGAGGTCTCCTGCAGAGAACGGCGGATGAGCAGCTATTCAGTGGAGCTGAACCAGGAGCTGTGTCCGGCTCAGCGCTGACCACCAGGGACCGAGCAGGTCAGCCGGGCCAGGCTCCTGCTGCTGGCCACAGATCAGAGAGTGAAAGCAGCCGCGCTCATTAGGGAAGGCATTCTGCTTCGGAGTTATGTGTGAAAAGTCCCAATTAGCTGGAATTAGGTTGCACGGTGCAGTGACGCCCCAATTTATCATATTGATCAGATTCCTGGCGTTCAGTCCTTTTCCTCATATCCACAAAGGCGTGATGATAGTGAGGAGCAGCACCATCCATGCAGAACTGAGAAACTAAGAAAATCCAGATGTTGATTGCTAATAGCATAAACACATAAGATCACATACATATTCAGACACGCACCCAATTGTAGGACCTGGGTGGTGCAAACATGTGCACGTAGAAAAAAACAGATCCACACTGACACACTTACGTGATGTGATCTCCCGGAGTGATGAATGAGGCTAGTTGGCTCCTCTACTTGTTTGTTATCTCAGATCACAGCACACACACACCCACGCTTTCAGTACTCTTTGTTTGTGTGACAGTGTGCACAGAGTTCTTCTGAGGACAATATTGCATGTTGTGGGTTTTTTTTTTTTTTTGCATTAAAAAATGGGATCTGCATCTGGATATATTTTCCATTTTCATTTTAGCATTGAATATCTGAATATTTGCACAAAATTTCATGGCAATCCATCCTACAACTGGTGAAATATTTTAAATCTGGACCAAAGGGGTGTAATGACCTACTGACACACCTATAACCATCCCTATGAGTGCACAACAAAAACCATGCACTCCTCATGCAGCTCTGCAGGCTGCATAGAGAGAGAGAAAAGCACAGAGGTGAAAAGGTGAACTGATAACACACAAGGACAGGTTGCGCCTTGTTCCATAAGACTCCCCCTTGTCTGTCTTCCCCTCATCCATCCATCCGTCCAGCGAACCACACATCCATCTCTCTCTGTCGACACGGTGTGACTGAGCTCATGCTCCGAGAGGAAGCCCCTGTCAAGATAGGGTCCTTATCACAACCAGGTCAGCCCCTCCTGTTCCCATCATCCATCAGGAGGGCAGCCACCTGGACGACTGATGACCCTCGCTACAACCTGATTGGACAGCCAGTCAGAGAGGACACACAGGAGTGAAAGAGATAAGAAGGATAATAAGCACAAGCACATTCTTGTAATTCAGCATTTTGTCTTCCTGACATAGCGGAGTTAGGACGTCCATCATGCTTTTTTTTAAGTTACATAAGACTTTTTCACATGACTTACTAAAAGGTTTTTTAGAAAATGTAGGTTAAAAGAAGCCAAAGAGAGGTCAAGACAATCAACATTAACCAGGAAGTCAATTTTCCTCTGGAGTTCAAGTCAAACTGGCCTCTTTTAAGATGCCCTGGACTGTATTTTCTTGACCCATGGAAGTGCAGAAAGCCCTACAAGCTCCTCAGAGACCCCAACCTCCAGCAATCTCTCATTCTACCTCTCTCATCTTCTTCATCTCATCCTCTTATTCTGTTTGTTTTGCCTGTATTAGTACCCCGGAGGGCCGAATTATGGATCAGCGGAGGAACATCCATCTCCATCTTGCCTTAGCCTCCCGCTCGTGCTAAAATAAGTGGCCAATTAACTTGGCAGCGACCGTGTGTGCTTGTCCCCATCTGCCTGTAGATTAATGACCGGCCAACACTTTCCCTCCCCAGGCCCATTTATCAGAACCGGCAACTAGGTCACATGATGATTAAACATCCGGACCGCCGTGGCCTCCTGGGGCCCCGGTCCCAGCATTGCTGTAGACTCCAATTGGATTTAATTGCTCGCCTTTCTCTTGGCTGTGAGAGGAGAGAGACGACACCGCTGGCAGGTCCTATTAGCCTGTGAGGCGACAAGAGCTGAGGAGTCTGGGATGTCACATGTCCTGTGAGCGTATGTTTGAAGAGGACTTGTAGTCCACTTCATTAAAACATACCCACTTAGCTGCAGAAGGATCTTCCTTAGACTCACTGCAGTGTCATCCATCTGGTATCAAGGACCAGACAACCTGAGATGAACTGCTGCAGCCGCGGTGAAGGAGGCTGACAAGAGGAGTGCATGTTAAGAGAGTTCTAGTTCATGCAACTTTGGTCTGATTTTTTTTTTTGTTGTTGTTTTTTTGTAGTTTGGGCCATTTTTTTTATTCATCATAATTACTCTGTGGTCTGCTTGTTAGTTATGCCAACATTGCTTAAAAAACAGAGCAAAAGTGCAAGCAATCGGATGAAAATCAAGTTTCAAACAAACCCCCAGCTTAGCCACACTGACTTACAGGAGAAAACACTGGAGAAAATTAAAATTATTGCCCAGACTGTCTATGAAAATCAAGCAGAGTTTAAAGACAAGTTTTCTGTTGCTGTGCAATATGACACCTCTTTTTTTAAAGCATTCATTTTTAAAGCTTTGAAAAAGAAAGTCTGGCTGTACTGTTGGCTGGTTTACATCCTGTCTGATTATCTGACAGCCCGAGATTTTTCGTCAGGTTTCTTTGCAGTGGTGTCACCATGTTTTTCCAGATGTCGGTACTCACTTTGAGTAAAAGTTATCATTTACTATCTTTCACAGAGCTTTCATTTCACAGTCTTCACCAGCTGATGGAGCTCGCTAAGTTGTCATTACTCAACTAAGTATGGTACTTCATTCACATGATAACAGGTAGTCTTATGTGGAGTGAAGGCTTTCAGCGACATGTTAAACTGCACGTTGGAAAAAAGCTAGTGAGTTAAGACCTTGAGTTGAGATAATTATGTCAGACTAGTATTTTAAAGTTTTTATGACCCGATAATTTATTGTATTTCTGTTTTAGCTTATAACACAACATCCATTAAGCTCACCAGTGACAATTAAACCTGTCTGCATGTCCAAATGGAGCCCAAAACATTCATCACAAAATATCAGCACTCTGAGCACGTCAACAGAGATTTAAGCGCTCTCCAGTGAAACGATGAGCCTGATTCCCTCTTCAGGAGGGGCTTGTGCTGCTTCCCTGTGTGCTCCCACACTTCATCTCCCCTGCGTCACCTCATTGATCACTATTAAATGTGATTAGTGCGTGTAAGTTAGCGAGAGGTGCTTGATGAAATTAGTCTGGCAGACGGTTGTAATACAATTAATGTGTGTGGGTCAATCTCTGCGGGCGGCCTGGAGACATCAGCAGCTGTGAAAGTCCGAGTGAATCAGCAGTCTGGCAACGTCTTTTTATCAGCCGCTAATTGAGCCCTGAGTCAACAAGTGGAGGCTGCATGGAGGGTGTGTGTGTGTGTGTGAGTGTGTGTGTGTGTGTGTGTGTGCCAGATGAGCAATGTCTGACCTGGAGAGCATGTTGAATTCCTGCAATACACCTGAAATCCTTTTTTATCTCCAATCAAAGATTTTGGGGGATTTGTGGTTCTGCCTCATCAGTGGTAGAAATCAGCTTGTTTCTCAGAGGATATTTTTGCTCCAGTTGATCTGATTTTAAGGAGAATTTTTGTTCTTTTAATCTATGAAAGGCTTATTAAAATGCATAGTGAATGTAGCTTTTAACTCTTCACAGATGAACATGAGGCCTTTTAAATGCAGATGTTGGATGTATTTTCCTTTGTTGCTGCACCAAAAGTGTCTCCTGCTCTTGGCTTCTGTCCTCTGGTCAAAAAATCACCACTGATTTCAACCCAGAACACACTGCCAAATTTCTCTCTGTGACACATTTGTCCCACATGCTGCTTGTCTTGTCTGGTTGATCATTTGCCTTTTCCAAGGAAATAAAGAAACTCAGAGGACACAAAGAAAGGAAGTAAGAAAAATGAGTGGCATGCCAATTTTCAAAATCAAATTGGTCCTACATGAGTGGACATTTTTTGCTCTTAACGATCAGCTGATGTTCTCATCCACAGCCACGTCATCCTCTGGTGACTGTCACAGAAGTCGCCCGTGGCTGGGCGCTGGCCATGCGGAGCTGGCCGCAGATGAAGGAGGGTATCGATGGCATTTGAAAGGCAACAGAGCGCTGCAGCCAGTCTGACCCTGTCCTGCCCCGGCCTTTCAGCGCCGGGCCTTTCAGACGCAACTGGACAATACAGGCTGCTCTCCGGCCTCCAACTGGCCTCTGAGCCGATTAAGAACCGGACCTGCCACAGAGGGACAGAGCCATGGCCTGACACCACCCACATCCACTATCGACCCCCTCTTCCTGGGCCTCTGAAGGGGCTGCTAGGGGCCAAGGTCAGCGGCCAGGATGACCTCTGATCTCCCGCCATGTTTGGACACGTCCGCACACAATGTGAGGCCCGAGGCATCTGATTAAAATATGGGGCGAATGAAAGAGGGCAAGAGGGCTCCGGACTGTTGCAGGCAGTTGTTTCTGTGCGTGTGTTTGTATGTATCATGTTGGCATGGCGACCTGGTCAGTGACTGTCGGACCACCGGACCTCTCTTGAAACCCCCTCCCCTCTCCCAGATGTGCAGCCCTTGTCCCAGGTCTCTTTGTTGGGGGCCAGGAGGGAGGAATTACACCAGGGATGATCCCGTATTACTGGGGCTGCCTGCCTTTCAGGTCGGGCTTACTTTTGTTGCCCCGGTCTGGTCTTATCCTCCTCCCTGTGTTGCCTCCACTGAGCTGAGCCCTTTGATGTCCTCATACACTGACCACCACATCGCAACAATTCACATTCTGTCCCTCTGAAAATTTTAAGTCATTGTGATTGATTTGATGTAAAAGCAGTCTGCAAGAGAGAAGGAAACCACTGCAGCTACTAGATGAGGAGATCAGTTTTAATTTAGAGGGGGAATAATGCACCTATTGTGACAGAAATATTGTTTTATGACAAAAATTAGTTATTAATTTACTAGAAAGGTCACATTTATTAAAATAGTGACATGTAGAAATATATATAGAGCAGCAAAACAATTATTTAGGTGTGTTAATGATATGCTGTGGCTAAAAACTTTTATTCTTTGTAAAATAAATAATCTTTTTTGTAACTTTTTTTTGTTTTACTTTAAAACATTGACACTTAAAAAAAAAAAAAAGGATCTCTGTGCTAAAACAACTGCTCCCTGTCTCTATAGCGCCCCCTACGTCCAACAGCTGTCCGGTCCATTTGGACTGTATTAACCTGCGACCCACAACTAACCCCTCACCTCACAGCCGTGTGTATGTGTGTGTGTGTTTGTGTGTGTGTGTGTGTGTGTGTAGTGAGGCGCCTTGTGTGTGACCAGTGGTCCATACCTTTTTTTACTGTTCACAGCCAGAGGGCTCGTGGCTGCGTATTTTTTACTATAAATGTGTGTGTGAGTGTGTCAGGGTGAAGCAGGAATGGCCGGGGGTCTCGCTCTGACACCCCTGTGTGTACTCATTCAGCACAGAGGTCGTGTGTCAGGGGTCAAAGGGTCTGTGGGGGAGGAGGAGGTGTTTGGTGGTGACTCTAGGGGGGATAAAAGGGGGTGGAGGTGGGTTGGTGCACATGCCCCAAGGTGGGTAGACTATCTTAATTGGCCTCTGGAGACTTTGTGGCGTGCTGTGAAGCTTTAAATGTATGTGTGTGTATGTGAAGATAAACTCACTGTATCTTTTTTAATGTGGCTGGAGAGAATGATGATGATGATGATGATGATTGTGTGTGTGTGTGTGTGAGTAGGACTGTGTAGCATCTTGGCAGAGTCGGCCTACAGGTTTATATATCGTACAACAAGAAAGGGAGAAAGGAGGATAAACCCAAAAAATTAAAATATCACAAATATATTTTAGATGTGATGATTATTTGCTTTCTGAATATGACTTGTATGTGTTAATAACATTTAAGTTCTATTTTAATTTTTTTCAGAATTGTTCATTTTCAAGGTTTATTTTTATTTACATTGTCTTTCTTGGATTTACTTTTTTGACAAAGCAAACTTATAACATCCATTATAATTTTAAAGGCTGTGGAAGCTGTACGTTATGACTACTTATAATTTCTTGTGACAACTGTTGCGTCTTTCACCTTTTGTGCTGTGTTGCATCTGACTTATATATCTTTTAGTATTTGTCACTGTAAATTTGTGACTGAAATAGTTTCCATCTTGATTTTTGTTGAAATTATGAAAACTAATTTTTTTGTAAATTCAACAAGAAAAATCCTGATGGTCAAGCAAACAAGAAGAAACTGAAAATTAAGAACCTAACAAATTAGGAGAACATACAGAGAAAAAAATAAAAGAAAAATGAATAAGATGTAGTTAAAAGCTACCTGTATATAAAGCACTAAAAATACATTTACTATGTTTTTTCACAGAGAATTCAATTTTTAATTGTTAGCTGTATTTGGTCAGTAAAAATAACTTAAAAAAACTGTTTCATTTGGTTATATTAACTGATTTGGCGATAAAAATCCAGAAGAAAAATAATGTAACAGGGTTATTTAAACTATGAATCAGAAAAATGAATGTTCTGAGTGTTAATGTGGATACTGAACGAGTATTTGAGATCCTTAAAGCCTCAGAGAGCTCCGGCAGCTGCTGGACCCATCCTGTGTGTGTAAGACACAAAAGACATTTCTTCTTCACATTCTTTATATCTTCTCTTAAGGAGAGCTATTGGCCTGTGTGTGTATATTTGTGTGTGTGTGTGTTGGTGAGGGGGTGGGGGTGGCTGGCTGCTATGGTCCTGTTTGCTCAGAGACAGTCAGTCTTGGCCCTTCAACAACATTATCCACCTATTAAAGTCCTGCCATTATTTACCTTCCTCCTCTTAAAGGGACGGGCTGCGTCCGGCTGATAAAAGGCCTCAGTGTCTGTTTCACTCGAGGCTGGAGAGACGACGACGAAGACAACTACAGTCACTGAGTGTTGGCAGAGCAAACATTCCTGAGTACCCAGGATCACACACAAACACACACACACACACACGCACGCACACACAGACTCATAAAGCAGAGGAAGGACAAACACATACAGCCAGGCAGGAAACAATCTAAAGGAAATAATCTCCTTAACACCTAAACACACAAACATACACACATGCACAGCCTTGATGCATTTGATAGTAAAGATATTAACTCACAATAAAGACAATAACAGTGTCCCAACGGGATACTATATACTGGTAGTAAATAGATAGTGATTTAGTTACATTTTCACAGAAAGAATAGTTAAGAAAACAGTGAAAGAGAAATGAATTTTCTCAATTGTTTTATTCTGAAAGGAGACTATGTGATATGGGCCCTGACAAACAACAATTAAGACTTCATTTTTAAAAAAATCAGCCTCGATATTAAGTCAACAAAATTTTTATATTTTTCCATACATGTCACCATTCTTATAACTATTCATGATTTATTTCAAGTGCTTGCAGCTTTCAGTAACTCTTCTGTTGCCTCTGTGCATTGCACTGCGAAACAATTCCAGTAACAGCATCAGGACATCAACACAGAGAAAAATTGCATGGTTTTAATAAGCATATTGCCATTTTTTAAACATATATTTATTTTGTTTTGTTTTGGTGAAAACCTTACATACTGGAATCCAGCATGAATGAGTATAAACTATAGTGTGGATTCAGGACAGCTAATCATTTATTGCAGCTGTGTGTATACAACACATGCTGCTCTTTAAGGGAAACATCTTTAAGGTTTTGGCTGAACTTACATTAAAACCAATAAATTCAGATCTAAATTTTAACTCAGTTTTTAACTTCAAAACAGATTTTAAATTTCAAAAATTAGAAACTTGTTACAGAAATTTGCATCTTTTGCACCGAGACAGGTTTAAGCTGATTCAGTATTACCTCAGAGCTATGATGTAATTGAGCAATTTGATAAACTACAATTTAATCCCGATTTATGGTTCATTTTAATTTTTGCAGCTCACACTTAGAGTCCCTGAAACACGCACACACACACACACACACACACACACACACACACACACAGGCATGCCCTGGCCTGCTGTTGCTGTTGTCCAGTGATGTTAAGCTGTTCTCTAGCAACAGTCAAACACTCAGTGGGCAGCAGAGAAACCTTGACTGACTGACTGACTGGTTCAATATTTGCTGGTCCAGAGAGGAGGCGTGTGGAGGCTGCAGGAGGTCAGCAGGTCAGCGGGGCGAAGCGGTGGCCTTTCAGGCCGGACACGACTGACCTGCAGGTGAACAAACAGAGAGGCTGCAGCGGAGGAGGAGCTCAACGATGACACCACAGGAGATGGATTTCACTTTAAAACTTTAGTTCACTTTTACATTATGTACGAGCGAACAATCAATCCACAAGCTCACTTTTCTTTCTTTAACACAGCTGTGTGACCTGTGTTAGTAAAACAGCGCCAGAAATGACAATATTGAGAGACAAAGCAATTGACAAAAAAAAGTTACACACACTGGAGACTACAGTGATTTTGTTCCATTATTTATTCCACTATTCATTCACTTTCACTCCCCAGTGTGTTACATATGTATGTCAGTAAATCAGGACAAGATGTCTTCTGGAAAACATGTTTTGTCTCTATTTTCCCAAACTTCAACCTCTCAGAGCTGCTCTTCATTCAGTCCAACATCTTATTAAATCTTTTCTCATCTTATTTTGAACCTTTTTGTGCAGAGGTCATGAGAAATAAAACTTTTTTTTGTGCAAATGTTGAAGAATTCCTGACAACACTGAATATGTAACGTAGCAATTCTCTTGTCTTAATCTGATGTGATGTCAGTCGGGTTGTTATCGAAGGATTCTGAGGAAAACACTGAACTATTCATGTCGATAAGCCTGTTTTACTGTTTAAGTCCAAGAACACATGTAAAACAGGCTTAATAGAAAATGCAAATCTAATTAAAAGCATAAGCTCAGTGGAAATCAGATCAGGATTTCCTGAAAAGAAACAAAAGCTCAGGAACTTGATCACTTTACCAGGCCTGTTGTCATCTCTGCCCTGCTTCAACATGCGATGCTGCCACAGAGCATCACCTCACATTCACACTCAGATTCAGACTCACTCTGTGTTTGCTTTTGGTTTTAGCGCCTGCTAAGATACTATTGATGGCCAGTCAAGTAATGTCACCAGACCGTTTTTGGTCCGGCCTCACTGTGGCACTTAGACGATGAAAGCTGGTCCTCAGCGTCCCCCATCCGGCAACAAGTGCAGCCCCCCGTCAGCGCCACCCTGCAGGAGGAGGCAGATCAGCCTGACTGACGTAAGTACTGTGGACAGATACAATTTCAGCCTGGCAACACAGCCAGGATCTGGCAACCCTTCTCTGTGTTTACCTAAAGGCTAAGGCAGCTGAGCCCAGACCTCACCTGCTGGCCTCACTGGTTGCCATGAATGCTCACATAATCCCACTAAGTCCATGCAAACCCAGAGCCGCTTCTTGTGCTAAAAGCTCCGAGTCCCGCCCCTCTCACTAAGACCTCCACTCGATTAAGAAACAGTTTGTGCGACGATCACTTTTTCCATGGCAACTTTGCATAACTCCATTCTGCAAAGGAAAGTTCCCACCCCTCTCTTGTTAGGTACACACACAAATACACAACCGTTTCAGTTCTTCACCCACTGTTTCAGTCACACTTCATCCGACTTCTTGTGGAGGCTGTAAACTGAACGGTCTTTATGACAGCGTTCAAACAGCAGACTACGTTCTTTGATGTAACTAAAATCTAATATCAATATAAACTGATTTTCAGTTGACATATCCACAAATAACTGTATTTTTTAGTACTTACACTTTTCTGTCTAGTTTTGAACACATCCAACCACAGTATTTGTGACAACATTGCAATATTAAGCCAAATTATAATGAAAACAGCCAATTGGCTTTACTTACAGTGGCTCAGCATCAGCAATGAAATTGTTTAGGGTGTAAAAGACAAATTCTGATTTTCTTATTGTTGGTGTAAAAGTCTTGAGGGATATAGAAGTAATCATACACACTAACAGCTCAGAGAGAGATTTTAATAACAAGCGGACAATACTTTGATCACACTTGATCACATTTTGAGGAAAGTCATCATCAGATTGAATCTGATTGGTTTTGTCAATAAAATGTAATATTTTCCGCAGACAGTTTTGCTATCTTTTGCTATCTAATTTTATTTAAATCAAATTTCCCAGTATACACATTGTATTACAGCATTACAGTGAGTATCCAGGTAGAAATAAAGGGGAAAATCGCTCCTTTGTGCAGGTTTAAGCTGTTCGCACTAATTGCCAAACAATGGTTCAGATTAGGGGGGTAAATGTGAGGCGGTGCTGTGATGACAGTTCAGGTTTTGGTGTTTGTGTTTATCTGCTGTGTGGGAAGTGATCTCGTGTGTGAGTGGACACCCTGAATCTTGAGGGATTAGCGTGAAAAAAAATATGGATCCACCGTCAGAGAGTTATTAATGGAGGCTGTTTCCTTCCACAATGGGCTGATTCATTTATGACGTCCTGTGCTGTGAGAAGATGAGGTCATTTTAAGGATTCTTTCAGGGTGGACGTCAGACTTGAATGGTGAGAACATGCAGTGGTCTTCTGCCTGGCCACCCCTGAGGAATCACACACACACACACATATATATAGATACAGGACCACCACAGGATTCACACGGTGGAGCCTCCTAGAGTTCCTAACATTAAGTCACTGAGTGCTGCCATTATTTATAGCGCACACAGAATAAGGACAGGGCTCCCTGTATGTGTGTGTGAGTGTGTGTTGGGTTTGGGACAAGAAAGGTCACCGACCTTTGTGACTTGGCTAAAATCCCCATGGGCCTAATTCAGCATTGGAATGGACCCCACAGTGCAATGGGAAGATGCCGCCAACATAATGAACACAAAGGCCAATTGTGACGCTATTCTCTGCAGGGCAGAAAGCAGCGGGCCCCGGGGACAGTAGAAGGTTTTGTTGGCTGAAATGGAGAAGGAAGCCTGTTGCTTCAACAAGCCTCTGATAAGATTCATCAGCGGTGACTCAACAGTCGCAGTTTGTCTCCCAGGGCGCAAAGTGTTAGATTTACATCCACTGTATTTATCTGCACTTGTTGACTGAAGTGCTGAGAAGTGACTCTCAGGGGCCAAATCAGTGCCTTTTATGTGTTATGGTGTGTAACGTTATACAGTGGCAATAAAGTTTACTAAACTGAGCAATTAAGGGATTAAGTGCTCATTCATTCAAAAATAAAAATAAGCTGATCCTCAATGGCGCTTCAGTGGTCGTTACAGATCAAAAAGAAGAAAATAACAGACACAAGTGATAAATTTACTGTGTATGGAAGCAAAATAATAATTAGAAATGAGAGCAGAGAAAAGAAGTGTTTAAATCAGGTGAGCAAGCATCTTCAAAGCCCTGATGAAAACCCAGTCATTTAAAAATAAAGAATCCTTTTTTTGTTAATAAAGCTTCCAAAATGTTTATCTCTATGGCCTCGTAAGCATTTGGTTATAACCTGAAACACTCATTATGAAATTTGCAACCATTCAAATTTAATTTGGGAAAAAACCAAATGGCTAAAAATGTTGTTACTTACATAAACACTAAAAAACGATGCTCCTCTGCTTCAGCAAGATTGACAAATAACATTTCAATTTAAATAAGTGCAAAACTTAAATCAGTCACATTTTGAATCTTAGAGAGCAGCTCATTCTGTTCACGAAAGACCCAGTCGCCCACATTAAGAAGCTGATTTAGACCTTAAACTGTCATTCAATACCAAAATCAAATTTTTTTAGATAAGTCCTGAGGACATAAAGCAAAGGTTACATTAGATAATCTGCTTTTGGAGCTGAATAGATTGAGATTTTCTGAAAGGTGGCATGTCACTCCACTTTCCTGATATAAAAGAATAAATCTTTAACCTTTGAGAGCTTGTTTATGACTTTGTTAACTTTATGACAAGAGACCAACAAGAGACCATTTCCTTAACAATCCCTACAGTGGACTTCACAAACCACTGGAGTTTTAGTAAATGTCCGCCTGAGAATGCTTTATTGTAGCTGTGCGTTGCCAAACAGCCAATTTGACCCAGGATCCCATCAGTTGACAGCCGCGTACGTTAATCTGGCTGCCAGAATCACTGCCTCTCCCACAACCTGAACCGACAGTTCGACAACAGAGGGAACAGAAAGATGAGAACAAAGCCTGCATCGCCAACAAGAAGGCAAACAAATGCTAACACTGCTGCCACTGCCAAAAAATGCCCATCCCCACAATTTATTGCCCTTTTCTTTGACTTATTCAGCAGTTTTCATCATATACCGACCAGCCACACCCCCTGCCAAAGGACCAAGAATGAGTCTGTGTGATGAGGTGGGGGATTAAAAAAAAAACGAAGCAACAAGATCGGCCCTTTCTTTTTCTTAAGAAAGACTAGAAATGAAGCTTTGTGCACGTCTGCTGCTGTGGCATATTTGAAAGGTCTGGCCCGGCTGCTTTTGTGTCACCAGCATAAAGGGGATTGAGGGAAAACACAAACTGAACCACTGTGCCGTTGTGGCTCTGGCTATTAGTCAACGTGACGGCCTTTGCAGATGCTAATGGTGTATAGTGTGTCCCTGTCGGCCTCCC
The DNA here is from genome assembly GCA_029814765.1 of Acanthurus leucopareius. NCBI lineage: Eukaryota > Metazoa > Chordata > Actinopteri > Acanthuriformes > Acanthuridae > Acanthurus > Acanthurus leucopareius. The sequence goes on from JAQMCX010000045.1 coordinate 13,797,730, forward strand.
TCCTCCCAGAACGTGGCTATCTGATTGCACAAAGGCCTTCAGCTAGAAGTTGACTTTTCCCCCTTTCTTTTTCACGGCTGCTACAAAGTCATTAGACTTTTTCTTCGCTCCTTTTCCCCCTTGTTTTTAAGAAAACAGGGAGAATATAATAGGCACACAGAAAACAGAAAGTTGACGTGAGGCAGTTATCTCCATGTGTAAAGCCTCAGGTGATGGTGGTGGGGATGAGGATGAGCCCCCCTCCACCACCCCATCCCCCACCCCCTCACCACCCCCCTCCACTCACATGCATCCCTCCCCGCCATGCTCCCCTCTGAGCGATGCGTAGATGAAGTAACAACCGGGCTCTTGTGAAAGAAGAGAGGATGCCCAGGAGTGGAGGACCTCTGGACTCCGACTTATTAATCAGTCAGGCCCTCAGCTGCCTGCCTGCCTCTCCCTAACTGCTGCCTCAGGCCGCAACATGTCTTCAGCCTACTCGGGGTTGAGACAACAGCCTGCAGAGGTAAATACTCTGAGGTATTGCCCAGACCTGGGGCAGAGGCCTCATCACATCAGCACACAGGTCACCGCATCTAGACTCAACCAGCTGTGGGATTAACAGCAGACCATGTAATGGAAACACACGTACACGCAACACGCAACTCTTCGAGGATGAGAGCGAGATGCATCAAAGCTCTTTACCTTTCACTTTTTGGAATAAAACATTTCAACAACTTCCGGGTGGATTGACATGAAAATGTAGACATATCACATTTATCAGCTTCAGTTGTACTTGTTCAGTACTGATGAGCAAATGCTAACATTCTAACACAGGATGGTGAACATGGAAAATAATTTTTTAAATAGTTGTAAGAACTATTATTATGTGCATTAAGCTTAAAGCAGAGACAAGTGCAGCTTTAAAGAGCAGCTAGCATAACTGAGGAGTCTTTGTCTTGTTTTATATGAATTTCAGTGGGCATCTTTGACCTTTGAGACACTAGTTAGTAAAAAATTATAACACATCCATTTAGTATTTCCATCATTTAATTCATATTACATGATCTTCATCAGTTGATGGAGATCTATGCAGCTATCAGGGAAGAGTGTTTGTTTTTTTCTACATTTTTTTAAATATTTATGACTTAAGGGACTAAATGTGCATGTTGGCTCATAAGTTAAAAACAGTGATAACTTTGTCAATTGTTTTCAAGGTGAAGAGTGATCTTCGTAACCTGACATGGCCAGGAAGTCCTCAATGTGCTCAGGAAAACTGGAAACTTGAAACATGTTAAGTTAACTGGGCAAACTTTATCAGCATTTTAAGAACATATGGTCAGAAGCCCCACAAGAGCTACCAAAAAGACCTTGAGGAGAGACTGTTTGGCCAACTTTACTCATTTTTTTTAGCTTCTCACTGGCTAAAGGTGTTGGTAAATGGACATGGTTCGATACAACATTTAAAAAAGAAGAAATGGCAGCCTTTGAGTCGGATGGTGCTTACCAGTGCTTACACAACTGTACAAGCAGCACACACTTTGAACTAGATCTTTTTTTTAATGTCAATTTTATTTCCACTTTTTTGTTTTAAACACAAATTAAATAAATAAAGCACATCTGATGGGTACACCATGCAAACATTATTTTCTACAACATAAAACATTTGTTTTGAACCAACTCACTGATTTTCTGTTACACAAGTGGCTCGCTCTGCATACACGTGCTGTACATGATAGTTTGTCCATGATTTCCTGTTAACTTCACCTGTACAAAATGCACGGCTATGAGATATTTATACCTATATGCACAAACATGAATGGAAAGGGTTGAAACGGTCCCTCATTGTTCTCTCAGTAAAACGTCGGACTGTTTTTCAAGCTACGAGGGGTGAGTGGATGTGTACATGGGTGACAGAGAGACTTTAAGTGATGGAGGTACCAACAGAGCGGATATGAGATAAATGACTGAAGATGAGAGTGAGACAAAAAGCATGAGACTGCAAGCAGCATGGAAACATCTGGCCCTGACTCGGAGAAGAGACAGTGAGTTGATAAAAGCACAAATTTTCAGTTAAAAAATGATCAGCTAGCATGTGTGATATTTACCTGTTCTTTAATCTTTGAGGATAATTCCTGACTCTTTTCAAAGGGAGACACCTTTTTTTTTATTATTGTTTTTTGGGTGTTGGATCTCTTCCCTAAAGCAGCAAGAGGCAGATGATCTCAACGATCATTCAGTCCCAGACAGAAGAGGGAAAGTGAATAAGTACAAGTGCACCTGTGCTGTGGACATGTACATAACTGACCTGCCAAGACATTAAACCCAGTGCAGATTTGAAATGCATCAAAAAAAACCCACCAACCCACGTGTAACTGGTGCAACTGGTTAAAAAGGTATGGATACTAGGCTGGGGAAGACTTAAACTGCAGCTCCATAATAGAGAAATTACTAAATAAAATGACATATACCTCTTAACTGTTTGACAAAGTAATTTAAAAATGTTATGACAAATATTTTTAGCTGATTTTGTAATATGGCTACTGAATGATGCTGAGTTAAACAATATCACATAATCAGTTAAAAAAAAAGCAGCACTTTGTTAAATTATGTGTCAAGAAACGCCCTAAATTTATGTTAAAGTACATTATTAATAAATCTGTTTTATAGGAAGTTGTAATATTTGTCAGTGGCATCATGGGGAGAGTAATTTGAAATATAAATATACAATTATGGAAGCGCAAACCTCAAAGACACAAACAAACAAAAAAACAAAGGGTAAGTTATGTGCATTTGGCAAATGTATGAACATTTTTTTGTCAAAGAGCCCCAATAGATCAAAATAATCAAAAATAAATCTCTATATAACACTGTTTCCAACACCCTCAGAGCTGATTGTTTGCTTTTTATGAGTTTTTTTTGCTGTGTTACAATGAAAAGCATCGATGGAAGAAAAGCTGAATTGTGAATCAATTGAATCACTTTCTATTTTTACAGATTTAAGGTGAGAACAGGCTTGTTTTGGGTAACATGTAGAGTAAATGTGCACAGCTGCAGCTTGGACATTTAACAAGTGTTCTAGACATAAGTGCAACACAAAGGAACTTGTAAATCTTAAACAGAGGCAAATTCTTCTGTAGCAGGTAGGTATCATGGTGTATTCTAGGAGCACCGGGCGAGATAAAGGTATGAAATTCTAGGCTAAGTCACCCGTTAGAAACAGTGCCAGTGAGGTGTTTGGTGAAGACATACTCCTATAATGACATATACACAGATACCATGAGCTTAAAAAAAAAGAAAAAGAAAAAGAAAAACTGAGGAGATAAGCATGTACACAATCCTCATTTATTGAAAATGAGTGTTCAGATATCTGACAACACTGGGCAAAGCTTCTCATTTTCCTTCTGTTGTGACAGTGTTTGGGCTCCTGTGCAGAAGTCCCCCTGTTCACCAGGATAACTCACAAGACAAAAGGGAAATAAAAAGGAAACTCAAAGAGAAGCTTGAAAACTGTTCCTCCAACTTATCCTCCTGTTCAGGTCCATCTTTCCTTCAGCATCAAAGGGGGGGGACAGAAAGCCAAGCGGTGCTTATTAAAATCAGGTAGGTGGCCAGGGATGATGATCATCATATACAGATGTAGTTGTCTTTGTTCAGTGCATTTCTCTGTTGTGATCCATCAGTTTACTTCCGTTAGTTCTGTAAAGAAAAGGTGAGAAGGCTGCTATTAGCACTTTAAATGTGCTAAGTTGTGCCATGTATGAACCCCCTCCAGAGAAACACAACTGACACACCTTTATGTGTGTAGCTACAATTTAAATGGAAATGCAAATGGATGATGTGGTGTGCTGATAAGCTGAGCACACATGCATGGAGAAGGTCTATTACAAAACCATTTTACACATTTATTACCATTCCACAACTGTTCTATTCATAATTCAATGATAATTCTATGGAAGTGCTTCTATTTTGCCTTAATATCGATGGTCATGTGGTTTAGGTAATTGGTAGAACAAATACCTGGTTCTTATTTTTCCTTGTGAAGAGCTTCGATGAAGGCCTCAAGTTTCTCTTGGATCTCACGAACTTTCTCTGCAAAAAAACCCCACATAAAGTCGGGTGGTTAGTCAAATCCTTTACAGATACAAAAACAATATAAAACCACTTCATTTCAATGGATTTGGTGACTAACAGGTGTGGGTGTTTTTGTTTTTATTAGTTTTATCTTGTTTCAGAGGTTAGCTGACTTCCTTATTAAGAGACTGTTGATCTGTCCAGTGAAAGAATATTTGCTGGATATGTCAACAGTAAAAATAATTGTTGGTTGCAGTTTTTGATATACAGATCAAATGATCAACTGAACATCAAGGAAAAAAATTTCAGGTCCATACAAATGTGTTAAACGCAGCTCTTAACATTTCTACTGTGTCTTAAGCACAAGTCTGAATCCTGAAAGTTCACCTGAGTGTGTTTTTTTGAAGCTTTTCTGGAAAAGCAAGTCTCAAAGAATTAATGATGTTATAACCAGTTAGGACGTAAATTATAAATTTACTACTTGAACAGAGAAACACTGAACAATATTCCCATCCCGATCATATACTTGTGCAGGTGGAAATTCCCATACTTTTTTTTTTCTTTTACCAAAACACCAGATGGCCTTCTCTGACACTGACAGCCAAACCTCAAGGCGGACCTCCATCACACATCTGATGGTGAAGGCTTGTGGACCCTTTTCCAGTTAGCACAGACCACATCAAAGCTCTCAACCCCCCCCCTTTTCATAGTGTGTACCTCACGGGCACGTTACTAATGGACAGAAAGAGATACCATACCAACAACATTTCCCATAAAGGAGGAGATCTACTGGAAAAACAGTCAGTCACCTCTTTTATGAGTACACTGCTATTGTCCGGGGACTGCATAAGACGAGCAATCCTTCCACCCGACATGTACTGTCACACGAGATGAGCGAGCCATCTAAAGCTGTCTTAATCGCTGATTAAACAGAGGCTGAAGGAAGTCTGTGGGCCAACACAGAGGAAAGGAAGCTGTGGCTCCCACTGCCAGCTGCACCTCCAGGCCTGGCTGCCTCTCCAGCCTTCCTGTCACCCTCGCTAATCTGTCTGGATCTCCCCCAAGCACAAACTCAAACACTGGCCCTGAAGAACAAACTAGAACTGCTCCATCTTGATCAATCAGCTGCACGAGATCCATTGGCAACCTATTGTCAATTGTTTTTTTTGGTTTTTTTTACAAGGAAGCCCAATAAAAACAGTTTAAAACAAGACTTTTTCATTTCCAGAGAGATAAATCACTGTTTTGAACCTTAGAGCAACAGTGTCCTAAGGGTCCATTTCAGGTCAGCACAAAGGTGATAACTGTGTGCGTGCTTCAGAGTGAAACTAAATATCGTACTCCAGGGCTTGTGTACAGTCCCCTTTTGATGGGAGCACGGTTGCTGAGGTATCCTTTTCCTGATGGATGAAAAGCACACGGCCTGAAACACTAGCAGAGCTGAGGAGTGCTGGATAGCACACACACACACAATCACACTCAAACACACACACACACACACACACACACTCACATCCCCACACAGGCAGACTGATCAGAAAAATTAACTGACAGCTACAAAAGATTTGCCTTGAAAGACACACACAGACTCAACCACCCTAACGTCTTTAAAAACAGCAAGAGCTGTTGAAGTCATGCCACCTCCACCTCTTTTCACCTTCCCACACACTCACCGCTGACAGGTGGCAAGAGAAAAAAAAAATCCCTGGCCTTTGATACTCTGTTAACACACTCAGGCATAACGGCAGGGCGTTAGGTGGAGATTACAACACCTAATGGAGGCATTAAGGGGGTCTGTCGAGGGGCATGCTGACAAGTCGCTGCAGCAGGTGTGGGGTTGAATGAAACATAACCCTGCAGTATGCTATTCCAACACACAGCCCACCGCGGGGCACGCCTCAAAGGCGACTGACAAGAGTTGAGCCGCGTGGGCCGCTCGCCTCGATCAAAGGACAAGCGCGGGGAAATAATTCAATCCGAGCCAATCAGAGCGGGATTACCAACATCTGTCCGACCTGAAGACAAAATGACATGTGAGGTCCAAGGGGGGTGGAGTTTCGATCGGTGTGAGAGAAGGAGGGTGCTGTTTGTCAGATCATCAAAACATGGGAAATCCCCTGGCTCAAGCTTCAAAGCCTCTAAATGGGTTTAGATGTGGCTGATGATAAAGTGCTCTGTGGAGTTTTGGTGTGTCGGATGCAGACTTCTTAACGTGGGTCCTACCCACTGTTAGAGGGCAGAGACAACAGGCTCAGCCAAATCACCGGGGGCTGCAATGGTCTGGCGGTTAGATTACAGGGGTTGTGATTAGGACTGACACAGGTTTGATTCCCAAGATTGACTGGGAAAGCTTATGGTGGGAGGCTGATAATCACTTTTCTCTAACACCTGCTGCTGAGTCAACCGAAACCCATCATTGATCCTGAGAAACAGTGGACAACCACTGATCAAAAACCTGCGGTGGTAATTTGCAGCTCTTTCAAAATCAAATGTGAAGTCACGTTTGCCTTAGAGGCCTCAGACGCTCTGCACTCCATACGAGACCCTTTTAGCTTGGGCTGACTTTAGCATTGGGCTAAAACACAGCGCTGTCAATGAAAAGGTCAAATCTGAGGGCGATGCAATGCACAGTCATCCAACAAGTGCTGCACAATCAAATCAAAGATGAGCAATCACTCATTCTGTGATTCTTCTCAATGACTCAGAAGCTTGGATGCTGCTTTGTCACTGTTTGCCTGGCAACTGTCCTGACAAAAAATAATATACAGTCATTGCTGCTGTGATGACTTCTCAGAGTTGAAAAAATGATTTTTTTGCAACCCTATAAACAACTAAAAACAGTTTTGGCATCTGATAAGTCTTACATATCTGTTGCTAACACTTTCTGGATTAATTTCTAAACAGTACCTGAAGCAGCATGCTAGCAACAATTTGAACCCATGCATTTTTTCCAATATATTTTTTTCACTTCAATTTAAATAGGAAGAAAACCTCAAACCCTCAAAAGTGTAAAAGAAGTATAATTGAAAATAAAACAAAATGTCAGTTAAGTGTAAGGAACAACAACCTTCCTGTGTTTTCTGTGTGTGTCACAACACTGACAATGTGACCCGCCATCTTTTTTAATACCCATTTGAGTTTTATCTTTGCTTCCCAACCCTGCACAATTACAGTTCAACCATGATACTATGAAAGGAGAGCCATCATCCATTCCTTAACAGCAAGATGCTTAATCACTTTAAAATGAGCCCTCAGCAGCTTTTAGGAGCCCAGGAGGCCACTGGTGAATGTGAATGGTGTCTTTCACAAAAGCCAATATTCTGTGGATAAAAACTGTGAGAAACAGACATTTCCCTCGGCACCATCTGTTTGCCACCGAAAGACAGCAGTAAGAGAAGAAAAAGGCCACAACAAGCCTTTCTTTTCACTGTCCCGTGGAAATGCAACAACAACAAAAAAACAGTGGACAGAGTCACCATTGCCTGTTCTGCACGGAGCAGCAGTGGGAGTAGCGATCTAAAACTCCATTTAGGCTCCTGTTTACCTAAGAGATGAGCCCCAAAACACAGCCATTCAACCGCTCACCCCTTTATCTGGTCATGAATATTCCCATAATCCTCTGGCCTCTATCCTGGAGGCCCCTTCTTTAAGATGCTGTGTGTTGTGTAGGTCGGCAAGGGCGGAGGGACTCTCGCCCATTGAGAGAGAGAGAGAGAGAGAGAGTGAGGGAGAGAGGGGAGCCTTTTACCCCAATCCCGTCTTTCAAGGCTTTCTCTCGGCTGATCTCCACATGAAATGATATCTCATTCACTCTCACTCTGAGTCCCCTAAGCCTGCTATGGCCGAAGCACTGGCAGAAGGAGGCCTGAGCCACAAAGCCTTTAATTGACCTGTAATTAGACTGTGAAACTGCGTGGCTCTGCTGGACAAGTAGCCAACACAGAGAAGAAGGAGAACAGAAGGGAGGAAAAGATGAGAGGGAGAGGACAGAGAGGACAGGGAGGCCTGGAACTTACCATGAGATAGAAAAAACCCCCGAAAAAACCTTAATCCTCTTACTATGGGAGATGGCCACTCCTCTGTAAAGAAAGGGTGGCTGTTATGAAAAAGTGGCAAAAGGAAGATTTCATTAGATGATGTTTGGCGCCAAGGTTGAGGTTACTTTAGCATGCTGCTCTTAAAATGTTCCACCGACAACTGAGCAGCAGCTCGCAGCATGGCCACTGGAGAGACAGGGATGGAGGATTTGGTTCCTGTCACAACCTGTCATCATTCAGGAGGAAAACTTTTTTTATATCTCATAACTGCCAGGGTCACAGTGTAGGTTGGGACACTGAGCATTTAAAGGATCTGCTGTTTCCCTCTCTGAAAGCAGATCTCTTAATGTAACAAACAGAAAAGACCTTTTCCTGAGCACGCTGCTTGATTTGTCACTAAATCTGGATTGTTACGCCATAAAAACTAGGCCATGGGAGACATGGGCTGAGAGAGAGCAGGGATGTCGACGGCCCAAACACCATGTCAGTGACAGAGCAATGAATCAGCCCCTCGCACTTACGACTCTTATCTAAAAAACAGATGCCTGGGAGAGAGCGGCCCAACTTGGGGGGAAAACATACGTAGGTCTGAACAGGTCAACGCCTGGGGTCAGCCAGAGGGCAGACTAAACAAAAAACTGAAAAATGCAGGGGGAAAATCCTTTGAAAGAGCCAGGTGAAGATTCCTATTGAGCTGAGTGGCGCAGGTTTTATTGACAAGCACTGCTTACGCCTTTGAAGGACCAGACATTTTAGAAGATTTTAGTGCAGAGGGTAATAAAGATGAAGACTGGATGTGGATTTAGCTTAAGGCCTAATGGGTTAAACAGAGGGAAGAGCTGCAACCGTAATTGTAAATGATGCTGATGTAAAAGTGGAGAACACAGACTAGCAGTAAACAGTCACTGTCACATCCTATTGTTCACTCCCCAATAATCTGCATCGGCAGTACCGGATAGGCCCTGCTTATGACATGGTGTAAATCAAAGAAAGTCAGGGGGTCTTAAGTTATCCAAGATTCACCTTTAGCAGTCAAATGGAGCCCTGCACTGAGGATAAGTGGCAATCCATCTTGAGTAGCCGTATGGGCCTGGGGATGTGAGGCTGACAAGCCCGGTTTAAACTGAGATCCTGTCGTAATCACTCAGAGAACACCCCCCCCCTGCATTATCAACCACAGGTGTGTGGACTGAGTTGACTAAAGCTGAACTCTGCAGCGAGCACAAAAAAACAAAACATGCACACTTGAGTTTAAAACTGCATGCGTAAATTCAGCCCTTTTCATAACCGGTTCTAAACGGAAAGAATCGCTTTTTAATCACCATCTCTCGGTCCCTTCTTGACATGGTGCTGACCCCGAACCAGCCCATCAAACATGACCACAGAAAGAGATAAGAAAGGCCAGCTCTCCTCTTCCCTCAGCTGCCCTCAGGTAAACACGTCTCCAGCTGCTCTGGACCCCACACACAATCCCATCCGTACGACACTGAGGAGGCGGCAAACACACCTGGAATTCCTTTGAATTCCTTTACCAAAGGCCTGTTCGGACCCACAGGCTAAAGTCACCGGACAGCAGGTTTTACTTTCAAGGGCACACATAGTTGTACCAGTGGCTCGACAAGCGCCAGTGTACATGATAAAAGTGACATAACTACTGCAGAGAATTCCAATATCCAGTTCATTTTTTTTCTCAACACTCAAACATGTCAGCATGAACACAGTCCCCATTAAAAATGAGCCTATCCAGTCCTACACTTAATGAACAGGCATTATGTTTTAACAGAGATGACACTTGATATGACATGTCAGACAACTTTGATGCGCACAATTATTAATTATCTTCATAATAGCATACTGAAAAAAAACAGTTTTTTCCCTCTCTTAAAATAAATAGTTGTTGAAAGTCTGTCCTATCCAAACATCATATTATTAACTAGAGAAATGCATAATGACCAGAACCAAAATCTCCGTCTCTTAACCTGACGACAATAAATCAAAATGAGGTTTAGACTAACTTCTTAGGGCTGTAAGGACACGACATGAGAAAATTTCAACCTAAAGTTTTCATTTTACCTTTAACAGAGAGGGGAGTGTATGGTTTTCCTATTACCTCATCCTAAGCAGCACCTGATGTCAGGTCTGTGTGTGCATGTGAGTGAAAGGAGGATTAGTGGGAATGGTTCTCTAGTGGCCACGCTCCGCTGGAAACATGTGAACAGAAGCCTCGCTGAAGTTCCCTTCCCATTACACACCTCCTTCTCTTTCCTACTTTCCCACACTCGCTGACTGTCTCTCCCTGAGGACAGGAAGAGATGGCGTCATTTTGCTTCATAGTTTCATTTCTTTATCACCGCTTCCATTATCGCTGCTTCATCAAAAACACACAGCACTTTTCCTTGTTTCCTTGATTTACTGGTTTTATTTCCTGAGTTTGTATCTACTGAGGACAGATGGTTTATCAGCTAGCAAAGCCTGCATGTAAATGGTATTAAAGCTACATTGGTAGTAAACAAAATACATTGGTGCTCCATCTAAGCCTGTTTTTAAAGCTGATCACTCTGGCCAATGATCAACAGCTTTGTTTTGAAGAGCTTGTCAATCACATGCTGCATAGCTGTGTATGATTTCTGTGTGTCAAATGCGTTGGAGAGACATTCCAGGTTATTGAGATGACATGAAGGATGGATGAACCGGACTGAAAGGAAGAGGCGAGAAAAAGAGACCAGGAGGGAATAAGGGGGGGGAAAGAGATGGATAGTGGGATAGAAAAAAGCCTGACATTACTTTGGTAAATGAGGGCAGGTGGCCGGTGTAAGCCTTGATGGAGTGAGGGGATGGAGAGAGACAAGCAGAGATGAAAGAGACTCCTGCGTTTAACAGCTGTTGATAAAAAAAACATTCACAACTGTCATGTTTCCATTTAACTGCCAAGTACGTTTGAAGCAAACTTTTTGAATTAAATAAGAAAAGAAAAAGAAAATGTGAATGTGTCTTTCCCATCACTGGCTTGAAGTAAATAATCTGGTGTAAGCACAGTGTAGCTGCAGCGGTGGTTGGCAGTAAAGGCAACACGAAACTCAGCTGTAATAAACAGGGCAGAGGGGGCAGCAAAGGTCACGAACCTGAAACAGATGGGTGTCATGTTCTTAATGACAGAGTGTAATCTTTTTCTTTTACTTCTTCAAAAACAGCTTGTCATCATTGAGTTTAATGTACACTGTGTTTAAAATAATTTTAAAAGGTATTTTCATCTCCTATAAAGACACTGATTCTTATTCAAAACTTTCCTCAAAGTAAGCGTTTAATGCTTTTTTGCTTTACTGAGATGTATGTTTTTTTTTCAATTTCCATTCATCTTTTTTAATGTGATACTAGAAAAATGTGTATTGAAAACAACTTGATGGAAACACCACTCCTGTATAGCAGAGTATAATAAACAGACTAACATAAAGAGGAAGTGAATGCAAAAGACTCCAACGATGAGAAGAGAGACAGATGTCACAGTTTTGTAAAAGGGACAGAGTAGGAGACAAAGTAGGAGACAAAGTAGGAGACAAAGTAGGAGACAAAGTAGGAGACAAAGTAAGAGTGGAGTGAGAAGCAATTATGAAGGCTTATTAATTGGTAGAGATTCAATGCAGGACTATTCCAAAAACTGCATTAGCAAAAAAAACAAAATTTCTCATCTTTTGTAAGGGAAGGATTGACACAAGAAAATGAAAAAAGGAACCTACTATTGTTAACCTTCACAAATCAATTAGTGGACACAGTGCAAAGAAATCAGTCATAAGATGTGGAAAATAACATTTTCAAATGTTTTACGGTGCCTCACAGCGGTACAGTAGCAAGTCTGTTCACTACAGGAGTTGCTTTCACACAACATTATCAGGACAGGATAAGATAAAATGCTGAAGGAGAAGCTTCATCTGTGCGCGTGTTATGACAACTGTGGATCTACTGTTTGTGTACTTGATACTCCCGGGGGAGAAAATGGATCAGTTGGCAGCGACTCTGCAGCCTGAGGTTTCCTTCACCGTGGGAAAAAACAAGCTCATCACGACTAAGCCTCCTTAGTTTACAGAGCAATACTGCTGACTAACTAGTGTCTATTTAATTCAGAGACAAAGAGGACTGTGGCAAGAAAAACGGGAATGAGTGTTACCAAAGAGAGAGAAAGGCGGAAAAAACAGAGGGAGCAAAATGAAGGAGAGATAAAGACGCAAGGCAATGAGCTCGAGAGGGTGATGCAGAGAAACAAAACAACAGAAAGGAGAAGAGATGGAGAAACAAAACAACAGAGGAAGTGATCCAAATTCATAAAGGTCATATTGAAGTAAAAGTACATGTAAAGTAAAGAGCGCAAGTAAAGAGGGCAGTAGCCAAAGAGCAGACAGTCTGCCCACTAACTCAATGCATAAAACCACCCCCACGCTTTAAAACGCAGTCCGGTTGACTCAGGCCGAATCAACAACGATGCGGATGAATTTTAATTTGTTTTTCTCTGTTTTGGCTTTACATCCAGAACAACATGACATCTTTAACCCTCAAAAATGAGACTTTTAAAAACACATTGTCCACAGTGAACAATGATAATGAGGAGAGTGGATTATGTTGTGGTGTTGATGGTTTAAAAAAAAAAAAAAACTTGTGTCAACCATGAGACAAAAAAAAAAAGATCAGGTACTAAAACCCACAGTAGGAACGTACAGAAGCTAACGTTATGTTTCCAATCAGTGAGTCAATCCAGCTGTGCAGCTGTTTGACAAGCACGCTGGCACAAAACAATGATTTGATCTCTGATCTCAATGCAGCAGGACAGAAGTTAGAGTTCCTAGCCTGTGATCACATCACAACTTTCTCTCCCACTTCTCACAAGCAAGGCGTTTGCCTTCAGCAAAGCAGTCAAGTTGCAGTTTACATCCACATCTGTTCAGCTACTTGCATGTTTTGGAAACTTTGAAGAAATGTAATTAAAGTATCGTGTTTAATTTTTTTTGGTAAAAGCTGAGTTAAAACTGTTCTAATTCCACTAAATTATTCCCAGTGAGAAACATGCTGTCTTCCCTTACAGACTATTTTTACAGAGTAGCCTTCGTCACATTGAGCAGTAACAATCACCTGTATTAAAGAAAACTGAATGGACTATGGACAACTAGAAAAACATAATGCATTCAGCTATGGTTTGTTGCAGGTGGGGAGGCATGAAAAACTGCACAAGTGCTCCCTCCCATTCCCTGCTTCATGTATACATGAACGCAGGAGAACACAATTTGAACACCTGGATTCAGAACTCGTGGGTACACTCGTTGTATGCCTCACTTGAGATGTTTAGAAACCTTGCATCCAAGAAATTCACATTAATATCAAAATGATCTAGTTTTACAAAGTACAGCCAGTACAGCAACAGAAGCATTAATATCTAGGAATGAAACTTGCACTTATAATACCACTTTTTTTTCAAAAGAGAAGACATGAGATGGAACCAGCTGTAAGGGCAATAACATAGTGCTGACAGCCTATACTTCTCTCCTCCCTGAAAGCAGGCACATGTGCTTACAACACCTTGGGAAGGTACGTCATCCGCTGCAGAGGAGCACTTCTCGTTGAGCCCTCACTAATCACTCTGAAGGAAGCTTCTCAAAGGAGGAGGAGGAGGAGGGAGGAGATGAAAGGAAACAAAGTGAGCGTGAGGCTGAAAGGGCATTCCGGTGAGCAAGCCCAGACAACCACAGCTTTATTGTATTCTGCTTCCACACGAGAGAAAGGAAAAGGAGAAAGTGACTGCGTGTGCAAACATGCAAACACTTCACGCATTATCACTGTTCTCGAGAGCATTTTCAGTTGACACCTTTAATTCCTTAACCCTCAAACAGCCTAAACACAGAAGCCGAAATCTATAATTTTCCGCTCATTGCTGAATTTATCTGCGGCTACAAGCCCACAATGAAGGTGGTGAACTTATTCCAAAAGTCTGTTGGCCAGGTTGAGGTAACGTTAACCCCAAATGTTTCCATTTGACCACAAAAACACAATACAAGTGATGCACTTTAAGATACATACAGAGATAATTTGGTATCTAGCTTAAAAATATGGATGACATTAACACAGCTGATTTATTATTACAAGAATATTGCTGATAATAAATACTTTGGCTTTTACCGCTTGTTTTTGGTACTAGTGCATAAGATAACGAAACAATCTGAGAACTCTACAGTCATGTGCCAAGGCTTGTTTAATCCCAAACACTTAAGGAGACTTTGAAGAACAGAGAAACTGCCACACTGGCATCACTCGCTGTTATGACAATTATCGTATTAAAATGTTTATGGCATGTAAGTCTTGAGAAAAACTATGTTTCTTCTATGCCTGTGTGGCAGAATACACAACTACAGTTACCAGAATGAAAAAGGCTGTAGGAGGAGTGTGAGCAGAAATATTAGCCATGTGGGATATGTTTTAGACAAAGACAACAACTGTGTTATCATAAGGTATAGTAAGTACAAAGCAAAGCTTGTTAGTACATGAGATAAGTGGAACAGTTGGCACAACAATTAAAAAGAAGGTCAAACTTGTGATTTGCTTATGACTTGTTTGTTTCCCAGCTTACAAGTAATGTAAACTGCCTGTTTTGTTAGTCTGTTTCATACGCATATGACGAGAATCTTTACAAACTAGAAACTATGTTGGAGTATTTTAATATCATCATCTTATTATCAGCTTATCTGATGGCAATGACAGGCCTCACCTGCAGGGAGTGAAGATCTGGCCATTTATACAGTATATGCTTCACTATGGTCTCTTTCTAACCTCTTTCCCCTTAAAACTGACCTCAAACTCACACTGAAGAACAGAGCTGATGCAATAAATTTTCAATAAGAGCCATAGTGTAAGTGTGTGTGTCTGCCTGTGTGCACCCATGCATGCGAGGGCTCATGCCAGTGCTTTGTACACAAGCTCTTCATCAGTCTGACAAGGCAGATAAAAAGCCACCAAGACAGGAATGACAGCAGGGAACCGCTTCTTCCCCTTCATGGACGGTCAGTTCATATGTGACAGAGGAAGCGGTGGAGCAGACTAACAGGAAAGAGCTACCACTGCAGTTTAACAGCAATTTGTCAACACTGTAAGCAAAGTGAAAGGGTCACCTGGAAAACAAAGAAATAAAGAGCATGCATACACAGTAAAGGTACTAAGGGCTTTACTCTAAATCAATACAACGGAAATACAGAGAAAATTTAAAAATATTAGAGGCCTCTAAGCTACCAGCAGCTCCCTTGAAGAGGGCGACCATATGTTAAAAGCTTTTAGCAAAACGGTGCCATCATGATTCATGCAAGGTGTCTTGAAACTCACAATATAAAGTCTGACATCCAACACTTTAAAATAGAGTAGCAATTCTGGAGACACTCTGGTAAAGCTAACTTTAGGAAGGAAACACTACCTTTGTGGTAAACACACATACACAAATGTACACACAATTACAATGGGGGGGCAATCAACCATCCATGCGACATCCCAGTGGTCTCCTAAGAGGCCTGAGCTTAAACATTAGGCCTGGGCTTTGCTCCAGAGACGGCACTGTGCCATACAGCTGGTCTGGCACACGCTGACGAACACACACACCTCTTTGCGACTTACATTGTACTCCTCATTAACAGTGCTTTCACACTCTCACTCTCTGAGGCACACACCTGATCTGTGTTTGTAACCTGAGCGACTCAGAGCCTGCCTGCTAGCACAGGCAAATAGAGCTGGGAAAAAAAAGCCAGCCCCTGGGAGCACATTTCTGCCTTTGTTAAGCGTGTTTATCCTTTCTCCCGCCTTGTATCTATCCCTCCTTTCCTTTCTCTCTTCCCTCCTTTTCTTATGGTTAAAGGCTGTTAGGTGAAGGTGGGGTCTCACTCTCCACTCTCTTGTTAATTTTTTCTCTTCCCATCTGTCAAGGGAGAGTAAAGCGGGTGAAGGACAGGGTCATTTGGACAGAAGTTGTGAGAGATAGTGAAATAGTGACAGAGAGATCCAGAGAGAGAGAGAGAGAGACGTGGTGAAGAAAGCTGGCTGGATCAAGTAGCCTGCGGTATTAGCTGGCTGACCTGCAGGGTCAGGACATAGTTCTGGCCTGAGGCAATCTGAGCTGCTGTCTTTTTAAAGAGCTAAAGAAGCAGCAGAAGGAACAGCAGCTCTAAGAAATGACAATTTCATGATGCATGGAGTGATGTTACTTCATAGACAAACTAATCAAGATTCCTAATTCTGTAGAAGCAGGGTTTTCAACAAGAATATGGAGTATGGAGTATGGAGTAGCCTGCTATTGGGCATTTTGAAAAATCCAAAGTTTCTGTAGACACAACTTTCTGGTATTAATTTTGTGGTTCAAAAGACTTTGAAACCTCAGAAGCCTGCTCACTTTGTGCTTTGAGCCGTGTCACAAAGTCAGCCCATCAGCCATGTAGTTCAGTCTAGACTGATGGACCCGCATACCCACGCCCACACACATGGGGTCTAGACTGCATTACACAGAAAGGCCTGTGCAATGTGTCAGAAAGCTAATAACCCAGATCCTCCACTCACCCACTAACTCAACCTGACAGACTGACAAAGCTAAACTCTGAAACATACATTTTCTGGGCTGGAGGAAAAGAACATTTTGACATCACCATAAAATTAGGGCTAAGTGGTAACGGTATGCAGAGATGTATTTAGAAGAATATTGCAGATATGAGTCAAATCAAATGAGCGTGAAGCCCAACTATTTATGGTACTTTACATAACTTTTCATTTACATGTTTTCCAACAGTTTATTTCAAAAGATAAATAAAAGTACTATGCTAATCTAACTAGACACTAGTTTTTTGTCTATATCACTCAGTCACGTTTTGGAATTACTGTTCGGAGCATTTCCAGGCATCTTCTGAAGAGCAGACAGTAGAGACAGACAGCAAATTAAGGAGAGAAGCAGGGGGAATACGTAAAAAGCAACTAAGGTCCCAAGCCAGATGCATACCCTGAACCAGCGCAGTAAATGTTAATGGCAGAGTGGTGTTTTAGGTTAATAATTGCTTAATTAATCTAAATTTGAACTTGAGTCTTGTTTTCTTTTTCCTTTTAATAATACTTTAACATAACACAGCAGCAGCGATATTGTTTAAAAATCAATCAAAATACATGGATAAAAAAATGAATAATAAGCCCAAACATTTGAGATTCAGAGGCCACCTTACAAGATGCTTTGGAAGTGAACCACCTTTTTTTTTTAGTCTTTCCATCCTAAAAGAAAATTCTAAGTAGCTATTTAAGCAAAAATGCCTGAAAAACTGAGATTCACTAGAGAGCACAGTTCTCATGTTGGCCCCCATGAGCGTGAGAGAGTACGGTGTGCATGCACAGGTATGTTTCTAACCTATAGATCCCTTGACAGATTCTAACAACATTCCCACATCTATCCGTGAGCAGGGTCTTTGGTGGTGGGAAGTGGGAATGTCATGCTTGTCTGGGAAAGTTTGGGATCGCCTTGCCTTAAAGGATTTGCAAGGCCAGGCAGGTCTGGGCATTCCTGAAAGTGTGTGGAATGGAGAAATGACTGTGTGTGTGTGTGTGTTTGTGTTCCCTCCTGTCCCCTGGGCTGGGGTTACAGAAAACCATCTCCACTGCAGAGGAGATGCATGCAACATGGCGATACTGGACTGTGAATGGTTAAAATGTCTCTATGATTGGCCTTTACAGAGAAACTATCAGCATCGTGCTTCCGTGCACATTCTGAGTTTGCAGGTTTGTGGCTCATACATGCAATCCAAAGAATTCTCAGCTTTCTCAGTCAAATCTTAAATCACGCTATTTGGTAGTCTGTATTGCGCCTTGCCTAGAAACACGCCGATAAACAAATAAAAGATGGAAACACATCAAACCTTTTTAACAACTTCAAAAGAAAGCAACCGAAACAGTATGTAGACAGTCAAACAGAGAAGCTACAACCAGGCAGCCAGAGGCAACAAGGCCAAAACAAACAACTCAAACAAAGGCATTTGAGAAAGGCACTCCATATGAAGGGACAAGTAAGCACTGGAAGGAGAAAGTTGATGCAGTGACATTATGTAATTATGACAATACATGACTTTTGTTGCCTTTTAGGGCTATATATTTTTTAAGGTTAATTTTTTAAGGCTCTGATCCTGCCAGAAATAATCATGATAACGTATTTTTCCCATAACAAACATCCCTACTGCAGAGCAAGTAAAAATTGAAAAAGGTGCTCTAAAAAAATAGACTGTGCATTTTTATCTGTTTATGTCTCTCTTAATGGAGTTTGACTGGGCCTATAACTACTTCTAGATACTCTGAAGGTTTGTCAGCTAAAATGCACATTACAGTCCCTTTTCATACATGATCTGGATACATGTGTGTCCATATCAGTAGGAACAATAACAAAAAAATGACTCAGTGTTTGTTTTCTCAGTGAGACAACGTGATCTTGATAAATCAAACCAAATAAACATACAAACTCACAGACCAGCCACTCGACGTCTTGTGTTATTTATCAGCCAGAGTTCACAACTTTCTCCAACTTCCCTATTAGTAGTCATGAGGCCCATATGAAGAAAAAAAGCAAAGGGGATTGTGTGCACTTTTAGGGTTTAAATAAATGTAGAATCCTCTCAAAGGGTTAATTTTCAATGTCTGAGGCCCCAGCAACACCTATCATTTTGATTCTGTATATCTATGCCAAGAATATCTGGCAGGAGGGAGTAGACAGCAGGATTAAACTTCTCAGGGCCAGAGGGCAAAGCCCCACAAATCGAATCCTCTCACAACACAGCCTAAGTCACAAATATGGCAAGTGTACTCATCATAAGGTCAGAAGTTACAAAGAACGTTTTTGAATCTTTTAAATATCATGTGGAGTTGGATTTGAGATACATTTAAAAATCTAAATTAATTAAATTTGAGAAAACTTTCAGTCATTATTGAAGTTGTTAATGTATTTAAGATGGACTGACTCGTTGAAAGTACATGTTTTCCCTTTTTTACTGAGGATATTTAAGAAAATGACACATTATGCATCATATTTTAAATTACCTCTAAATAGTCTATTTAAGACAGGCCGTTTAATCACAAACATGTTGATCAGCATTTTCAGGTACTTGATTTGATTTGTTGTAAATTAGAGAATATTGTTTCAGAGAATATTGAGAATATATTTGAGAATATTGAGGTACTTGTGTGATAGATATTGCTGTCTGTTGTTTGTGTGCCTTTGTGGTGACAGGAACTATGATTATATGTGCACATTCTCTGTGCATACAGATCTTTCTGAAATGACAGTTCTGTAAAAAACAGACTTTTCTCAACAAGCACACTTTTGCGGAACAAGACCAAAGCTGGAGAGACTCATCCCTCATAGCACTTGCTTTAAATGGGAGCCTTTAGTTTGCAAGCAGGTGAATATACATTTATTCCACCCCCAAAAAAAGTCTTAAAGTCAAAATAGCCAACAGTGTAGATATATAGTGAGCAGTCTCAGCGAACAAGTGGCAAAACTTAAATCTAAAAAAAAATGTCAATTAAAAAACTTACTGTGCATTTACTAATTTTGAATATCTGAATCTATTATTTATACAAATTTGTACAGAGGCAACAACCTGCTGTAACAGCCTCTCCAGTGTTTCTGGCTTAAATCCTGTGCCAGCATGGAAAGATTAGCCAAGAAAATCTCTCCTGTAACACTCCAAAACACTGCTGTCGTGGGGTGCTAACCAGCAGCCTGTGTGTCTCAATCCAGGAGTTCCCAAACTTTTCCAGGCCAAGGCCCCCTGAATGACATCTGCTTGTAGCCATAGGCTCCTTTTGCAAAATTTTTTGAAAAACCTATTGACAATATTACAGCCAGTGTTTAAAAAACGGGGTGCTGCAGGAGATTTACATTGTATGTATGCTGCCTCATATTTGTGAGTTTAACCTGGCCAGGAGTTCTCTAAATATTTTGCAGCTCAGCTTTTGTCGGCTATGCTTGTCGGTATGCTTGTCAAATCTTTTCAAAAATGTGTCCGTTTTTGTGATTAAGCACTGGCTAGCTAAATATCAGGGGAAGAGCAGTTTTTGGCAGGCGCAGACCATAACAGGTGAGAATTGATAAATGATAAGTTGACTGGCAGGCACTTCGAAAGATGGGAGAGGCAAATATGATTTCAATATATTACTGTAAATTATACAAAGAAATCTCCTCCATCCATCTCCGGTTAACATTTATGCCAGGCCAAAATTCAGACCAGACCAGACCAGAGCCATGCTGGTTGTCTGACTCATAGAAGCCTCATCCACCCAAACACACAACAAATGTGAAAGCAGGCGTTTGTGATATTGTCCGCCTGGATCTATTTAAAACACAAGGATTTTCCAAATAATGATTCATTAACTTCAAACAACTGCGCAACAACTTTCCCCTCAAAAATCTGAAAAAAGTAAGAAATTATTCAACTCCTCTGTTGAGTCTCTTAACCTTAATACTTAAGTGCAGTAAATTTAACAAAACTTAAGATTCAACAAATAAAGGTGTCCAGCACTTTAATTAAGTGTCCATCATTTTAATTGGTAAGTAGCTGTTTTTAGGACCTAGAATTTCACTGGTCTTCAGTAACATCCTTTGACAATGATGAAATATTACTGCTTATTTCATTAAGACTTGCTACCAAGTGTCTGACAGACGAGTGAGACTGAAAAATCTGCCTTGAAAAGCAAAAAGCCAGTTGACACTTAAGTTATTTTATCAATTTGATTGTTGAACTGATTCTCTACTGCTATATCAGACTAGTTGATACCATTTTCTTTAGCACTACTGCCACCTACTGACAATCCCCAAGACTTCTTATAAAAGAACCAATTTACTAAATGCAATGTACCATAAGTTGAGATATTAATGCCAAAAGCTAAAGGTCACCAATGGGACAAACTGCCTTTTCTTGACATTTTGAGTGTGAGTTTCAAGTGAATGCTTGTGTTTTTATCATTAAGCTATTAAAAGTCATATTTTTCTGCTATAAGTCTGTGTGTCTTACTGAGATCCTCAGCCAGCTGGACTCGGCGGCCAGTGATGAGCTGTGTCTTCTTCTCCATGTCTTCCCCAAAGTCATCCAGCACCTCTTTTACATTTTTCTCTAAACGGCGCACTGATAAGACAAAAAGGGGAATAAACACGCACATGAGCACACACAAACACACACATGGATAACATCAATGTTCAATCCAACAACAATGCGTCCCTTGATATTCCTATTGAATGATATGATCAGCATATTTTTTAACCTTCTTTAAAATGGTTGGGAGAGGAGTCGTCTGTTCTCACAATAGAAGTTTGTGAGTAAACTGATATTCAGAGCCATTTTATTATTGAATGGTTATTGATGACCTGCATATCTGGTTATGCATGTTGGGAAGATTACATGACAAAGCTCAGGCCAGCAGTGATAGTGGCCCAGCTGCACAAGTGAACTATATCTGGACCACTTTCAACAATGTGATTGCTCATGGTGATGAAAACACAAAATGTCGTGTGAACTGAACTTACTGTTGAATCTTCGTCCTAAAAATACTACTTTTGCAACAATGTACTGATATATACATAAAACTAAATCATTGTCATGGTGTAAAACTACATGTAATCAAAAAGCCATTTTCAAAAGCATCTGTAATGACCATTTTTCTTCAAATTGAGGACATCTCATTTTGAAATTCAGTATTAATTTAAGTCTAAGTCCTCATTACTTACCCTCTGTATTGGTGAGTTGCTGTCGGAGAGTGTTGGCTGTGATAACCAGCATCCTCTGGATCCTCCAAAACAACACCACATCATTACACTCCAACTGGAAGAAAAAGGTAGGCACACAACTTAGCTTTCCACACACTGATCTTAAGTACAGCTGAGAGTAAGGTGGAAAAGAGAGACAATGCTGGCTTAATAATCCTCTTTCCCTACCTCAGAGTCAACAAAGTGTCTCTGGTAGTAGTAGAAACCTCTCTTGCAGAGGTTACAGTGAGACAGTGCATTCTGCAAGAAGTGTCGGCGGTACAGCTGATGCCACGTGTCCTTGATCTGACCAGGTAAAGAAGTCCATAATTCAGGAGATTAAAAACAAGCTGATTCAAATTAAATAATTATAAAGATCATTGGATTTCACTTTTGTTTGCATAACATGAATATCTTTGTCTTCTTGTTTGGAAGCTCAGAGACACAACAGGTGTTTTGATCTCACCAGCACAGGGTCAACTTCAACCCCTCGTCCCTCCAGATTCTTCCTCACTGTAGTGACCTCGTCATTGGCCAAGTAGGCTGTGTGGTCATCGTGGAGCTTCAGCAAGCGCTCAAGCTCATTTTTTGTTTCATTACGAATATGCTAAAAGGTCCAAGAAAAAGAAGTGTTATTATCGTTCAAGGTTACATATGATTGTTTACATAAAAATGATTATTCAGTGTATTGTAAGCTTAGAAAGATCATAGACTTGAATAATATAACTGTACATTAGATCTACACTAAGGTGATACAGCTGATATTATACCAATCTAACAAGTGACTCAAATTACTTTGAGTTGTACATCTCTCTGGTACCTAAAACAAGCACAGTTATAGTCAGGGATTTAGGAAAACCCCTCAAACTCTGACCTGATCTGGAGTGCGATTCATCCAGTTCATCCACCTCTGCTTCCAGTCAGGACCCACCATATCTCTGATTACTGACTCAGCTACAAGAAGAGCAAAAGAGAGAGACATGAAAACAAAAAAACATGATAAGGTGTGGGAGGGGAGGCCGGTACTTGCTAAGTAACGTTGCATGAGGCCATGACGGCGAACATACTGTCTTTGAGGCGAGACTGCAGGGTTTCCTCCATGAACTGGATGGCTGCATCCCACTGGGGCTTGTCTGTGATGGAACGGTCTTCCAGGGCATTGTGCTGGATCACTCTCTGACAGACATAGACACACAAACACGGGGCAAGAATAAAAATCGCATTATTGTTATTATAATGCACTGTAAGGTCTGTACCAGATATTCCCACTACCACTGTAGCATCCGAGGGTACTTGCAACAAAGACCAATTTCTTTTTATATGTTCACACATTATCAGGAAATCGTGTCTGCTTCAGAGGGTGTTAAATTAACTGGCGTGTATTCTCTCTCTGCCCCTCCAGGATGGGTGGATTTACTGTGTGTTTACCAGGCTGTCCATGGCCCTCTCATTCCACTTATGCCTCTTGATGCTCTCATCCTTTACGGCCTCCTTCAACTTGTCAAAAATGTCGTCCTGGTCTTTGCCTTTGTATTCAGCCATGAAGCGGGCAAACTCTTCCTGCAGTGTCTCCCAGGCAACCTAAAGGGAGGCAAAGTATAGTGGAGAAAGAGAAGGCTCATATTACAAACTGAGCTCTTGCCTGATTGGATATTTCTTCCATTTCTGCAGTCAGCAGTCAAAGTATTTGAATAAAATATAATTAGTGAAAAGAAAATATAATTAGTGAAAAGAAAATAAGAATAAGTGCATATAGTCAGGGCTTGACATAAACCTTTTTTGGTCACCAGCCACCATGACTTATATTTTTCTGACAGAGGGAGAGACACTGCTGTCACCGTGTTACACATCACTGCCAAATTCTGCCTGCGTTTGACAGACAGCCAGGTGCTAATGTCAAGGCCTGATGCTAAATCAGGGACTCGCAATAAAATGCCAAATCATTTAGTTTTATGATATGATTCATTCTGAGAGGAATAAAACAGCAAGAATAATAATCCTATTAACAGATTTACACCTTGAAATTTCATTACATTAGCAAAGGTCAATTTGGCCAATCTGATTCAATCAAAGTTTGTTTCTGTTTCATGTTACAGTCGACTCCTCCATTTAAACAAGCTGAGTTACATGATGACCACTTGTGTGGAGACATTCTGCATTACCTCAAGTGCTTTATGTGGAAGCTGCTTGTCAGTCCACTGCTTGAGCTTGATGTCTACAGTGGTGTTAAAAGTACCGGAGTCCATTGTTTGTGCAGCAGGCAGGTAGATGTTCTCTATCACATGGGTGGAAACACGTTCCCACAGCTTCTTCTGCAAAATGGACTCCCTGGGAAAGTAAAAGGAAAGTCCAATATTTTCAATAACTGGAAAGAAGACGATATCTTTTAACTGGAACCTCCTGCAGTTGTGACTTTGTCTTCTTTGTCTTAAGAATTCTAAAAATATGCTGAGGTGCTCTAGCCATAGTATAGTAAAAACTTATTCCTAACACGGTCTCAACCTTTGTTATGTGACCTGGAGAAGACATTAAGTAAAGAGGGATCCATTTTTAATTAGCTGCTTTCAGTTTTGTAGTCGGTGCTGCTGTAAATGCACTTGACTTCAGATTCCAATACAGCCCCACTGTGATCCTGTTAGCAGCCACCAGCCTCCCCACATGCTCAGTCCATCTCTCCACAGCTTTGTGGCAATGGAACAAAACCCTCCCAAGGTCCCATCAGACCAGACCAGTGTCGTGCCTCCCTCATTTATCATAAATGCATGCTCATATTTCATTAGGCTTCTCTTTTGTTCAGGCTAGCACCCCTCACTGTCAATAAGTGCTATCTTCAATAGTGCTGGCTGGCTGCTGGCTGGCTAACAGGGCCACCCCTGTTCCAGTCCACGGGCCATTCATCAGAGTATTGATCTGTGAGAACTGAAGGCACACACACTTGGGATTGCCATAACAGCATGCATGCATCTCATTTAGCAAGATTTTCTTCACTGGGGTTGAGATATAACTAAACGTACATGCATAGAAACAAACGAACAGAGATCTGCATGAAGTTCGCTCTAAAAAGATTTATCCACTCATGTTTGCTGGAGGGCTGGAGAAGTGCAAACACATGATCTAATTGGCTTTAGCTAAAGTCAAGATAGACCTTTTTTTGTACACATTTCAGTCCTCATATGGTGATACCTTATTAAGACCTATTTTCTACATAAAAGGGTTGAAACAGTAACAATAACAATGGTAATTTGTGCTATGATCAATATTTAGATTGCTATAACAGCAGGAAGAATGAATGTGCATTTGAAAAATTTGATTACAGTAATTATAAAAAATATTGCACCTGCATTGGTTACGGTAATTCTAAAAAAAACTGGTCACATGTATTTCATATATTCAAAAACACTTATGACAGCTTTATTTATGTTAGACAACAACCAAATATTAACTCAACATTAACTTACCAGTGTTGTGGGGTAACTTGACTTAAACTAATGACTTCATCCAAGATTTCATTTTTGGCCTTTTCAAATAGTTCGTTCTGTATAAAGTTAAACAAAACAACATCAATTTTGTCATTATTATATGCCTTTGGAGAATATATTTTAAACAACATTTCCAATAGTGATGTAAAAGTTTGTGTTACAAACCCTGTCAAGCTCTCTCAGACGAGGATAGTTGTTCTTCCACTCTGTCTCCAGGTTGAAGCGAGATGCTAAGTTGTGGAAGAACAGTGAAAATGAATGTTTTATTTCAAGTTTTCCAACATCATTTTAAACAATCTTTGCCTTTACATTTTAAAAAGTCAAAATAAGTAAAATCATAAACGCTCATTAGGAGCTCAAGCTGTAGCTTTTAAACTTCTAAATAAATGTAAATTTAAATGTGTCATTTCTGACTCATTTCGTGACTGAAAAACTCGTCACCTGTGTGTTTATACTTTTGTTCCTTTATGTGTCACTCCATTAAACACTAAGTACAAAGACACAGTAATTCTCGGTAATCAACAGGCACTAACCATACAGGGACAGGGCCCACTTTGTTTTAACCTCATGTGATATATAGGCAGCTTTCAGACTGTTAATGGTGCATATCCTTTAATAAAGTTGGTGAGGACACACTCACTGTCTTAACTGGTCCCTAAGGAGGACAGGGCATGTAGACTATCACACACCCTTTATCAAAAGTCAGAGTTTAGTTCACATATGCACACACACAGATACAATGACAAACCGACACACACGCGCACACACTCACATACACACACCAAGGCCGCTGTCCCTTTCCATAGCTCCCTATCCACAGTGCAGATTAGGCTAATTGCTGGTTTGAGGTGCCACAGTGGCGCCAAGCACGGAGGATGGAGACCGGCTGTGTGTGATTTGATGGGATATGGATCGATGCGCCACACAATAGGCCTGTGGGAACTGCAGTCTCACAGCCATAAATCTACTGTGCTGTTAGCAAGGGGCTTGTGATTGTCCAGACTAATTGTGGTTGGAAGGCAAGACCATGAAAAGGTATTGTAGGGTGGGCTGAGTAAAGTGAATACAAGAAGCCGCGATAGATAGAAGAAGAAGAGTAGCACCTGTTCCCTGTACAGATAATGTATAAAATCCTACTATATCAATCTGGACGATTGAAAACACACCTTTGACTGTATAAGGTGTTGGATATTTACATTATTGAGTCATACCTTTAAAGACATCAGCCTGCTGCTCAACAGACTCCCTCACCATCTTCCAGAAGCAGTCAGAGACAGCCAGACTCAGGTTCTTTGTAGTCACCTGGTGGGCCTTCAGCATGCCATCCCTTTTTATGCACAAAGATTCATTGTCAGCTATAAATTATTTCAAATGATGAACCATTAAAGTTCGGTAAATCAGGTGCAACTTGCCTCAGTAATCTCGAGTTCTGGAAGAAGTCTTCCTCATAGTCTTTAATGGAGTCTATGCTTTCACCACTGCTCCCTGCACACAAGAAAACAGCAGCATAAGGTGTGAGTAAATTACAATTCAATTGATAAGTTGAAAAAACCCCGGAGAAATCTCCAGCTAACTTCCTTGTTACCATAAGAGGTGTCATGAAATCAAGTTAGTAAAAAAGGACATGAGTATGACCTGAAAGTCCTCATAAATAATGTGAAATTAAATGCAACGTGATTGACTACTCATCAGTATAATCACATTACCTTTTCCTGTGACGACAGCAAAGTAACCCAGAGCCTTCATGGGAAACAGCTTGCCTTCCACTATTTGTTGGATCTGAAGGAGAAAATGTATAAAAAAAAAGGTCTTACATTATCACACTGGTTCACTTTGTACTACAAGAATACCCCATCACTGGCTCACTAAGAGACCACCAGGTTAAAATCAGAGTGCTGAGCTCCCTCTTGTGGTGAGGCTGCAGATCACTTTGCTCACAGGCCGACTTTTTGAGTGCATTCCGATACACATATTACCACACTAGTATACCACAGAATGATTTAGTATATTCCAATGCATTGCATGTTAAATGCACTATGGAAAAAAAATACCAGGATGTGTTACTGCATGTTAGCACGTTTTTCTGGCTCATCTGACCCACAATCTGCTCTGTAGATGAGGATTTGTCACATCAGCTGAGCCACAGATAGATGACAGCTCACTGACGGATATCAGCACAATCAAGAGTACATACTACATATTTTTAAGTGACTACATAGAATTTCACATAGAATAAGAAGGGTCGAAGTATAAAGTGCCATATAATGAAAAATTATTATGTCCGAATTGTTGTATACTGCATGCAATAGCACATACATGGTCATAAATGCAAGGTCTTTCTTCTGGGTTAAAGAAATCTGAAAAGCTGTTTTTTTATTAATCGAATCCAGCATCAGGTTAATCCTTTCTTAATGCTCTGCTCTGCTCTGCTCTTACTCTGCTCGGGCTGGCCAGGTTCTTTTCAGCCAAGTCCACCTTGGTCAAGACAAAGATGGTCCTCTTCCCCTGGGGGTCCATCTGGCTAACCAAGTCTGTTACAATGCTTCGCTCTGCATCCACACTGCCATCTAGAGGGAGACAAGGGAGGCCACAGCAGATATGATAATGGTGTACATATTATAGGCACGAGTGTGGTTACATGAATAAAATCAATGAACCATCTCCCTGCTCACTCTTGACAAATGCTGCTTTTGTATCTGATTGTTGCAGCTGTGAATAATTTACTCATGACTCACCCTGAATGCAGAGGATGATCGCGTTGGGGTTCTGCATGTAGGCCTTGCTGATGCTGAAAATGGTCTCCTTAGTATCTGATGCCATGCCTGCCGTCACCGTCTTGAAGAGAAATATATATATATATATATAAAAAAAAATTTGGAAAATTGTAAATGTACTATGGTTTATGTTAGCTTTGATTTAGCATGATAGTAAATTCAAAATAAAACCAGGATAATGAATCATATGAACATACATGTTTTAAGTTCAATAAATATACAAGAAGTGCTATAAGCTCTTATAGTAGAGGATGAAATATTAATTCTATAAACAATAACATAAGAGGTTAAAGCAGAAAAATTAGAAAATATATATGCTTATTCACTCTATAAAGTGTCCAGTAAATAATCAAAGACAAGCAAACATTTCTAGCTTATCAATTTAAGAATACTTACACTAATGACACCTGGTAAGTCAACAAGCACCATCCTCTGGATGCCAGGACCTTTGACACTCAAGGATATTGTCTAACATACAATAAAAGAAACATTATTATTCCAAACAACACTACAGAAGTAAATCAGATATCTGAATTTAGGCACAATGTCCAACCTCAGAGCTGACTGTCTGTCCCTCCTTCACACTCTTCCTCATCCTCAGCTCAATCTCATGCCTCAGAGCAGCCAGCTGCAAAATGGATATAACAGAGTATACAGGTACAAAAAATAAATAAAATGTGTAATAAAATCTTTTTTTTATTATTATTATTTAGATGGAGTTAAAGACTTTGTGACTTACATCCTCCTCCTTGGTAAGATCAAACTCTCGCCCACTGTCCTTAAACAAGGCAACATGGTGGGGGCCTTCACTTAATGTAACCTGTAGAAAGATGGATATTTTTTTAAAGCTCAGATACTCCACAGAAATCCATCAAAGCTGGCATCCCACACATTTTCGACTCTAAAAATATTCTAATTGTCTATATAGTGATTTTAGTGTGCAATGTATAAAAATGCAGTCTATTTCGCATCTTTTTTTAAAGGAAACATCCCAAGTCTAGTCCAACACACCTTGACAGGGGAGCGGGTCATCATCTCTCCTGAGCCTCTGGGGAAGATCCTGGCCTGGGCTATCATCTCCAGGACGCTGGTCTTCCCAGCACTCTGATCCCCAACAACCACCACCTAAAAGCAGAGGTTCAGGAAATAAGTTAGGGGTTGAACATATGATGCATAAACTCCCCCCACTTTGTGTCAGAAACAGAAAATTTATCAAAAACTAAATGTCTCCGACATATTGTGAACAGAGACCAATAGATAAATACAGGCCCTCTGTGCTGACTGCTCCTTACCCTGGGTAAGTGGTCCTGTGTGTTGTAGTTTGCATCGTAGTCAGATAAGATGTCAAGGACTTCAGAATACAGGTCAATAAGTGATTTCTGCATGAGGGGGACACAGAGAGCAGTGATTAGTAACAATATATATCAACACTAAGCAAACACTTGTAACAGCATTTCAAACACTAGACCCGAATAATTCCTTTTTTCTGTCGAATACTCATGTTTAATGATTTCATCAATAGTCAGACAAAGTCCAAGTCTCCGGGGGAAAACTTTGAAATTACAAGTTAATGTTTACTGTGTGTATGTGTGCAACCCTACCTTCACTTTCCTTTGGTGAATCCCCTTATCATCTTTTTGCAGCACCACTTTCCTTAACTCTTTATTCTCCTTCTCCAGTCTCTCCAGCATGCGTTGATATTTTAGCTGGGTGATAAAGAGAAAAACACAATCAACAACTAGCTTCAGCCACACTTTGTGTTTGAAAAAATAAATGTATTTGCCAAAACCTGCCAGTCATATTGGAGCTAGAGGTGGAAATGTAAGCTTTACTGCCATTCTGAGCCATAAGGAACAGCACAGCAAACTGTCTATGTAAAGACCTCAACTTATTTGACATTTATACAATTATTAAGAGCAATGCAACACTGACATAAGTCAGTTTTTATACAACAACATTTCTTTGTTTAATGAAATCTATTTAAAAGGAATGCACAAGCCACTGTACCTGCGTGCGGAGCAGTTCTTCTTGGAGCTGGTCTACCTTTTCTTTGTCTGATGACTAGACATGTAGAACAACAAGATGTAGAACAACAGGAGAAAAAAAAAACAAATTGAGTTAATGCCTCCTTTCTTATTTGAAAATAAGGACTTCCCGATACTCTCACTGTGCAACTTCACAAGCATGAAATCCCACCAGCACCACGAAAGTTGATTACGTGCACACTGTACTACGGAAAGAACCAGTGTTGAAAGACAAGTTCATTCATAAAGACATGGAAAAAAAAATAGATCAATCAGATTTCAGGCAGACACTCCTCATTCTGGTATTACTCAGCTTCGATCAACAAGCTAATGATTCACAAACAGGCACAAATCAGAGTAAGCCCCGAAAATATAACTTAAAATGATCACAAAAATCATTTAGTCATCATAGCTTGATTTTTTTTGTTTTTTTGACAATTGGACAATAATCATTTGATATCTCTTGTACATTTGCAACATGTTTGTCAGGAAGAAAGACAGGACAGAGAGTGAGAGAATATGCATTCATGAACAAATGGGATTTGGCAGCAGAGGAAAGGGAATTTAACAAACAAACAAACACACAAAACAACTTCCTCAAAAAACTATTCTAATACTACACAACAGGGACAAGAGGTGTGCTGAAAATTATCTTTTAGCAATATGGCACAACAGTGTATTAAAATGTTTTAAAAAAAACCTTGATTAAGAGACATATCATTACAAAACTCCTCATAAGCGTAAGGCTTCTACCTCACTATTGACAACGCAGTCACCTCTCAGTCTTTTTAATAAAGTTGGTTCTATTTATGGTGATTACATAAAGTGCAGCTCACACCATGCAGCCGGTTGCCACTCCACTCCATGCAGTGTCTTCGTACATGAATGGAGAGCTGCAGATACTGATGATTATCCGTCCATTTGCATTAGAGAGTGAGACTAAGCTACATCAGTGTGCTTCTTTGAAACAGGCTACGAAGGTCCATGTATGCCTTCTCCACTGACTGGTAAAGGAAATCTTAGCAGCGCCTGACAGACTATGGGATGGTACACGGAGGTTACAGGGTCAGTGAGAATTTATTTGTCTTGTCACTCTGTGTGGTGGACAAAATAAATATCTCTTTTTTGGAGAAATGAAATGTTCATCATAGAAACATTCCTTTCATTGTATAGCCACAGCACTGAAAAGTATTGCTGAGTCACTGAATTATCTTGCAGCTGATGATGTTATGTCTTTGATCCACTGTATATTAGGGAATAGAAGACTATCATTAAAATATGACACTATAATAATTTATGAAAAGTGTTTTATTAAAGTAATCAAATTGACAGCTCTTTTTAAACACAAATTAAATAAGTTAAGGAGCAACTTAGCTGCGAAAATCCTGGAAAATACAGTTTATTTTCTCAGCTTAGGGCAGTTGAAGTGTCTAAGTGTCACAAAGGTATACTAGTACACTGGAACAGAGCTGTTTGGTTTGTGAATGGGTGTGACAGAGGAGGCTTTTAAACACGTCCAACCACATCCATCAAAGGTGCTGTGAGACTAATGAAACACTACTTTTCAGCCTGATATTAAGATTCTTTTGTTATGGTGGATAGCAGAAATGAAACTGTCTTATGTTCTGCTTCTTCTCTGTAGCTTTGATCTTTTAGGAGGCATTGGTGGGATAGGGCGGATCTAAGTGGGTTGGAACCTTCACCTTGCGTTTCTGTTGAGGGGGGCTGGGGTTCGTAGGCGGACTGGGAGCAGGCTCTGGCGGTGGGGGACGCGCATTATTGGCTGCTGCGGCCCGCCGGACCTCCTCCTCGTGCCGTTGGATCTGCTGCTGAATAAGAATGAGCTCGCCAAGCAGACCCTGCTGGGGTACGTCATAGTGAGAGACAGGTAGGAGCAGCAACAAAGACAACAACCAGCCACTGCGCTGGTCAGCCATACAGGCAAATGCTGCACTCAAACACAGGACCACAACAGAGGAAACCTGGCCTGGCCTGGCCTGGCCTGGTCTCAGTCACTGGCACTGGTGCTGTCCAGGGTGGAGAGTCATGATGCAGTCAAAGCTCAAGTTGAACAATAAGCTTTGGTAATCTTGCCACGATCATCAGTGTTTAACCAACAAAGTCAGTCTCTCTCAAACAAAAAAAAAAGGGGAGATTCCAAACTTTGCCAGACTGAATGCAGAGGAGGTGACTAATACCAGAACCAGCACCTCTCGGCAAGTGGCAACAACAGTGACTCCGTTCTATTTCCTCACCATCATGCATCGCTATCGATTAATAACTGTGCTTTCAACATGATTCACACAACAAACCAACTGATTTTCAGGCTTAACCTTAGCAAAATAAAATAAGAGCAAGAGAGCATGTTTGGTCTGCTGGAGGTCAAAATGATGATGATGATGATGATAATGATTAAATAAGCAAAGCAAGCCCTGGGATAAATTTCTACCAGGAGTGAAACACAAAGCATATTGCATGGGAGGCAACATTTGCTTTAGTTTATGATTCTCCAACATGTGATCATAAATTAACTTGGCACGCACAATATCTGTTTAATTTAATCTGAAATCAAAAATTAGCTTCTAAAAATTGTGTTTTATGTTCTCATGTTGGAGATCATAAATGCAGACTAAAAGCAGGGCAGAGGAAAGGAAAGCTGCCATCTATTTTTTAAATGCTCCTCTTAATATTAATTGTCAAACTTTCACATCATGTTTTCATTGTGTAAACTTTTAACTCTGTAGGTGTTAAAATCACACACAATAACACAGAAAATAGAACAGAAGAACATCAAAGCGGATCACTTTGTGGGGGAAAAAACAACACAAAATAAAGGAAAGAGAGGACAACAGAAATGTAACACGTATGCATTCAGAGTGTTCTGCCAGAAACTGCTGTGTAAGACAAAGCTAGGAAAAAAAAGACTGATCTTCATGAATTAGATTCCTGGAAATAAAGTTAAGAAGCATGAGAAAAAGTAAAGACTCCTTTGAAACAATCTTAAATATCTGTGTCCATAAAATCTCAAGTTATACTCAGAATGAGGGCCACACAGTCTGTGCATGCTAATGCTAAAACCTTATAGTTCATGTCATACCACACTAATGAGCAAAATACTCTGCAATGAGACTAGAACTTAAGTTTGGAAAACTAACATTTTTTTTCAGTGCACTAGTTATTAATGTAAATAAGAATTTTTACCGTAACACAGCTAGATAAGGTTTAATAGTAGACTTTATAGGCTTAATATTCTGAATATACCGTGGGCTAACAGCCTGCAATTCACATTTAACTGAACTGACTGATTGGAAATGCACCCATCAATAAAAATTTCCCTTTCCCATTTTGTAATACATGTTATTTAGGGGTCATTTTGCTTTAAAGTGCTTTATGAGAGCAAATATTTACATAATTAGGACCTTTTCAAAAGGAACTTTTAAAAACATATGTGAGATGACAAGAGGTGACATATCCATCACTGCTAGGTCTTTGAGGTGTCATTGGTTTAATGCCTCGAACGGTTAAAACTTATGTACAAGCTTTTTGATTTTGATTCAGTCCACTGCAGTTCTTGTCACTGAACTGAAAGTTAGCCAAGCTGAAGACAGGATCTAAGTGAGACAGAGCGGTAGCAGAGCTTAGAGGACACGGCTGAGAAGTGTCAGCAGGGTTTTTGAAATTACCTTTTTGTACTGCTTGTCGCTGCCATCTTGTGAGGCTGTAGCAGAAGAATCTGTAGCTTTTAGAGGAGGATCACCTGAGGTTTCTACCAAAGACACAGCAACACAGGATGAAGTTACATGTGAAAATGCATCTTTAAATGGTGAGTGCTGATTATCAACAAAAATTTGGGAGACAGTAAAGCTCATAGCAAAAAGATGCTACAGAGCCATCAATTAAAGCATCCCTGTGACTGTTAACTGTAAGACCAAATAATAAACGTCAAATGTTTGGAAAACCTTGCACTGATATTACTCACAATAAAACCACTACACAGACAAAATCTGAGAACTGAACTGACCCAGTTCACTGACTTAATTTGCACTGACTTTTTTTATAAACTGCAGTTTTGCTTTAGTAATGCAAGCCTTAGTACAGCCAGTTATTACGTTCACATTCTCGTAAAGGTGAGAAGATTCATAAAAAAACATATTTAAGGCTCAGAAAGCGGTTACAGGTGGTTGCATTTTGGTATATGGTTGGACACTGTTTACTGAAATTATGATTAGTGGCACTGTGGCTCAAAAATTAATCACTATAATATGAAAAAATACCTTGACAATGATATTATACAACACAAATACAGTCTATCACTAAATGCTGTTTAAAAAAGGACAAAAGAATCAAGCTAATTTAAACAGTTTAACATACTTTACCAAATATGAAATTACAATAAAAACAATAATAATTACTTTTATTTATATAGCACCTTGCAAGGCACCCAAGGCTGCCTTACACATTTATGTGAACAACACAAAGGCATCTACCTGTGATCAATGATATAAAGTGGCTCTTTTATGTTTTATGATGTTAATTAACATGCTGTTATAGCAAAGCGAAAATTTTGCAAAGCAAAATCTGCTCAGCTGCATAATCAAGCAGATGTTCACAAAGTCCCTTCCCCAATCAAACGTCACAAATTTAAGTACATTTTCAACTGTATATAAATAGATAAACTTGAATCTTTCAAGGGAAAGTATTGGCTTAAGTATTTCTCTTTAGCCAAAGAAGGGTGTGAAGTTGAACAGAGAGGAGCCACAAATACTACTTTAATTATTCCATGACTCACAGCAGTGTGATGTTAGGACTTTCCAAATACCACTGTACATGAACTTAATGAATTTTTTTTTAATTATTATCAAACTTTTTTAAACTTATGTGGCATCATTTAAGAAATGTTCAAGACCTTGTAAGAATGATTTTCCAAACATTTGAAAGGAAAAAATTAAAAGCAAAAGGAGATCACCCCAAAAGATTAGTAAATGTTAGTGTTATTAAAGAAAGCAGCCCGTAAAGGCCAGGGGAGAGAGAGGGTGGAAGTCAAAGGAGGCAAAAACCACACAGGTAAGACAAGGTACAACCAAGGATAGTCAGATTAAAGAAAGTCGAAAGAGGGGTCATATAAAGGGTAAAAACGCTGGATCTGCATTCAAAGCTTTTCAGATCAAGAGGTTAATATTTTAAACCATGGCGGGTTACTGCCTTGATTTAAAACTTTTATTTTACTGATCTTGTGCTTTAGTATGAACCCGAGAAATTGTACCTATAAGTTCTCCAAGGACCGTCATACGATTAACTGAATACAGAACCTGCATTAACCATGGACAGTGCCGCTGCTGAAAGCAACACCGGTCTGCAACCTGGAACCAATGTCCTGGAAAGATGCTCTGCTACGGTGGTTAGAGCCAAACTGTGGCAAGCAGGACACCACAACCATACCAAGTTCCTGGCAAGATGGTGGTCAAACAGCAGCAGAGAGAAAAGAGGGGAGTGGGCAGCGCTACTGAGAGCAGGGTTTACACACCTAACAACAGATGCAGACCAGAAGCTCCTTTGACTTCACTACCCAAACTCACACCTGTGAAGAATGTTGAGGAGAACAGGAGGGTAGGGGAGGAGGAGACAGGAAGAACAACACAAGATAAAAATCATAAAAGACAGAAGCAGAGGGATGATGGTCAAAGCAGGGATAAAACTAAGTGATGTGTATTAAAACAAAGCTGTTGCTGCGGCAGAGGGTTGAGTGAAGTAGCCACTTATTGAGACTGTTAAAAAAGAAGAGCACAATCCAAACTGAGCCTAAACTTCAAGGACCTCCTAAAATGTTGTACTGTAGCATTAACAACTGAGAGGTTTCTCTATTTAAAAAGTATTTCTACTACTGACTATAAATTTATAGATGGAATAGGATTTCTTTTTTTATGCTGCATCATGACATAGAATATTATCACGTTATTTACCTTTAGATTTGATGGAATGAGTTTTTTTTCTTTGGAATTAAGTGCTTGATTCAAAACACCTTCCACGATTAAAACTGGTCATGAGAGGATTTTCACGCTAATCTTTTTTTTTTCAGAAATCTTAACAAGCAGACTGTTCAGCTTAACACTAATTAGAATATCCAGTTGGAAATTTCTGAAAAAACAGGAAGTTTCAAATGACTCAATGGTAAGAGGATACAATTAGATGGCCTGTCTCTTTTTTCTTACATTTGTTCACACACCTGTGATATGCTTTATGTACCATGGTGTGTCATGAGCAAACGAAATCAAAATGTCTGATGCAGAAATGATGTGAATAGTGAACAGACATGACTGGCAGGCATGGCATGTTTAACTCTACTGCTTTTCTCGATAAGGTTTAAGGTAATTCTAGATTTTATTTACTTCTTATACTCTACAATCAGAGATTTATCCTACTATATCATACATCTGCAAAATAAACACAGGATTTTTTTCAAACATAGTGTGTAGGTAGATTTCAAGTAATGGGAGCTTTTCTGTTATCAGTGGACAGACGTGCTATGTATATAAAATATGTACTACAAGCAATACAAAGCAGTTTTTCTGTGTACCCATGAGAAGTTATCAAATGATATAGTGGTAAAGTCAGTATAAAGTCAGCAAAGTTCAACCCGACCCATCTGAATAAATGGCAGTTTGCAACACCACAATCCAAGAAAATGTAGTTTAGTTGCGCATAAATACTGATCCAAAACACACTGATATTGTTTTTGGTGTAAACAATGGCTCATTTGGCAACCATAACCTTAAAGAGGGGGAGTGTTGCAGGAAAAGCAGAAATTTAGAGGCTATTTCCTCATTACTCCAAGTCTATGTTATCTCAGTCTGTTCAGGTCACTTTAAGGTTAGAGAGACCACAAAATTTAAGCAAGGTATAGAGCACTCGACTGGATTTTAGACGTGAAAATCAAGTTTGCTTTGGAACAATAACTGTTATCTTCATTTGATCCCCAAACACAGGACTAGACACTCTGGTGTCTGGGTATATTTGATAACGATGGCAATGATGATGATGATAATGATGATTTTATTTTAGTGATCATGCAGTAATTCTTCATATTTATATTTACCGTTTTGTTTACTCACCAGAGGACAGGAAGTTTTTGAGGAAAGTAAAGTTCTCGCCTATCTTGTCTATGTCAGGTAGTAGTTTGGCTATTTCCTCCACCTCTGGTAGAGCTTTGGCCAGTTTATCTGTGGATTCAAGAGATTAAATGTCAGCGAAGAGGCGGAAAAGTCGGGATTCTTAACTCATGATGCATAATTGTGCAGCAACGCCTCAAAAATTGAAGCTTGAATCATAACATAACTTGAATATTATTAAAATTACAACACTTACCAAAATCAATTTGTTCACTCAATTCCCAGACAAAATCAGGAATGACCCAGTTGTATTCACTAAAATCAGGTAGCATGTCCTTCCATTCCTCATAAGTCTGAAGATAAAATGACAAGTTTATATTATTTTTACCAAAATGAAAGTTTTATCTTTACTGTTTTTAGTAATATGCCATCACAGCTAAAAAGGCAGGGGGCAGCTTTTTACATAGTCCAGGGAGAGGTTTTAAGTACATTACAGCACAGGACATTTGGTAATCACTTATGTTGCTCTGTGTAAACTTTAGGTTTTATCAGCCAGTTTTGGTTTACAACTATCTAACTGCAATGATGACACAGCTGAGCACAGAAAAATCAGTCGTTGGGCCTGAGAAGATAGAAATACATACAGTCACTTCTAACCTTTTTAGCTGTGTATCCTCCTCCCACTGCAGAGCCTAGTAGAATGTATCGGAGCTTAAGCAGCCGGGCAGCAAGGCGGGCAACCCAGAAGTTGCGCTGCTGCTGGTAGCTACCACCCCCTGACCCCCGGGGAGGCTTAGGAGGCCGCATGGGCAACCGTGACATGGAGGTAAAGTAGCGGGCTGCTGTACGATGAGGGGCTCTCTGAGGGTTTGTATTTCCAGAGTAGCGGTGATGGATGGCACGGGACAGTGGGTGCAGCTTTTGCAGTGGTATCCGAAATCTCACCCCCATGTTGGTGGAAACTAGGCTCCTGCAGGCCATGCTGAGATGACAAGGAAATTGGACAATGAGTTACAAAAGCTCACCTTATCACATTCTTATGAACATCAAAATCCTTGAACAGCAGATAAAGATGGACAAGAACAGGATATTTGAATCTTGTATGTGTATGGGTGTTGTTTTTCAATCACAATTTATATAAACTAAAATAGAATTTCGTCTTTTCCAGACTGTAACTCCATCACCAGCGAGAGGACTTCGAGTAGTAATTTGATCCAGCCTTTGCAATACAAAGAGTAAAAAGAGTACGAATACAAGAGTTCATGACTAATTTGCTGTACAAATACGCCATAATATATAACGATTTTGATATTGTTTTGTGTTCCCATAAGCAGAGCACAGAAACATAAAAAACACACCAAGAAAAGACAGGCTAAAACGTACGTTTTCAAGTTTTCTACCAAGTTTAATGTCTATCATGTAACATTGCTTAGCAAAGTAAACAGTGTTGGACAATAAACGCCATGTAGCTAACTGTAACCTGTAGTTCTTTCGATTTGTTCCGAAGTAACATTTAACAAAGGTTTCCAGACTTCATCTTTACTATCTTGATCTTTATATCATTTACCTACGCTGAATAACTGCCGGTATACGTTAGCTACTTAGCTGGCCATACTAAAAATGCACTAGCCTCTATGTGGCACAAACCTCTTCGGAACTTCTAATAAATGCCAGTGACAGTGTCTAGAAAAGGGTTATGCATATTATCAGAGTAACTTTTTTTTT
The DNA here is from genome assembly GCA_029814765.1 of Acanthurus leucopareius. Lineage (NCBI taxonomy): Eukaryota > Metazoa > Chordata > Actinopteri > Acanthuriformes > Acanthuridae > Acanthurus > Acanthurus leucopareius. The sequence goes on from JAQMCX010000045.1 coordinate 13,836,705, forward strand.
TTAAAAAAGAGGGTTTTTTTCAATATGATGGCAGGTATTTACTTGTAGCAAGGAGCTAGCTTTACTGTCCCCAGCTGTCAAACGCTCTCCTTACACTAAGCAACCACAGCTAGCTTATGTTGTCGTTACCTTTATTAAATGGAAACCTACCAGGACGCTTGAATTTTACTCCCGACACGCAACATGATGCTGTCATCAACCACGGGTAAACGCAAATTTTTATCAAATTCACTCTTAAGACACGGTTTAATTCATCTTTCCAGCAGTTCACATTTGCTTGCCTTCTACTACAGCTAACTAGCTCATTAGCTAACAAGGGCACAGTCAGATTGACAGTCCACTTCCGGTAAATGGTACTGCCTTCAAATCGGCACTGACAGAAAATGCAACAATGAATTTCTTCCTACGCATCCAAAACAGATGCACCGCTGAAATGCGACGGAGCGGGTACCCACACATTTGAACCCTCACTACAACACCATTTCTGTCACAAAAAATATGTTAAGGATTTCTGTGGCGTTATATTTGAACCTCATGAGCAAGCATAGGAGGATGTGAAGCGCCAAAAAAAAGATGTTTCATGCACACCCACATTACAAGAGAAGAGATTGTTTGAAGATTGTGGTTTAAAGTGAAATTAAATGCAAGCAAAAATGTATTTTGTTTAGCATACAAAAAAAAATGTGAGCAATAAATAAGTCTTAAAACTTAGAATCATAACATAACTCCCTCAGAATTTTGTGGTGAAATTTGACTTTTTAAATCCCTCAGATATTAAACATTTGATTGCTTAACATATCATAACATTCTACCGTCTAAGGCTCGGGATGGTTTTAAAATTCAAGTTCTGCTCAGAAAGTGATATTAAATCTAAATTGAGGTATATTTAGGAGTTGTTGGCAGTGTTGTAGATTAAGAAAGGGTGAATACAACTAACACATGAACAATAATCACCATTTTTATGCTGTGTCTCTATGGAGAGCTTTAACAAACATTTTCCATGACACATCAGAGGCTACAGAAGTCAGCACTTTGAGTTTGCGGGTGCCAAACCTTTTTCTTGAGTTTAATTTTCAAATGAAATACAGGGGATCATATTTTAACAATTGGTCACCTACCTGCTGCTATGCACAGGATCTTACTTCAGAGGCACACTTGCATGAGGGCAGAGAACGCTCGAGACAAGTCAAAGAACAATCATGCATTTCTTTTGTCCTTGCCCCTCATCTGTCAATTGGAGTAACATGAGAATTTTTTTTTACAGGACTGGACATTCAACACTTTATTTGTCATTAAGTCTATGATGCATTCCAGTGCTTCTCAAATAGTGGGGCAAATGCCGGGTGGGCGGCGTGTGACCCCGTGGAACATGCACGGCGAAACTACCGTTTGCTTCTTCATTGCCGTACCACAATAGTGTAATTGCACATCCGCTACAGTAGGTGGCAGTGGCGCTTTCACGCTGCTGTGTTTTGGGCGATCACTGTTTTCAAAAGCCATGAGGGGTTAAAATGTATTCATTCTTGCTCTTAGAAGATATCTATCGCCTGAATATACAATCTGTGCAGCCCTCATAATGCAGCTTTTTTTTTTGTGTCGCTTAATTGATTACATTTGGGTGATTGATGTAAACTTTTCTGTAACAGGTAAACTCTTCATACTGAAAATGAATCATTTCTGTAACACATGGGCATTTGAGTTCTGTTATACCTTTATACAGTCAATGGTTTTACCACTCCAAACACAACCGCATCATTTCTTGAAGTTTCTGCAGCATTATGGTAATAAAATACTTGATAGTTACAAATCACTCATAGACATGCAGAAAACTGTTTTCAGGACATTTATTGAAAAGGAAGAAATCAAGATAAATCTGAAAGTCAATCCCAAGGGAAAAAGAAATGAAAATAAATAAAAAATAAATTATAAAGTACAAAAATTTTCAAATAAATTTACATCTCTGCCAATAAAAACAACACATATGAGCTAGTACTCCAGATGAGCCTCTTGCTAAGGCGTGGAAGCTGCAAAAATAAAAAGCACACCTGAAAGAGCTAACATACAGATGGTCTGTGATAAAAAGCTTTACAACAGTAAATTTTCATTCAGTTTGGGTATCAACTTTTATTATTTTCTCTATTCATTACAAATAGACACATTGCCCTGAGGAAACAACATCCACATGAGGCCTCATATACTCAGTGGCTGATTCAATCTAAATGCCATTCGATGGTTGGTTTAAAATATATGACGTGAATAAGCGGCCAATGCTAACTGTCATCAGTCGGTATATATTGTACCTGTATAAGAGCATAGAGGTTTCAGCATAATATCCATTGTTTTGACACAGGTGTGTCAGAATAAAAAAGGCAAACCAGTAGCTTAAAACAAAATCAGTTGTAATATTTACATTTTGCACATCATAAAATCGATAATTTTCTGGATAAAGGTGCACATTTATGACACAGCTGAGACTGGATCATTTTGCCCCTAGCAGCCATATAATTGCTTCTACAATAGACTGCTACATCAAGCAGCAATGCACATTCTTTTTTGCCAATTACATTTAAATTTTACATCCATGTAAAATATTTTTAAAATGTGTTGGACAAGGAAACAAAAAAATGTTCATGTATTAATTGAATACAAAACTATGACAGTCAGATGTTGCTCAAATTCTGAATTTGCAAGGAGGAGGTGCCCAACACACTACGTCAGTCAAATTCCCTTCTTATGTCAGATCCTTGGTTACATAAAAAGCATTGAGAAAATCAGACACAAAACAAATCTGAGAGGTGGAACCTGCAGGGGAAAAATCTTTCCACTCCAAATGGTTAAACCTCCTTAAACTCTACAGTAGACGTGCTGCATTGTATCTACCCCAGACAGAACAAATATTGATCCAAGTGCCCCAATCATACTTCACAATAACTGATTCATATTGTGAAATAAATGCCCACAATTCATGCCCTGGTAAGGGAGATCCAAGCTAATGCAACCCCATAACAAAAGTGACAGTACATATAAATCCGACAGAATCAACAAATCAAAAGTAGACAGACAACTGATTGTAACACAGTACCAAAATAGTAGAAAAAGACACACCAGCCCTTTGATGATCCAAAAACCATACATTTTTATAACTAAGTCTTTTGACTTTTATGCACACACTAGAAATGTACATCTCGTATATACAGACAGAATCCAGCCTCTAATATTCTCATTTACTCTGTTGAGTCAAATCAATTTTGACAAAACTTGACACAGGTTGAAATAAAAACCCTTTGATTTTTTTTTCTTTTTTTCAACTAACCAATACATATGCGAAGAAAAGTCTTTGGAAATAGAATCAATTACCATGGTATTGCCTTGCATTATATTTTGTTCTTTACACAACATTCAATTTTAGCCTCAGTAGGTATCTAGAGAAAGAAATTAAACCCTGACAAAATAATCTTTAAAATAAAAACATTGAATATTCAGAGGAAACTAATGTAGCCCATGTTGGTTACATCAGCTACATTGTTGAAATCCAACAGAAATAAGTAATTCAGACATTTTCAATGACAGATTATTCTCTCTGAAAATTGGCACAAGAATACCAATTTTATCCATAAATATATTTCCACCAGTTTCATCTGCTATATACTGTGTATTCTTATCACACTGATAATCCACAAAACTCTGTAACAAAATACTTAAACTTTTCTACTTAAAAAAACCCCCAATGTATCAATTAAAACTATGATCACGTCACTTTTGAGCTTGTCAACATAGTACTGATCTTAAATTTCATAACTGCATTTGTAATACTATTTCTAGTAGTAATAATGGCGTTTAGGAACTGAGCAACCTCTGACTCTTATTACAGATTATATGGAAATCTGATGTGATTTTGTTACTATGTAATTACAGTAATAAATAATCAATGGACAAGCTAAATGCCATATCATGTGTCATACATGATTAAGTTTGACAAATAAAACTGTGCTGTTGCCAGATGTTTGAGATATAATTTGCTTCTTGTTGTCATTTAGACAGAATAAATTTTATTTACTTTGACATTCTTTTAGCACAGTGTCTTATAACCACAGATTAGCACGCAAAAAATAGAATGAAACACAAACTAATTGAAATCATTAATATTAAAGCATACAATTTATGAAAGGCAGGCTGCTATGCAGAGCATAGAGTTGTACTGACATTCTGTATGGGTGACTTACCCTAAACCTGTTTTAAGTATCAAACACTATAACTGTTTTATAGGTAGCTGTAAAACCTTAGAATTTTTCATTTAAGAGTTGCCGTGGTCAGCTTGAATTCAACCATTATAATGTTTTCCAACATTAAACATTTTAATAGCAGTTAACACTCAAGCAGTGTGAAATGTTTCTTCTGTTGGCTCAGTATGCCATTATTGAAATTTGCTGTTTTTTCAGTCAGGTTTTATGTAAAAGCGAGGCCACTTCTAAAGTGAACATAGAGAGAGTAAGTGTTTTACACAAAAAACAGATTTTGGGGAGCATCACTTAAAATGTCAAAGTTAGAGCCATGAACATAAATATAGCCCTTAACTCTCTATGCATGTAGTCTGTGTGTAATACATGGATACAGGTGTATATGGTAACCAGCATCCATCTTATGCAATGTGTGCTGTTGCATGGATGTCTTGAATGTGCAAAGAACAGTGAGCTGATGTGATGCAAAATGCCTTGCCTTGATTAACGATTACACTTTCAATCAGTCTTCCATGGGAAGAAATTTTGATTTAAAAAAAAATAAGTAATTATATTGGCTTTCAGTGGCCAATCTGACATTAGTTTGTGAATTTAAGATACTGTGACTTATATGGTGTCATGCATGTGATTGACTGTGCACAATAACCAGCCAGATATATGCTGTGCTTTGTGCAGATTTTTCAAAATACAGAAATGTTCATGTAAATGTTTGATAGTAATGATTGTATTTGTGGTAATATTTCTAGTATTGCAACCATCAAGTCTTCAGAACATGATTGATGGTGAGCTGGCTTCATGCAAGTCTTGTTATGCTTTCAGTGTCAGTCTGATGTCAATAAATGCTAACAGGACACGGCTCATAGATGCAAAAAACAAGTGAATAAAGATTTAGAGCCACTCTAGGAGCTGATGAGAGAGTACTACAAATGAACAACATATTTTGATCGATCAAATCACTAGTTGGGCATAAAGTTTGGCCTGAGGGGAGCGCCAGAGGAAAGGCCTTGTTCCCTACAAGACCTGATAGCAAGGTATTCTCACACTTAAGTGAGGGTACCATGCTAACATTTCAGTTTGTAAAAATGAAAGTACAGCTGAAGCTGATGAGAATTCAGCCATTTGTTTTCGAGGCATCCTGTCATAAACTAAAGCGTTTACGACTGGTTGGTGTCAAGCTGTTTTGTTTTTGTTAGTCTTTTTTTCAATTTTTGCCATTTTTTTTAAAAAACAAACAAAACAAAACAAAACAAATAAAACAGCCAAAGTTAAACTCTGACAAGCACATCAAAGATGGTGCCACAGGTCCTAGCCTGTGGTTAAGAGAGGAAGAGCACATCTGTCTCCCTTTCTGTTTTGTCTTAGTCCTTTGCTTTTCACAAGCCATAGTGTTGAAAATTCTCATGAAAATTCTGGCCAAATTATTAAGAAAATGACAAAATAGATTAGTTTTGTTTCAGTTATCAATCTGTTATGCAGATGTATTAATCTTCTTGCCTGAGGTTTGCGAATGAACCAGCTGACTGCAGCTGTTCCAAGATTTTCCAATCCATTACAACTCAGTGTGCTTGACAGAACATTTAAAAAGCAGTCTCAAATAAATATTTTACTCAGCCCATGAGGTCCATGGTTAGCTTTACAGCTTTTTTTTGGTTATGATTCTATGTTCTTTAATGAGGGCATGCCATGTGGTCACTCACAAGTCCCTCAGACACATACATGATATCAGGCTATTTTACTCTGCATCTTAAAATGTCAACCAGTTCTGTGATTGCACTTGACACCTTCCATGACACACCTGACAGCACGTTTGTAAAAAACTAGATCCCAATTGGAAAGGAGCGGGGGATATTTTTTTTATAGCCACACAAATTAAGTGGACAATAACCAGTTAATCTGAGGCGAACACGCACATTTCATCTTGCTTACAGTGCTATGGGGAATGAGAATTTCATTAAACATTATTGATGTCTGATTGACCTTTAAAAGATAAGCAAGAGATACCTGAGAGCGTGCGAGTGGGCAAGCCAGAGAGAGCAGGAGTACTGAGAGAACCAAAATTTTATTTGGTGGTTTTGTAAAATGTTTTTGCAATATCGCCTCTGCAACTACAGTATTTGACGCAAGTCTCTGATCAGCGATGGCAAGCAATTATCCTGTGATAATTCTGTTTGTATAGGTCCACTGACCATGTGTCATACGTGTCTCCTGTATGAGACTTGGGTGATGAGCCAACGCTAGGAGTTGATCATAAATTGATAGGTGGAACCATTTTCTGGGCGGGGCTTGGCTTCGGTGGTTGTGGCTGGCTTTGGAGGCCAGTCGGGGTCCACACTGAGCTCCTGGGCCAGATGCATGTAGCGAGCCTTGGGTGCCATCTTGCGTGGGCAGCAGAGCCGGGACAGACACTTGAAAGCCTGCAGGTCAATGCCTCCCTAAAGATACCCCAGCCCCCAAATACGAACAAATAAATAAAATGACAATAACAGAGAAAAGAGGAAAGGAAGGGGTAAATGGTGCCATGAACTTCTGTGATATTTTATGTCATATTTTGCTATAAAAAAAAAATGCACAGTGGCATGCTTATGTAAACTTTGCATGCAAACTATAAAACTGTTGAGGAGCCTTTTGTGTGACAGCTAGGCACCACTCTTTACAGTGGAAAAAATGCAACAAATATTTGTGGATGCAAGTCATTCAAAACAAAATTCAGCATGATAATAGTTCAAGGAGTTGGCAATAGTGAGCTTAAAAAGTGAGCCACTCCTTAAAAACAAGCTCATGGAGTCAAAGATCAAACAAACAAAAGGATTTCACAGCAGAGCTGCACATATTAAAAAAAAAAAAAAAGGCCACAAGGATTAATTAATCTCAGATTGGAAAAAAATGTAAAGAAAAAAACGTTGAGGCTTGCCTGCTTCTTTTTGGCATAAACTGTACATGATAGAAAGCACTGACTGACAGTCATCTAGTACATAGAAGGGAGTCTAAGAGGTAAATGTAGCAAGTAGGTGTAGTCAGGCCTATTGGCTGGAGCTGGGGTATGCTATAAGCGAGGAAAGGGAAGGCAGCAATCACAGTGCATAACAAATAAATAAATTTATCAGATGCATCGTAATGCATGTTACATGCTCAACTTAATGACTTATTTCATGGATAGCAGGTTGCTGCACAAATTTACTTGACAGCTAAGCATGGTTATATGATGGTTTCTGAAGGTGGTGAGAGCATTACTCATTTCCTCGATCGTCAAACTTTAAATGAAAAAAAAATTACTTCCCAGTCATAAACTCATTATCTAAATATAAATGTGTTTAACAGTAAATCTTAATTTGAAAATAGCTTTAAGCTTGAGCAATAATGTTATTAGGTAAAGTCAAAAACCCCATCATAGGGACACAAGAACAAGAGGACAGATCAGAGTGAGGCACATGCAGGTCTTGTTTAGAGGTTAGCATAAGAAAAGTGCGGTCTGTAACTTTAGAGGAAGAAGTGGCAACAGAGAGAGGAGGAAACACCACACAAGAGGAAAATGAAAGGGCTTAAGAAAAGGTGTCAGATATTCCCAACCTGTGGTGTCGGGGCAGCAGGAGTGACGCCAAAGCTGCCCTGTTTGTCTCGGCTGAACACAAGCTTCCATAAGATGATGTCAAGGATGAAGGTCTATGGAATAGCGCAGTGGGCAGGGGAAAGAATTACAGAGAGGCTAATTTGATTTCACATAGCGTCTGCTATTTTTTTTTTTTTTTTTCGCACATAGGTCTGTAATTGTTCTTACAGAGCCACAATGCATCAAATCTTTAAGTTTTCTTTCATTAAGCTGTGTGTTAATACATGTGAGGTTAAAAGTAAACTGAACACATTAGTAGGAAGAGAGCGTGTGAATACTATTGTCTCAAATACTGAAAACTCTGGTGAAAAGTATGTGCAAAATCATCTTGGTTGATTTTTTTTATTCACTTAAGAGGTTGAAGGGGGGTTTGGACCGGAAGTTGAGGAAATAGCATCATCTAGGGTCTCTGCTAAGCAGTGCATGTATGCAAGGGCAGCTATCTGAAAAGGAAGGCAGAGGCATTGTGATACTGCTCTACCAAGCGTGTGGCAGGCCAGCATAAACTGTACGCTGTCAGCAGTTGCACTGTTACACATTATTTTCTTAGAGAGCATCTGTCAAAAGCCCCAAAAATGCATACATTTCACCAAAAATGATCTAATTAGTAAAGTGTCAACTATTAAAGATAATGTAGTTTCACAAAAACATTTTTTACTTTACGACATAACTTCTTTTCACACACAAGAATAATCCTGCTTAACGAGACAAAGATGAGCACACTGCATGAAAAAACAAAAACTGACCATGGAAAAACATCTACTGCTACCGTGTTTTGGTGTGTGTCTTACCTCCACCAAAATAGACACAGCAGCATTGATTATGATGATAAGGAAAAGTTTAAGTCTCCACTCAAACGGAACACAAACAATCTGTAGAGAGAAAGCGTTATTATCAGCAAGACATTTAAAAGCTTTATACACATATCTTCAACACTTCATGTAGTAGAATAATTAATTTGCAATTCACATTCATATTCAGCTAGATCCCTCCCTGCCAGCATCTGTAAAAAAGCAGCACAAGACTGTACAAGACATGCACTGTTGAGGGCATAGCCTTGTTTTCTTCACCTCCTGTAGTGTGTGCTACAGGAGGTGGGGAAGGTGGGTCGCCTGCCTTTAATTAGAGGGTATTACTTCCTTTTTTTACATAAATTTAATGACATGGATAAAACCTAAACAACTGACTTTATGTCAGCATTGGCCTTACAAGGTTCAGGTTGATATCAGACAATAGAAGGCATGTTGTGCCATTTTAACCTAGGAAATGAGTGGAGCTGAATATCATTTTCTTACCTCTAGAAACTCATCAATGCTTTCGACAGGGTGAAACATGATGAACAGCAGGAAAACATACAAACCCAAGGCAGAGAGCACAAACGGCCCTGGGGAGACACACAAAAATGAATTTTTAACATTAAAAAATTACTTTGTACCATTTTCCAACAGATTTATTGGAAAAAAAAAAGCAAGTTTCTTACAGTTCTTGTAGCTAGGCTGTCTGAAAGGTTTGCCCTTTGAGAAAACGATGGCAACAATGAGATACTGGAAGCAGGAGACATAGAAGAGGCTGGTGTTTTCGAAATTTTGGATGTTGTGGTCGTCCAACTCTGTGTCGTTTAGGTCAGACTCATTGAAGTGTAATGATTTGTTGCATGCACTGGGGGAGAAGAGTTTGATCAAAAAACAAACATGACATAACATTTGTGGCTAAAATATAGAAAAATGTAAATTAAAAACAAATGAAGGAATTATTTTCATATCATATCTAGTTAACAATTATGTTGCAAAGTTATTTTTGCTTGTATAAGCACATTGGCAATGATCGCAGGTACTCACTCGGTGAATGGTGTCCAGACTGTGTACCAGGACTGCTGTCGGACCCAAAGGAATGTTATGGTTTGGAAGCCCAAGCAGATGAGGATTTGGGTCAGCACAGAGAACAGCAGAGGCCCTGAGATCAGACCTGACGGGGGACGACGGGACACCAGTTCTTTCCATGCTGGGTTCAGACTCACTGAGGAGGAGCAGGGACAGGAGGAAAGAATGAAGATGGCCAAAAAATAGACATGGGCTTTCAGAATAAAAGGCAGGAAATAAAAATAAAATAAAATAAAGACATACAGCAATAGAAAGAAAAACTTACCACCCTATTTTTGTCAGTAATATACTTACTGGTAAAGACAATAAGGAGGATGATGGCAATATCAATGAAGAGGAACTGGAAGTCTCCAAGGTTACTGAGGATCTAAGAAACAAAAACGCAAGTTTGCACAGATCAGAGACCAGATCGCTCATTAACTTCACAGCTACTACTGACTGCAGGCGCTGCATTGCTCACAGAGTAGAGGAGAGTGACACTGATGTACTGGATGATGCTGTAGAGGGCCATGAACTTGAACACACAGAAGGAGGTGATGAGAGCAGCACGTCCCTCCCTGTAAAAGCAAGAAAAAATTGTGTTATTTGTCTTTTACAACATATAATCAAGTAAAATGATGTCACATAATTGTAAAAACACAACATGAGATGAAATAATGTTTAAGGAATCAGGTATTTGTTAAAAATGGGTAGATTAAAAGAATGGGGTGCCTTTGCTGCGTTAAAAGTGTAAGAACTTAATATAAAAGCCTAATATTTACAAAAACTGAAACAACTGAATTATTACATCAACAGTCTATCCTTTATTGCCACAACTGCAAAACAGTATTTAATGACAACAACACAGTCTATCCTGGTGTTGAGGTGAGAAATCTGTTATGTTTTATCATTTGCAACATTTTTCTCTGTCATTTATTAGTTTATTGCGTGACATGCATAAGATGGAAAGACAAACCTGATGAGGCTGGGGACACAAGAGATGTTAGGAGTCCTGGAGGTGAAGGGAGAGGCCACTGAGGCCTCCAGCTCTGACAGAGAGATGCCACTATGAGCCCTCTTGAGAGCCTGAGTGATGAAATTGAGAAATACAAGATAAAGTCCTGAATGCAATTAATTATTGTGTATTAAAATCTTTTTAAATTTGCTGTACGTACCCCACAGTCGTTTGCGCCATCTCCACACATCCCCACAAAGTAGCTATAAATAAATGATAAAAAGCATTGGCTTCATGCTCAATATCACCTCATTTATCTTGACAGATTCCATTAATAAATATATAGAGTTTTTTATATATACTGATGATAAACACTGTAAAATAATCAGTGTATGTTTACAATATAATGTACATGTTACACTTACTAACTTTGCACAGCTTGATTAAGTACTTCATTAAAAGCTTCTGAGTGTATTTAACTTAATACTTACTCCACACCCTGAAGTGCCTCAATGAGTTGGGTTTTTTGGTCCGGAGCCATTCTAGCAAACACCGTCCCATGCAGCACCAGCTAAGAGGCAGAGCATACAATCATAAGAACAGAAATATTAGGTATCAAGGGGATAAATGTAGCAAAGGAACATTGAGAGGCCTCTTACCTTCTGAAGCATGTCAGGGAAATGCTCCTCAATGACAGCAAATGACTTTCCATTCATTGCAAAGTGGTACAGCTCTTGTGTTTTGTCATCATCATCTATGTGACACACATCCTCCAGACTGATGTTCACCTCCTGTTAAAGTAATTTAAGTAGATCAGAGCCAAAACATATAGCACACTAATTACTATATAGTTGTACCGTCTTCTTGGTCTAAATCAACAACAGCAAGGAACTCCACATTGTGCAAAGGCCTATTTTATAATTGTATTGGACTGCATTACGTAAACTTTTCTCTTTTGTATACATCAAACAACGTATTTGATTTGAGAATGCAACTGTGCAGATTTTCTTCAAGATCTGATTTGTGGAAGCCAGTAGAGTAATCTTGATCTCAGCAGTTTAAAACAGATTCTTAATTTGTTTTTCTCTCATCTACCTGTTTAAATTATTTGTGTACTCAATCTCAGTAGTAAAAAATAAGTCCCTCACAGCTGATACTCATACAAGTGATATTTTGTGTTTAGACTTTTGTACATTGTTTTAACAACATTTGCAAAACCTTATGTTTTTTGCAGAAAAAAACCCTCTCAGTAAATTTTTGCTTGGCTTTTGCTTTGATCAGCAATGAGATAAAGTGATGAGAAATACTGTTCCCTCCTACTGAACAGCTGGTGTCTGCTACCTGGCCACTAAGACCAGCCAGCTGACAGAACAAAACTTATTTCAAAACACTTTTTTTGGCTTCAGAGAAAGTTCTTATGCTTGCATGAATAAAGGACTATCATTTTGTTCTGCACATGCTGGAATTGGTCTTTTTTGATGTGCATGACTGTATGCCTGCCTGTGTGTCTAATTGTGTAAGCCTGTCACCGACTGCTGTTTCTTATGCATTCTGTGTTTGTGTAAGTATTTGTGTTAGCATTTTCCCATCACCTCCAGGCGAGACGTCTTGCTTGGCTTGTCAGCGTATCTCCATGTGATCTTGGCAGCTTGTCCGTTATGGGGAGGGAGGGCATCAGCAATGATGACTGTGTCTTGGGGAGGGATCATTCCACAGTCTCTGGCCACAGAGATAGCTGTCAGCATGTTGTCACCTGTTATGCAAATACAGCAGAAAGTTCTTTTTTTAAATATTTTTTCCACTCTAAATTGTATTTCTTTGTATATGATGATCAGCTCCTTTGGAGATGTCACTGGTCATGTGCCTCTTGAGAACCTAATAACTGTTTTCAGAGGGTGAAGTGATATTCAAAAAGTTAAAATCTAAAACCTCTAAAATATACAAATATCATTTTTCTTTCTCTTAAGTTATTTGTCCTGTGTCATCCACTCTCTCCTCTCTCATTTTTACCTTTGCCAAAAATGTATTTGCATCACAACCTTGGCATTTTCTTTGGTCAGTTCCGCAGCAACCAACAGTAATTATATTAATCTGGGGAACAGAGTGTAAGTCATGGTTGAGTAGTGAATGGAAGAAGGAACCATGCATATTAAGAGCGTTTTGGGACATAGAGAGTAAAAAGGAGAACTTCTGGTTCTGCAATAAAGCCCAACACTGAATGTGTACCTCATGACTGACTCATGGTTTACTTAAATTCATTTCCAACCTCAAATGTGAGGACATTTCATTTCCGAGACTGTCTTTCCTGTAAAGGCCTGTTCAGCAGCTTTCACAGGACAGATGAGAAGGACAAAGCCTTAATTTTGTGGAAATAAGACTGAGCAGCCTAGAAAATGTTATCAGTATAGATGGTAGATATGGCTGAGTAAATACCAGGGACTCAATCTTTTGAGAGCCAACACACAGATTATCAAATTCATTGTGTTGCTTTTGCTGCAGCAAATCAAAGGCTTTAGCAAACTCTCCACAGGAAGCTGAAAAGAAAGTTGTGTGTTATTTAAACTGTATGCTTTCGTTCATATATCTCTATGTACTTGTTCTCATTCATAACTTGCTTAGTTAATGCCTGTTCAGATGTGTGTGAGAGTTTGTGTGCATGTGAGCACTTGTGCAGGATCTCACCAGTAACCATGACAGTTCGGATGTTTGCTCTGTGGAGGTCCTGAAGCACTCCTGGGGTTTCTGCCTTCAGCTTGTTCTGCATGATGATCAGACCCAGGAACTCCATGTTTGCCTCTACATGGTCCCTGGTTCAAAGGAAAGACAAACAAATTTTAAAAAATGTTTAAGTAGATTCTCATGCGTTTATATTTAATATATTTTTAAGACAGAGTTAGACACCAGAGCCCCTTCACCTAAACTCTTATTTACATATCACAGGCTAAATTAGTGCAGGTGTGACAATGTAATATCTGAAACAGAAGCAGTAATCCTCAGCTTGAAGTTTTTTTAAATAGGTTGAAAATGAAGGTCAAATCAACAATAGAGGGAACACTACCTGCTGACATTCTGAACTTTGTGCCAGGTGAGTTTGGATTCAAGTAGACGATGAGCCAGAGCTATGACCCTGAAACCATGCTTGGTGT
>JAQMCX010000045.1:13850609-13897273 GCA_029814765.1 Acanthurus leucopareius
TATATATATATATATATATATATATATATATATATATTTCTTGTTCCATTAATAATATTTCCAGTGCAGTTAAAGCCATCACACATCTAACCTGTTTCTCTCTTGCAGAGACTAGCCACCACCTCTGGGGCCCCCTTCATGTAGGCATCCATGCGTTTCTCCCCCAGTCGACGAGCCACCACGCTCATCCTCTGGAGTGCTGACGAAAAAGGAAACTGGCGCACGATACCTATCTCATATGATGACTGCACACACACACACACACACAAACATGCACACACAAGCACAAACCAAACAGTCTTTGTCAGTTCTTTCAAGAAGATGATGAAAACTAAAGAAAATGTTTTTTGTTTTCTGCTTAAACAATAGAATGTGGCTATTTCTATTAAAAATAATAACATTTCCCATATAAATGTCTAACTGATCTTAAAAGTGAAACAAACATTATAATGGAAGAAAACTATCTATGATTGATTTTACTGCCCTTTAAGAACTGAAGTGTTTATTTGGAGGGAAAAGCAAGAATCTGATGGAAGCAAAAGAAGACAGGCAACTTACCGCGAGCTCATATAGTTCCTAGAACGAGAAAAAAGAATCAGTGAGAAACAGAAACACCAATCATTCAGAGTTATAAAGATGTTGCTGTTATGCTGTGGTTGTATCTTGTTAATGTTATACTGAGGGACCACAATATGCTGACTTTAATTACACCTAATTCGTAAAATAAATATGAAGATTGTGCCAATTGAATAAATTTTAATTAGGCTGACACTAAAAAGTCAGAAAACAAATAATATAATGTCCAACACCAAACACTAGCATTACTATCATTACATAAAGTAATCTTATTGTAATGTAAATGTGTTAATTGATAAATAAGATTGATTTATCTAATTTAAGAAGTTTTCTCTTGACTTTGAGGACCTGTGGTTAGAACGTTTAACATCTGGAATGCTGATCATACCATGTCCTGCTCTGGTAATGCAGCAGGCTCTGGGGGCAACAGTTGTTTTGGGGGTCGAACGACAGTTGGCATGATTCGGTTGTGAAGAGCTGTTTCCTCCTCTGTGGCTTCCTCCAGGATCTGGACAGCCAAAGATTCATCAATATAAAGATCTGGGGTCTCATTTGTAAACTGTGCATAAGACCTTTACTTAAAGTGTATGTGCGCCCAAAAGACAAAGCATGGCATACGCCAAAAAATATCTAGACTCACAAAACTGGGCATACACACACCTGTAAGCAATGTTCCCTATAATAAATCACAGATCACCTAAAAGTGTGCACACGTGAATCAGCTTCATATCCCGCCCTGTACACGCCTATTTTTAACCATGAAAAGTCAATGCAAAACACCTCATGAATGCCAATCCCCATAGAAATGAGTCTGGCATGCAATTGTTCTTTCATTATGGTCAAGTTATGGTCAGTATGTCAGTGGGACAGAGCGGACAGTGCCAGAACTCAAGAAAAAGTGGTTCAATCTAAAGCTAAACAACATTCTTTTTGCTCCTTTACCAACATGTGTTTAATTGTATTGCTTTTTCATAAGATGATGTCTAGCAATGATGTGCTGGCTTATTTTAAATGTGAAAAATAAAGAATCTCATTCACTAAAGGTGGAGGCAAAGAAGAGACTGTCCTCCCCCTGCCAGAACATGGCAGTAAACTGGTGGGAGCTCAAGTACACATAAGCTCACATCACAGGACAGCAAAACCACTGACATTTGATGATCTATGCACAATAATTAAGGAAAATATTATATTTGGAGTTATTTACACTGTGCTCTGCAGTTGTTTAATAGCATGGTATTCCATGCAGTCGAGCCATTATACTATACTTAAATAATGAAACAATTATCACTAACCATGAGGGCAGATAACATTGCTGGATTTAATCTTCATGATAACGTGGATCTGAAGTGTGATATGGTGTGAAACTGGATGTGTGTGACGTATCAATACTTAAAATCGTTCCTCTCACATTTAATTTCTACAACCTGACTTCAGTTCACCACCTCATCATCTGTGGCGCCACTTGGCTCAGAGTTACCTTACAGGTGTGCACATTCTAATGTCAAGTTTCCTTTTTATAGATCACAACCTGTGCGTAGGAACCTTCAGACCACTTTCAGACCCTGTTTTGTGCATTCACAAGGTTTATAGACGAGACCCCAGGACACATCAATAATGTGTAAACATTTTCACATTAAAAAAATTCCTTTTATTTCTTTTTTTCTAAGTCAGATGGCTCTGATGTAAAATGGATTCCAAATGGCTATATCTGCACCTTTTTAAAAAGATGGGCTGACTAATCACATTTCCACTGTTCTGCCTTGAACAACATTATGCTTTTAAATGGATATAGAACTGCTCACCCAGCCTGTAGCCTCAAACATTTTGAGGTCCAGTGGGTCTCCAGAGAGCTGGCCCTCTATTTTGGTGAGAGAGTGGCAGGTGGCCATACAAGCCACAAACTGGGACTTGACAAGATTTTCCTTGTAGGCATTTTCCTCGGATAAGTGAAAGCTGGGGAGGCAGGACAAACAGGAGGTGGAGGAGAAAAGAAGACATATTTTATACAACATATACATGGGGAAAGGTGCCAGAAAAAAACCCAGACATTCTCATTTTAAAGATTTTAAGAATTTATTTCATAATGTGAATGTGATGTGTGTGTGATATGAAAAACACAGTTCTAAAGTGGAGACGATAGCTGATTTTGATGAATTTTCATTATTTACATGGATTTGACATTAAGAAAATGAAACCTTATAAAATAGATATCCTAGTTTATACTAAAACTTTTCCATTGAGTCTCAGCAAAGCAAAACCAGCTTAGAAACAGCTTAACTAAGACATGAATTTTCCTCCCTCTTTGAGACGCAGCTGACATGTATAAAAAAAGTGGCAGTTTTATGTTAAATAAATCACAGATTGGCTTACCTGCCATTTTCAACCCTTTGGACTCCCCATAGGTCTAATCCATCTTCTGTCAGAGTCCCAGTCTGTATGTAGACAGAGAGTAGAATTTTACTGAGTTTGACTTAATAAAATAAAATCAAATAAAAAACAATAAAATAATCTAAAATAAGATCAAATAAAATAAAAAACATCTGTATCGTCACAAAACCAAAAGCAGGCACAATCTTTTTCTGGTAACATCTGTGGGTCCTTATCTTATAAGTGATAATGCAGGGTCAGTGCTGACAACAAAAAACAGCTGTCATACAACTGATATTACTCACCTTGTCAAAGCAGACCAGATTTATTTGTCCGCAGATATTGATCCTCTGTGGGCTGATGCAGAAAATGCCAATGTGTTTGAGGCGTCGCTGGGCGTACACAATGCCAGCTGTCATAGCGGCTGGCAGCGCTGGCGGCACAGTGATGGTGATGATGTCCAGAGACTCAATGATGATGGTTTTAGCTGGCACCTGAAACAGGCAGATGGGAACAAGTCAGGACTTATTAGAGTGATTATCAAACTTTGGCAGTTTGATAATCACTTTTGACAGCCACCTCTGCAGCTGCTAATAGGCTGTTAAAACTGCAACAAGCCTGTAATCGCAACAGTGTTACAAAAAAGGGGACTGGTATGATATTGCCCCCTAGTGGGGAAAAATCTCTTTAATTCAGTTTTAAGCTTCAGCCCGTCAGAGGTCAAGGTTCAAAATTCAAACTTCAAACTGTGCTTGTACTAGGCAGCTCACCAACATGACAATGTGCAAGTTATGGCAGTGTCAAGAGAAAGTTCCTGAGAATAATTATTTGTTTAAAAAAAAAAAAAAAAAAAAAAAACGTTCGAAAAAATACCAATTTTCGAAAAAATTCTAAAACTAAGTTTGCATTGGATGCTGTTACACAGTGACATTGACAACTAAAGTCCTTGTACAGATTATGTATTTTTATGATTGTAAAGCAAAAGAAATACAAAACTTGTGAATGTTCCAAGATCTGATTTCTTTACAGCTGCCTTACTGTTGTCCTACCCCTTCACTTCTGAAACCCTGAAATCATGTAGTCCAAAATCAGAACACTGCATTCATTCATTTGTTCCTACCTCCATTAAACTTTTAAATAGTGCTGTTTGAGGCTGCAGGGATTGTACAATATTTCCATGGGTTTTTACCACAGGGTATGTGCAGTGTGTGCAATGTGCAATATGTGCTGTGTATTTATATGCACAATATCTTGTGGTGTGCGATGTTGACTGTGTGCAGTTCATTGTGTTGTTTGTCGTGTCACACTGTGGAGGCATGTTGTGCGAGTCCAAAGCAAATTTCCCTACGGGGACAATAAAAGTATATTGTATTGTATTGTATAGTTTAATCTGCTCATCAAATCTAAAATTACCTCATTCATGACGCTGAGGACGATAGAGTAGACGAAGCCGATTCCAGCTACAGCCACCAGACACAACAGGAAGAGGTAGGCATCGCGGTACAGCTTGAAGTCGGTGGGTTTGGGGTAAAGGATTGAGCGCACTAGCTGGCCTTTGGCTGTACTGAAACCTGAATGAAGATGTTGTTATGAGAAATTCTGTCTGAAAAACTTTTTAGTTTTTGATTAGCCACTCACATTTGATTTTTCGAAGAAAGGCTTAAATGGGAATTTATTTAGTTGAGCACATAACATGGAGGCTTCCTAAATGAAACAGTTATTTCTGACCCTGGCAGTAGAATCTGCAAGTTATGTGTCTTTAGACCATTGTTATTCTGGAGCAAACCATTGTATTTCAGTCAACTACAACGTAACAGCACCTACAGCAAAAGACTGCTAACAAATGAGATCAGCATGTACGTGTGTATGTATTTACATTACATCTGCAATGCATTTTCCATAAAGTGAGACAGGTCTCTCAGTAAAACTTAAATGATCACCTGTGAATATCTCAGTTAAACTACCAAAGTTTCCACACAACTTGTCAGGAAGAATGAAAACAATTTAACAGATCATCCAAACACCAAGAAAAAAATCCCCAGACACACACACACCCACCTGTGCGGACCACCACAGCCTTGACCAGCTCGCCTGTGTAGAAGCGGGTCTGGATGACGTTGGTGCCACAGAAGAGTGTGTGTCTCTTATGATCTTCTGTGTTGTAGGCACTGTCATTCTGCTCCCCCCTCTCCCCTGGTACTGGGTTTGGGAGGTTGGTCTTTGTCACAGGGACACTTTCACCTGATTGGGGGTTAGACTGATTACAGGACTGAAGATTTACAGTGAGAGCATTTTGCTGTTTAGAAACTCCTGTGTTTGGTTGAGTTTATCCACAGTTTTTAAATATGCCAACAATAAAATTTTTAGATTGCGGCTCTAACCTGTAAGCATGCTTTCATTGACGATGCAGGTGCCGCTGACCAGCACGGCGTCACATGGCATGATGGTCCCATTGCTGGGGATGACCATCAAATCACCAGGCACCAGATCAGTAGACAAAATCTCTTCGATGTCTGCCAGGGAGGGAGTGCAATGGAGTAGTGGAGATGGTAAATGTGTGCATTAAATACAGACAGGTGGGGAGCAGTGTGGGTATCGAAATAAAACATAGGAAATGATGAGTGTGGAGAAAGGTGAAACGTGTGTAATTGAGCCAACGGTAGCAGATGGTGGGTGGGGGTGGGGAATGAGAAAGGAGATATTTTGTGTGTCAGAGCCCCAGCATCTTGTGCAGCACATCTCTCATTACTCAGGCCTCTCTAGGCAGCAGGACAAAAAGCTGAGGCATCACATGCAGGGTCAGTGCAGCAGATGAAGTATCAACAAAAATATGAGCAGCATGCAATCTTCCAGGCAATTTTTCTAACTTTGTCTGAAAAGAGGTTTGATCCTAAAACTAATTTTAATTGACAACAGCTGATAAAACACTTGATCATGAATATTTCAAGGTTTATGCATCACCTCTGCAGACAAAATCCCCTATTTTTAAAGGTTTGCAGGCATAAACGTGTAGAGATATTGAATACTGAGATATTGAAGACTTCTATTGCTAAAGCATAGACACACGAAACTCACTGTCTAACATACACACTCTCTCTAAGACTGCATTGTCCCACACTAGCAGCCATTTGGACAACAGCCAAAGCAGGATGACTCTGTAACTGAGTCTGGCCAAGCAGAGAGGCAGAAAAATGTCTACGGTGAGGTTTGATTTAAAAGGCGTTCTAAGGAAAGCAGGAAAATGCATGAAAGAATACATGCAGTGTACTACTATTTCAATCACTCTCAGAGGCCATTAGCAATGAATAAATAATTTAAAAAAACACACACAAACACATAAAAAAAAAAGTTAACAAACCGTTGTTGGCTCGGCATACAGACACACGGACAATACTGTGAGCTGCCACCATATCATGAAGCATGACGTATTGCTGGAAAAAACAAACAAACAAAAAACAGATTAAAAATGACATTAAAGCCTCTTTATTCCCATGAGCACCTGTGTGACTGCAAAGGTTTTCTTGTGTTAGTGAACTTTGAAGCCAGGGGCAGCAGACCGTGGTCAGATTAGCCTATATACTATTCTGAAAATCCTGGATTAGACACGAGTGGGGCAGTGAGTGTTGAGTACATGATGTATTTTTATATGGCTGAATCACACTTTTGTGTAAGCCAATCATAGATAAAAAACAGCACAATATGTGAATGTATTATAGGATATAAAATGGTACATAAGATAAAAACGATAACACTAGTTAAGACGTAAAGATACTGTACAGTTCAAACCCTGTTCTAACTCTAAAGAATTGGGCCAAATTTTTCATCTAGTTTGTAGCTTAAGTAGTTCAGTGGTCTGATTTCCCACATGCCTGGAGTAGTAATTAATATGATGTAATTAACGTCCTGACTGACACTGCTATGAACACTAAACTCTGCTACAGGAGAACCGATATCCCATGCTGTCTTGTTTTTCAGGCATAAGTATCTCCATACTATTCCTATTTCTCCTTACTTTACATATATAACATGCATACACAAATTGACACTGTCTATTTTTTGTTCTTGTTGAGGATAAAACTAAGTCTAAAGGGCTGTTTTATTAGCATTTAGTTTAGCAATTTAAAATTAAAGTTCACATTTTGACCTAATATTTGTATCATGGAACACATCTGAGAGCAGTAACTGGGTTTCCACTCTGGAATTCAGACATCAATTTGGTACCTCTTACGTAACAGTGTGTTAGGTTGGGTGAAACTCTGACCCGACAACAGAACAATTACAATAAGTTATATAATATAATTCAGGTTGTTATCGGAATCCTTATGAATGACCCTCCTTGAACAACCCTGACATCTCTAGTCCTCATTGCTTGTACAGAACAAAAGTATAAAAAAACCCCAGCAAGTTGCCATAAAAGTGTCTTATCATGTGATTAAAACCTGTTCAAATGTGTTTAAATTACACTATATTAAGCATAAGCCAGTCACAAATTATGATTAAGGGCAGATTAATTGCTCACCAGTCTCAACGCTTTGTGGGGCTCACCTTTTTGATGGTGTACAGAGAGGTAGCTATGGATATGACCGACATGAAAACAATGGCCACAGCATAGTAGTAATACTCATCGGCACTCCACAGGATCACACTGAAGAGCTGGAAGATGTAGAAAGGGTTGAGGACCTGCAGGAGGAGACAGAGAAAGAGAAAAATACAAGTGTGGAAAATGAAGAGGTGAGAGCATTAAGTTGGGAAAGAAATTAATACAAAAACAAAGATGGCAACTTGAGAGCATAACCAAGGTGCCACCAGAACAATGAGGGGAAAAAATGTCGGCAAATGATCAATGTGTCGGCATAATTCCTCTTTAAAAAATGAACATTTAGTCATGTGCCATGAGTTATATTGGTATTAGATTTGGTGCACATGCTTTAGAACTGTTTAGGGTGTGAAGGAACAAGAAACTGTATGCAATTTTATGTGAAATAAAAACTGCCAATTCGGCAGAGTGGACCTGATCCACACACCTAATCGGTAATATTACCCAACTTGCTTTCAAGTGAGTTGAGACCCTCATTACTGTGTTGGTCTGCAGGGGGCATTAGTGTTTTATTTACCCTCACACAGTACTGTTCTTGTAGAAATATAAAAAGAATTTATCCCAGATAGTTTAAATTCCCTTAAAATGAATGTAAACAACTGGAAAAGCATCTTTGAGCTGAGAAAGAGTATAAATTAACTTGAATCAATTAGAGAAATCTGATAAAATGACTGATAATAAGATGAAGGAGTCCCAGTACAAACAAGTTTATTAAGTCTCCATGCAGCAGCTCACTTTGCTAATACAGATCTTGCTGGCAGTTCAAATGGCTAATGCCTTGTTGCAACGTAAATAATCATATATTTATCAAACACAAAAGTGTTTTTCTTGATTTTTCAGAATAATGAGTTTTGAACTTTTGTGTACAAAATATCAAAACTGTAAGAAATTCACATAAAAAAAAATTGTCAGTTACAATTAATTAAATAAATGATGGGCAGAGCATGATTATTTTATGTTATTCAGAAAAAGAATCTATATTTCTTTCAAAGATGGTAAAAACTAGTAGCATATAATTAGAAATCTATTTATTATTTAAAGCTAAAGAAAAAATATTACAGTTAGAGAAAATGCTGCCTCTCATGCACGCTGGGTCCTACCTCTTTGATAAGCAGCTTGAAAACAGAAGGCACTTTCACTGCAATTTCATTCACTCCGAAGAACAGTCTCCTGTCAAGAGGGGAAAGAGACCATCATGCGATGAGCCTTGTGAACCCAATCACGAATAAAAATGAAATTCTCTGCAGAGTGCAAACTGTCTTTTTTTCACATGGACTTCCCCTGTTCACTTCAAAGGAATCTCTGCTGACATCTGGCCCAACAAAAACTAGGGAAAATATCTTAACAGAGCAAAGGAATTTAAAAAACTGCAGCTACTGTTACACACCAGAATTATCTAGACAAATGGCCTGACTAATGTCCAAATATTTGGTTGTCTAAAGTTGTGTAACCTGTTACCTGTACTCCTGCTGGTTCCTGGTCAGGCCGGCACTGTGCTCCGAGTGGAGTGTGGAGCAGCTGACCTGCAGATCCTCCAAGCCACTGTGAGGTTACAAAAGGACGAAGCATGAGTCAGAATCAACACTTTTAAGTACAAAAACAGTGCATGCAGTTAAAGTCAATATTTACTAAAGCTGTAAATGCAGGCTTTCAGTTTGTTTTGCTTTATATCTTTTAAGCAGTTACAAATCAAGAGGGACAGATATAGTTAGAACTTCTGAATCACTGCGCAAAGTGCAAACTGGTTTGAAAACAGCACATAAAATGTCTGTAGACAATCAAAAACTAACTTACTTTTTTTTCTTTATTTTTACTTACGTTAAAATTTCAAAGTTCTGCACCTCGTCGTTCCAATAATACTTTGTGCTATGGAAGGTAAAATAGCGAATCTGAAGGAAATAGAATGAGGAAGGAGCAGAGGGAGGAAACAAAGTTGCTTTAGACTTTAATCTGATATTTGTCAGCATCACTGTATTGTTGTTCACACATCTGAAGGTTGGAAACAAAGTAAATTTTGAAGCAAACTGAAAAGTGATCACCAAATTCAAATTCTAGTAATCTCAATTTAAAGACTTGGATCAGTAGAGCAAAATATATATTTGTATTTTTAAGTTTATGCCTATTGTAGTTAAGTTTATTGCAATTACATGATATATTATAACACTTCATTGAGAAATAGCAACCCTTATATTAACTTGAGAGAGCATACACTGATCAGGGTTGCCAGTCACAACTTACAGTTCCCATCGGTGTGCTGAGTGTGTTTGAATACGGTATCCTGTGGAGACGGTTGCTTACCTGTGTGGGCTGGTAGTCGGCATATTTTCTGATGAGCTCCTGAGCAGGGCTGCCATCGGAGGGGTGGGGGGTATGTCCGTTGGCCAGAGGAGGGGAGGCAGGGGAGGAGAAGGGGCAGGTGGCAGAGGAAGGGGAGGAGGGGGAGGTGGTCTGGGTCTCCAGGCTGTGGAAGGGGTTTCTCCCCGGGGCCAGCATCACTCGCACCCTGGCCAGGAACCAGCGCCGGAACTCATCCTAAGAAAACAACAGCACAAAGTTGCAGCACTGCATGTTTGTTCGTTAACTCTTTAACCACCATCAGTTATGAACTATTCTGGAAACTTTTCTGCTGTCTTTATTATATTTGTCTGGAGGCAGCCAGATATATAGCGCATTTTTTTTGGTCTTATGTATCTGCTCAAAAATATTGAGCAACATTTGGTGCTTGGCAGATGTTATTTTCCCACCCTTCTTTACCTCACCTAACTCTAACTTTAACTTTAAGGCTTGTTTAGAAACTTCCTATTTCTAAACAAGCCTTTTTTAAAAGTGAGCAGCAGCAAAGTCTTGACACGTGAAGGTTGTTCCTAATGTCTTAACACTCAACAGAGCATTTGAAATTTAATCAACACCCACAATCGTATTCATATATAGATGGTCATGGTTAAACACTAACAAATACACACAAGCATGGGAACAACATAAAGAGAGGAATGCAGATACTATATGGCATTGACACAAACATAACGGGTGTTATGGACAGAGTGTTGCTGGAAACATGGTAAATTATATGTGCATTCCTGCTGATGTGACTGCAGGAATCAGTCAGTTTCAATGAACTTACTGTACTACGACAATATATCAGTTGTATTCATTCACAGCTTTAAAGGCACAAATGTGAGGTTCCTATCTTCCTCATATATCCATATGCTTGGCTGTGCTTGACAGCATTGAGACTTGACTCTTCTGTAATTAACTGGTTTAAACCCTTGAAGTGTTTAAATGGCAAAGTTGTGTGTGTTTGTGTGTGGGTGTGTGCTTGTGTGTATATATACAGACACACATATATATATATATAATTTCATTTGATTTTTTGAACATAGAATTACCATAAAAATGTAATGCAAGGTTTGTTCAGTAGATGTCTGACACTATAATTAAGTTTTATAATCTAAGTGAAATTTAAAATGTATCATCCAGTTATGCTCCTGCACTGAGCAGCAGGTTAACCTTTTGGTCTACGCTAAGACCAAAACTAAGCCCAGTGAATGGTTAAACACCTTAATTCATCATCTGTGTTCACTACTTAACAATCCAACTGCCTTTCTATGGCTTCAAAGTTCAACATGCAATATGGCAACATCTACTATTTAAATACATGAAATGTTAATACAAACCTCACACATAAGTTTCCTACTGTAAAACTGCTGCCAAAAACAGTCACTTTCATCAGAGATTAATCTATGAATATTTTTCTACCTTTTTTTTTGTTTATAAAAAGGTGATGTCTGCAACAAGCACAATGCTAAAGATATTCAATTTGTTGTCCTAGATGACAAAGGAAAGCAGCAAATGCCCATACTTGTGAAGCTGAAACCAAATTTGTCAATTCAGTTTTAAAAAATGACTGAAACAATCCATCTATTTCCTTAATAATCACAAATCACAAATTCATTTTCAATTAAGCATTGCAGATCTACACGAAACCTACCGTGGAGCGCATCAATACCACTTCCGCATCACGGGCTGTGGTACGAGTGCAGGTAGATTTGACGCACCACTCTGGCATCCAGTAGAGCAATAGGAGGAGGAAGCCTCCTGTACACAGCACCCCGAGGCCCACCAGGGCCAGCCGCCAACGACACAGACGGTAGCCCTGCAGCTCCTAAAAAATGAAGGGAAAACGTGGTGTAGTCTGCTGAGTCAGAAAATGAAAATCCTATTATGGCACTTATATTTTGAAAATTAATTTTAAAAATGAAAAAGTGGCATACCATCTCCTCCTCCTCCCCTTTGTTGACGACCTTTAGGTCTTCCTTCTCCATGCTGCAGAACAGTATGCCAAGCCCTTCCCTTTGTCACTGCAAACACAACAGACAAAATGTCAGTATGGAGAGCATGGAGAAACATTTCAACTCTCAACATCAGAGGGTCAAACGCCCCAGGCGAGTTCACAAGATGCTTTCTGGGAAAATATTGCAGAAAAAGCTTGTAGGAAAAATCAATGTATTTGTCTTTCATTTACATTTCACATTTATGTTAGCTCCCTTCAAAATGTGATGATACATTACAGCTTAAACAGGGCACACCCACCACTCACAGGTTTCTAGTTTCATGCAATTAACTTTTCTGCAGTCGCAAAATCATGCATACACAGGATTCTCCCCACCAATCAAACTTAAAAGCAGGCCATCTTTGTATCAGTGGATGCAGCCTTTGTTGAAAAATCCAGCAAAAACTGAAAGGCTTTTTTTAATGCCAAAAATATTGTACTTTTTATTAGTAACTGCTTTGATGCTTCAAACTTATGCAACATAAGAAAAGGCATATTCAGAATTTCTGCAGGATTACGGTAATCAATGAACTTGTGTCATTCTTATGGTAAACAAATATGTATTTTTACTGAAAGCTGAAGGTGAGTTAACTTAAGTTTCAGAAGCAAGGACTGGATATCAAACCTCAGTAGTAGAAGTGACAGATCAATTTGTAAAGTCGAAATTCACCACACTGAAATTAGTTTTAAATATATTTCATATATATTCAGGATGCAGCTGCATCCTCACCCAATGCTGGCAGTCAGAACAGTTAGCTCACTTCTTAGCCCTCACTCTTAGCCACAGAGGTTTCACTTGGGGAAAATCAATTATTTATACTGACCTCATCCAGGACATCTACATTGATTACTAATATGTAATTAATCTAATCAATCCTAGCAATATTTAGAATCAAAATATTTGTTACCTCATTCGTGGAAACAGAGTGAAGAAACCTTACAGAGGTCAATAGTTTACAGGAGCACACTGAACACACCCCAAGAATGCACAGCACTTCCCAGACAGCTGCTCAACCTCACAACACCTGAGATTAGAGAGTCACACACCCACACACAGACCATCTGAGTCAACAGATATGTGTGTTACCCAATACCAAGTTCATTCCCATTTCCTCCTCTCAGTTGTCCCCAGGGACTAGCCAGCTGCCAAGGAAGGCACGCTGTCACTTTGTGTGTGTGTGTGTATGTGTGTGTGTGTATTTTAGAATTCAGCATCGATATTGACAGAGATAGGTTCTGGGTCGAAAGATGAGCAGGCCCTTTAAATACAGTTTGACCCCATATACATTCAGCTTTACTGTTTTCTCTGTAATACAATGTATGAGCAAAAAAATGTCATGTAACCTACTAAAGGGGTGTAGACAATCTGTCTATGTGGCTAAAGCAAAGGCAGCCCTTTAGTAGGTTACGTGACGTTTTTGTGCTCATACATTGTATTACAGAGAAAAAAATAAAGCTGAATGTGTATGAGGTCAAACTGAATAAGCAGTATGAGAGGTTTACTAGGCTACTGGCCTCAAGTTTAGGAGTTGGTAAACAGTGAGTCAGGTGCACTCAGGATTTAAATGCTGCCGCTGGGGCAACTTGTAGCAAATATGCTTTTGGCAGAGCAAGTTCCTACATCAAATGTTGAGGTGCACAGACACAAAATGTGTGCACAAACACAAAAAGAACAGAACAAAAAAAACACATGGAGTGCCACAAACACAGAGAGTTAAAGTTTGACCCCAGCTATCACTGAGTACGGTACTGCATGGTATTTCAGGGCATAGTGCCCCCACAGCTCTCCAGCATCCACTGATCCTGTATCATTTCCACCAACACGCAGATTTTATCTGCCAGCTGCCCCTGGGTGGACTTTTTCTCTGGCATACAGCGGAATATTTTGCTTAGGACCAAGCCCTTCCTAGTATTTTACAATAGCAGCCCCCTGGCCAGCGCTAGGCAGTGGGTGCAGAGCACAATGAACATTCCCTCCCAGATCTGTGCTATGACTGCAAGTGCCGACCGCAGTGCATCACAGATACACTTTTGACAAGATTTCTGTCCTGGCCTGGTGACTCTGATAAAACACCAATGAAAACAACAACCACAAAGGATTCAAAAGTATCAAGTTCATGTGGTTACTGTGATTTAAGAGTGGAACGTAGTCTGTTCTGTTGAGTCATCTGTACAGATAACAGAGGGTTTTAACCTCAGAGAGCCTACAGGGTTCAATAATTACAGGCTCCAAACCAACAAGTGGCCAAAGTTAAAACTCAGTGGCAGAGAAGCCAGTCCTGTTAACCCTGTGTATGGCTCAATATATTACATATTAACTCAGGCTGGACACATGTTAAGTTATACTTTCATTTAGATACACTTGTGCAAGAGCAGGGAATGGAGACTGTCAAAAAAAACATTCTGTATTAAAGGTAGATAAAAATATTAAGAAACAATATTAACCTGTAACTAATCACAAAATAATATAGAGTAAGTCTTTGTTCCATTACATATACCTACCATTTTCTAGGTGCTACCAAAGTTACTTTACATAGATAGCCAATATATTTGCAGTACAATCCACTCCAGGGGATTTATAACTGGTCTACAAAGGAGATGATCACTGATATGTCCATAAACATTTTTAGAAAAAACACAATTTGCTCAGTCTCAAGTTCTGGTTAATTTCTTGTGCTACTACCTTGAAAGCCAAGGACAGGATGCCCCAGGCAGTCCTCCTCCCCGCAATTTGCTTGCTCTCTCACCACACCAACCTGGATCCCTGGGGGGGAAAAAAAAAAAAAAAATTGACAAAAAGTGCATACTACAAACACACCTTTCTAGAACTTTGGGTCCTTTTACCAAATTGAAGTTGATAGCCAAGAGGCTAACTGGGAGACTTTCAGAAAACAGTCACATGTTATTCCAAAGGAGAAAAAAATCATGCTTAATGTGTACCAAGCTGCAGCAGAATCATTTCTCTTGTTTTGTAAAATTAAATGTGTACACTACAATCAGTATACACTGATTCACATTTTAAAAAAGCACACACATCATGTAGGTCTGCTTACCACTACTGACGACATTTTTAAGTATTAAAATGTTGAGAAATTAAATGGAAACAGTCTGAAGTTTAGGTAAAAGTAAGCCAGCTAATAAATAAAACATGTTCATCATGGAATGCCCCAAAAGAGGATTAGATAGAATATTATGGCCTAAACTGGGAGGGTCAGTGAAAGGTTTTCCAACATCTCAAGTTCAAATTCAGATCTTTCTGTTCTCACCGGCCCTTGTGGATTTCTGTTAATCATTGCTAATCGTGTCCATTGCCAAACCTGGTCTTTTTTCACTTCATTCCCTGCAATTATTTCCCACAGTGACTAAAAAACCTGAGTACTGCAGGTGTCAACATGAAAGGAAGTGCCTTGAACAGTGTTGACCTCATACTGAATTGTCTACAGTACATGAAAGATCTGTCAGGTGACTCCTCCTGACTCCTGTCCACTTATGGCTTTGTGGTACTGCTCGTCCCAATGCAAATGACATAATATCATATTCCAACCTTTTTTCCTCACTCAACAAACAAGACCACAACAATGACAACAACAGTTTTATGCCTCTGTTTTTACTGGAGATTAGAGGACCCTGGTTGGGCCTCTAAGAATCAGCATGACTTCAGAGATATTAATAGATTCCCCCAGCCCAGCCTAAAGCCACATTGTTGTCTCTCATTTGATTAGTCTGCTATTGTACTAATAAGCAAGGCTGGTTTGGAAATAAAACAAGTGAGGTAGCCGTTCGTCTTTTTTTTAAACTACAAGATTAAACATGACAATCATGAGTGGTCCTGAAAAAAATTCTACCAATAAGCACAAGTTTTCCACTGCCATATGGCACATGTTTTATGAGGTAGTTAACTACAGACACGGTTATGAATTAATTTGACTATGCTGTGAGCTCTCTGCTGCTCTAGGTCAACTGTTTTTACTTTAATATCAGTATCACATTCATAAACATTATTTGATGGGCGTTTTAACAAAAAGAGTACTTGTGAGGTACAGGTCTTAGCTCAGAATCTAAATTCATAC
Organism: Acanthurus leucopareius; assembly: GCA_029814765.1. Classification (NCBI taxonomy): domain Eukaryota; kingdom Metazoa; phylum Chordata; class Actinopteri; order Acanthuriformes; family Acanthuridae; genus Acanthurus; species Acanthurus leucopareius. The sequence goes on from JAQMCX010000045.1 coordinate 13,866,550, forward strand.
ACGTTGCCAGGCATGTTTTAACGCCAATGAAATTTGCATTTCAACACCCTCCTCTTACTGATGGGACTCTTATCATATGCAGCTACATCAGTGTTTTTAGTCTTCCTTTTAGAGGCCCTGTCTTCTCTCCATGTTCTATTCCTTCCCCATACTCTGTCTATTCTGCTTCATGTCTCCCCACATAAACAGCCAAGACATCTAAGACTAGACATATTCTACTTTCGTTTTTTTAACAGAGACAAAAAAGGAAAATGTTAACAATGAGCCATGACCTAATGACAGGAGTTCATAATTCATGGAAGCATTTGGAGGAAAAAGTGTTTTGTTGCCATCATGCTTTGCACTCAATGTGCTTTCTTTATCACTTCCCCTCCTACCCACGGGGTATTATAGCCAAGCTTTGTTCCCCATCATGGACAATGAACTTGAACTTTAATTATCATACAGCTGAAAAACAAATTAAAAATTAAATGTCAAATATCTAAATCTAACATAATTATAAAAACATAATAATTTACAGTAACAATAGTATATAGAATATAATAATTAAGATATCGTTATCACTTCAGGCTAATAAGACACATGTAAAGGGGAGTCATATGGATGAGATAAGGAAGTTGAAAAGATCTGAGTTTGTATGTGACTTCCAATCCTTATGACAGAAAAAAATGGAGGGAAAGGGCTGGGAAAAACAATAATCCTACAGATCAAAAGTTTGCTGGGTTTTAAGTCAGATCACATGCTCCTGGATTAACAGTGGTGTTGCTTGACAGTCTATGAAAAACTGCCACCATGTAAGATATCAAAACACCTTGCACTTCACTAAGCGGCTGATTGCCACATAATAACCCTGAGTGAATATTTCTGTATGTTTGTGAGAGATTATTGAATTATTCAAGGTTTTCTTTCTTCATAAGCAAAATCAATTTGGAATTGACATATTTGCATTGGGGCACTCCAAGGTGCAAGGATGCAAATCAGATAAACTGTATTACAATTAAAACAACACAGTAATAGCTGAGGGAAATAAATTTAATCCAAACAACATCGTCACTGACTGATCTCAATCATAAACCCCGGAGACAATTTATGCTCCTGTCTAGCCCATTACAAACTTGGGATGCAGTCAGACAGACAGGTATAATCTTAGGACTGCTGGTGCCTGGTGAATAGTGTGGTACTGTAAAATCATGCAAAAGCTCATAAAGCAAACTGAAGTCTTCTGAGTTATTTTCAAATATGAGAATTTTGTTAGTACACTGGTTTCATATGAACACAGAGGATTTTCAGCGGTTACTACTTGCTACACAGCATCTCATTCAGTTTCACAATCACAGAACGAACAAGGACCCTGCAACAACAATACAAGATGAATTGTGGTGGCAACGGTTACTAAGGTGTTTTGATCCATTATGCAGTTTTATCAAACTTGTGAAAGGGATGAATGGCGCCTTTATTATCATGTAATCTCTCGAGTTTCTCCATGATCAACATCATCGAGAGTAGCATTTTAAGACGAGACCAATCCACAGCTTTGTCCTCACCTTTCTGATGGACAGCAATTCAATCTGCTTAACTGTCCAAGCTGCTGCTGAAGGGAAAGCAAGAGCCAACAATGGGGTGCATGTCACAAAAATTATGAATGATGAGTTTTCAATTCATGTCCTTAGAGATGTAGTCAAGACGTGCTTACACATGAATTGCAGACTGCAAACAGACTTGCAAGAGATTTAAACCCATGCAAAGCCTTAAATAGTCCTGAGTAAAATCTTAAAATCAGTTTTCAAAAAGCACAAGAGCTGTTTGAAGGTTCTGACCAACAAAATATTTTAAGTTAGAGATGAAATTTATATCATCGTTGACCTACATGCATCCACCCACACTGCCAGATTAAACTAGCAGCACAACTCCGTTCTCAGGGTTGTGTCACTATGTCAAATTTCACAGTTGTTTCTGTTTTAATTTGAAGTGTTTCATTTGACTTTCATTGATGCGGGCAACTGGTTTGTCCTGGTCTTGTTTGAGGCAAACCGAGGCACCCACACAAAAGAGTGCTGGGCTGCCGAGAGGACTTTTAACATGTCAGGATATTTCTCATCTCCACTCTGAATCAACACTGGAGGACCTTTCATCACATGCTGTTGTCTTTAAGGTCAACTGTGAAAAGTTTTGAGGCAACGGCTCAAAGGCCTGTGGAATATTGGCACCTCACTTCTTAAACTGAGACTGAACTGCTTGCAAATCCAGTTTGGACAAGACCTCACGCTCTCTTACAAAGAGAAAGAAAGTTCAAAGGTAAAAAGTTCAAGTTCAACTCTTTCAGTTCCTTTTTACACAGGATAGATTATTATAGATAAGTAACATGGACTAAGCAAGTTAACGATTTACAACTTTAACCATAAAACAAAACAAAGTCAGTAGCATACTCTGGTCAATATTTCTAACATAGCGATAAGTAAAGTGCAAAGGAAAATCAAAACATTAATAAAGACAGTATGTCCATGCTACCTGGTCCTGGGAAAGGCCGTATTAAACCAAGTAACCACGCTAAAAATTACATGGACAGAAATCTTTAAGTAATCCAACTAATCTCTTGTAAGTACACTTAATTCCAACAGAGGAAGGAGCCACTCAAAATAAGTGGTAGAGCTGGGTCCAATGAAAGCTTTATTTTTTCCAGACTTTTTATGTTTACACAACCTTAATGCTTTCCTGTTTAATTTTACTGAATTCTATTTTACGATTTAAGCATGTTTTGTCTGATTCTCACATTGTCACTGGCAGACATACACCAGCGCAGACTTTGTCATCAAGGGTTGCCCATGTTTACATGTGTGTGTGAGCAGGACACCCCTTCTCACATACAACAAAAACGCTGTATGAGGACTCAAAGGTCACTCTCTCATTAAAGCCACGCAAACTAATCAAGTCATGAGATCTACTGTGGTAGCTAAGAAAGCCCATGTGCCAGTTAGCCCTGTGTTTCTATCAATATATAATCAGACAAGTGAATGGACAATGAATACATTTGTCTTGAGCTGCTATGTACAACTTGAGTTTCCAACACAGATCATCTTGAAATTGTTCAAGACATTCGGAAATTGTCCTGTGATGGCTATAAAGCTTTATCAGTTTCTGATCTGATTTCCACTTTGTGTACTGAAATCACTGGGCCTGGGTAAGCCAGCCATGGCTGGCACAGATACCGTCGCAGCCAGCACCCTAAATGAATGATACCGACACTGGTGGTGTAAAGCCAAAAGCAGCATAAGCACAGCTACATCAAGACTCCAAACTATCTGAGTGTATAAAATGAACTGTAAACGTGCATCTAAATAAACAAGTATGACACAAGAGTATTCAAAAAGCAGTAATTCCCTGTACCTTGACACAATTAATTCATTGACACTATTTCTGGAGTTGAATGGACATCATTTGTGTACAATTAAGGGATGACAGGTGATTGTAGACACTGCAGCCATGACGGCCTGAGTGCTGGAAAGATTATTGTACAGTACCAATTAAACATAAAAATATAAAAAGGCACTGAACCTGCACTTAAATACGGTAAGGCAAATGCTGACAAGATTATTGTATCATACCAATTAAACATGTGAATATAAAAAGGCCCTGCATGTGCAGTGAAGCACAGTAAGGCAAATGATAACAAAATGAACATGCAAAATGAATTATAGCACTAAGACCCTTAAAAGCTCCGAGTCAGTCTAAGGAGGCCACCAGCGAGGAATTCCACCAAGAGGCCTTGGGTAGCTCAAACGAAGCAACTAAAAGAAGGTTCTGTAAAGGATATTGTACATAGAAATATTGTGTGGTATTGTGGGATATTGTACATACAACAATTCTTAACCTGAGGCTACACAAGTTTCAGCTTTAGGCAAGATGGTCAAAGATAATGCCACACTTTGAAAAAACTCATACATCCCAGCTACTGAATAGCAGAGGGCTTGTAGATTCTTGAATAAGTTGTAATGGGAAAATTTGAGGCATGATTTGAAAATTACTGTGAGTTAATTGTTAATTACTTTCAGTTTCAGATGTGTAAAACCAAGGTCTGTACACAAGTCAAAAGGTGAATCTACTAAACTTAGTGAATCAATAGAAATCAGTTTGCCTTTAAATTTAAATGTAGTTTTTGATTTTTTTAAATTAAATTTAGATTACAAAGATCTGTTGTCTGAATAAAACTTGTGCTGAAAGGTTCAGGTTCCCTGAAATCAAGATTTTTTTTTATTCTCAAATTTACTGAAGTTATCAGCATTTCATTATCTTAACAGCAGGAATAGGTACAGCCTGAAATTAAACTGGTTAGTAAGGAGGATGTTACTGATTGAATTTAGCCACAGCATTATTTTGGACAGTGCAGTTTGAATCAACACTGTGCACTGCTACGCCAATTCTTGTTTAGTCTTTGCTAGCTAGATATTCCATCTGCATACATTTCATGCTGCTGTGCAATAGATCACATTATAAAGATTGCAAAAACTATTGTGTTTCATGGTTTTAATAAATTTTGGTGTAGGCTGCATCAATATGTATCTGAATTTTGCCTGTTGAACACAGCCTGTTGAAAGGTGTTATATGTAACATTTCAGCTCCAATTACAGTACCATTTCTCACTTCAAACTTTTATCACTTTGTTCAAGTGTAAATGTAAATGTTGTCAAATCAGCCCCCAATCTGTCATTGGACTAAATCTTGACTGATGGGCCACAGTTTAAAGTGCAATGCATATTATGTACAGGTTACATCTAATCTAGTGGTTAGGATTGTTACTTTTCAACCAGACAGCTAGAGTTAGGGTCATGGTTCAACTTCTGATATGGAAGAAAAAAGACATATTTCAGTTGTCCAATATTTGTTGTTCACTTTGCAATACACACTTATATTTTGTCGATGGTTTAAACTAGACATCAACCTTGTACATACAGCACACAGCACTAAGCTTTGTAATGGAACTGGTACTAAAAGTTTCATAAAGAAACTGTAAAGTATGTCACAGGTTGATATGATGACCATAAATTTAATTAACAGCCAAGGAGTTTAAAACTAACACTTATTTAATGCTGCAAAAAAGGACAAAGCCTATATTTATATATATAAATACATACAAATACACACACACATTTATGTGTACACACCCATATATGTGTGTGTGCGTGTATGTATGTATGTATGAGGTATAACCTGTGTAAACCTAAACATGGTTTATAACTATGATAACTGTAGCGTTCCGTTTACTGAAGTTCTGGTAGCTATTTTGAACGGCATAAAACACATTTTAAACTTTATCTGGCGATTTGTGATTTTATTTAGCAAGCTAGTTTGACTTGTGTATATTAATACACAGCCTTGGCTGTTAATAGAGACACAACCTGAGTGACAGGTGTTTAATGAGGCTAGGCTAACAGAGAGGGGATATGCTGGTCTTTACAGCCACATATATAATCTTTATTGTAATGATAATACTGTCTACACTAAATAAAAAAGTAATATTAATACCTGGTAACGTTAGCAACCGTCCAAAGGAAAAAGTAACACCAAGGCTAAAGCCAATTCAGCACTACAGAAACGATCTTAGTACTACAGATGTCATGTAAAAATGTCATGTGTCTACATTATACCATTATATACTTTTTAGTCGGTTAAGGTTTAAAATGTCTTCCACCGGTTAATGCAGACAGCATGCCAAATTGCATCAGCGAGCAAAAATGCAATGTTAAGATGATGACCATGAATCATGGCTACAAACCCAAGGCAGCCAGGGAAGTGCTTCATCGGAAGACAAGTAGACATCGCTAGACGTTGGCTAGCTGGCTAATGTTAGCACAGGTTAATTGTTAGGGAATATTAGTGACCAGCGCCGTAACGGTGTCCATGTGTCTTCCGCTGGATATATGGTTTTCGGTTTTGGATGATGCTGAGGCGAAACGGCGCCTCGGTAACAAGCCTGACCAGTTTTCCCGTTCACGCATCAGCTAGCCTCCGTTAGCTTCAGTTAGCCCCGCTAAAGCAGCAACGGACACATGGGTGATGATGACAGCGATGCAGGCAAACCGCAAACATATTTCAGAGTAACACACTCACCCAGAACCACCTGGACACTCTGACGATCACCTTCGAGTCATAGTGAGACGAGAGTAGCCGTTATCTGAAGGAAAACGTCGTTGAAGAGAAAAATGGACTAAGTTTGATAGAAAAATGTTGTCGCTACAGACGGGCAGAGTGGATGTTTGCTGTACGTTGACAGCTCAGTGGGACTAACTGAGTACTACAGCAGTTGTGAACTGGCCTGAACTGGATGTCTGACGGCAGGAAGTGACATATCGTGACATCACGGCAGGACTTCGCAAGGTGATCAGCGCGCCCCTCACCCCTCACCTCAAAGAAAACATTACTTTAGCTATAAAAAGGGCTCATTCGCCATCATGAGTCACAGCTTTGAATGACCACAAAATAGACCACATGATGGTGAAGTAATAAGGAAGTAATGATCGATTCTTTGTAATAGAATGAGTGATGCAGGTACAAAAATACATTATGAGAAAGCACTGTTTTTTTTCGGTTAGTAGCCAATTTTCAACGGATTTAAACTCATGATGTGTTATTCCCTTGTTTGCTTTTGTAGTGTTGCATACAAATGTACTGAATGTGTAATTTTCAAAAATCTGCTGGTCTGATTTAATTTTATTGAAATCATCCATAAAGGGTTAATTATCACCACATATTGAGGAAACACCGCAGACAGGTACGTGTTTGTTTATGAAACCATATGAAGAATGTATAGCTGCTGCAATCCCATTATTTCAGAAATCTAGATTTAAGCTAAAAACAGACTGTAGTAACATGAGCTTAAAGTTGTGTGTGAATAAATCTGTGTGTTCACACGCATCAGTGGCACCATGTTATCATATCATAATCATTTGTTGCTGCTCAGGAAACAGACCTGGCTTTTCTTTTTTTTTCTTTTTTTTTTTGCTGCGTCTTTATATAACACTGAGCTGTTTTGTCTGGAAGGTGTGGTTCCCGTTGCACAATGTGACAGGGGGGCCAAGTCTGGGTCGGAATTACTGCTAAAGCTTTGCAGTTGTGTTTGTGTACAAGAGCAAAGGTCATTCTCCTCTCATGTGTTTGTTTGCAGGTGTGTATGTGTTGGAAGAGTTGTTTGGTGGTGGTGGCGGTGTGTATGTGTGGGGGGGTATCTCCTAGTTAAACATGATAAAGTCTCACACATTACTTACTTAGGGTCACTCCATTAGAACCAGAAACATGATGTTAGCAGGTTGACATGACACCATTAAATATCAATGAAAAAGTCAGAGACTCACTCATTAGTTTTTGGTGATGTGTTTAATTGCTAATTTAACACATATTTGTGACACTAAAGCATAACATCAGCTTTTTTCCTGGACTGTTTGCTGATGATATGGCCCTGTCTTGTACAAGGACTCTGCATCAAAATCCAAACCTAAGACATCATTTTTTGTTGATAATATAGTGCTCACGATGTATATGTTATTCCATAAAGCAGTGTAGCTCACAAGGTAGAGCATGTATAAATATTTCCGCAGGTGAATGTCACCACCCTCCCAGCATTTCCTGTGTTGTGTTTTTTTTAGCAAATCTGCAAATGTCTACGCATAACTTTAGGCCTTAAACGTTCTGGTGATTTGGTATTGTACCTCTGCACAGTTGAGAGAATCTGTGAACAGATTGGTCTAAATTGAAGCAGCAGAGGCAAGAATATTCCAACTTTCAGTTCTGAGTGTGAGTTAAGATTTATGCACAACACTACATGCTACATATCCCATAATGCAGCCTAAACTGGCTGGTTTAGGCTAAACATCCTCAGCTTGCTGTGCAAACTTTCTGACTGAAATTCAGTTTCATGCCCAAGTTAAGAATCATCAGTAATTTCTTTAGACTTCTTTCAATGCCACAAAAGAAAGTATAAAAATGTTTTCTCAGACTGTTGCTACCCGTGACAAGAAAACTGATCTTTGTGTCAAACTGTTCCTTTTTTACAAAGTCCACAAGCAGTTTGCTATTACATAATCTTTTATTCAGGGTTAGTCAATAACATCAAGGTATTCATTGAACAGTGTTCAGTTCCTAATTCTTTACTCATTCATTGCAACTATCCAGGATTTTGTGTTTCTCCTGAACATTTTTTCCTTATCCCTCCTCCCATTCTGGCTAATATGTGTGGCGAACAAAATGTCCTGCAAGCTCAAATCATCCAGCGTCTTCATGTCCTCTGCAGTGGAGCGATCACTGACGTACAGGCCAAGAAAAACAGAAAGGGCCAATCCCCTCTGCTGCTTCAGATGTGTTAATCCGTGCTCTTCATCACTTTTGCAAACAGAATTCCACCTTTTTATATGGGATACACAGTTTGTTTTCCTTTGGCCCAGTCTCAGAAGGGACAGAGATGAGGCCCAGGGACAGAGCAATGCTAGCTCAGCATTCATCATGACATCAGAGGGCATTAATGGAGTATAAACACATCATTTTTCCTTTTGTTTATGGGATCTCTTTGGAAACACAGCTGAAAAACACCAACTTGTGGTTTTGTGTGCTTGCAAGATGGTTGAAGTTCTCTGCAGATTTACAACAACCAAACAGAATAACCTTTTACAAAAACAATGCTGCCTGTTAAGTTAAAGACACACATTTTGAAATGTGAGCTCCAGTGATACTGCCACTGTGTGTTGCAATGGCTGACCTTATTTGGCATCTTATCTTAGATTTACAGCCTCTTTAACAAGTTATACACATGGGATGCATTCCTTTATCTGCAAAATGAGATTAGCTCAGGCAGCAGGAAGCACTCAGTTGCTTCTCACTGTGGATCTGTCAGTCCCCCCAAATTTGTTAATGACATATCTGTTTTAAAAATATGTATGTGAAGCACTGACCTAATTAGAGATGCTTAAAGTATTTCCAGGCAATATGAGCAGGCGGAAAAAAATACTATTTATATTCAGTATAGTAATGATTTCATGATATGACTGATGTATGCAAATTTACACAGTTACACAAACAATAATTAAACAGGTTGAGGGCAATTCATTTTCAAGTCTTACGCAATATATGAGACCTTATTAATTAATCAGTTGTTGTAGTTATGTAGAATAAGTGTATATTTTATTAAAAATTACCATTGACAATTTCACACACAAAAAAAATTGTATTTAATTTAATGTGTGTTCTTTGAACAAAGGTGTTTCTAAAGTGGAAGTCTCATTCACTCTCAGGGTTCGATTCTCAGCTCAAAACATTTTAAAGGGCTGATCTATCTAATGATCCCCCTACCACATGAGCCTCACTGCAACCAAAATGTCTGCACCGTCTATATTTATGCCCCTGGATGTCAGTGATATCCAAAGTAAATACTATTGAACTATTACTACTACCTGACCTACTGTGTCTTGTTTATGCGACAGACAAGGTGTTAACTTACATTCATTGCTATTGCTGATACCAGCAATTGCTTTGTTCCCTTCATTAGTGGTTTCCCAGTCATTATTCACACACAGACATGTCACTTGAGGAAATGTAACTGGGAGGAGTGCAATGCGTTCCTTAACTTCGCTCTAATCTGTGTATTGTTCCGTTATCAAGTTCTAGGAAGTCCCTCCAGTTAAAAATGCCCTGGTCTGTTGCTCCAGCATTGTCGTCTTAACCATGGAGCAGGCAGATGGACAGAAGCCAGAGAGATGATGGAGGGGACGGAGGAGACCTGGTCGTCTAGTCTGGTCTTTATCTGCTCCATGGGGCCTTTTCCCAGTCCAGCCCTGATAACCCTGGTTGACTCGCAAAATAGAGGATATGACCCAATAACCTTGCAATGCACCAGGGGCACAATATTGTTTTATTAGGGGAGGTCTTTTCTGTAAACCTTAGCATGATGAACATTGTCAGGACCAAGGTTCTGCAATCAGGTGACACAGATTTGTAAACACAGAGTAAAGAAATCTGTGTGTCTGGATTCATAAACTACATGCTTTCCATTTAAAAATCCATGCAACTTAAATGTAACATTCAATGTTGTAAACCATGGGACCTGCAATTCTCTCCATCAGTAAAACAACACAGATATCAGGCCAGTGCCATCACATTTTTTATTATCCTCAAAAAATGCATCAGATGTATGTCACGTCACTAACTGAAAACAGCATTTCTTTGTCATTTTGAGAAGCTTGCAGAAGATTCAGTCTCACCCGCTTCTGAGCCAGTCAGAGTTTTCTTTGAGAGCCCAGAAATGGCAAAAGTGCAAATGTTAATGGGTTTGGGGTTTGTTAGCCACCCTTGTGGTCGAAATTGTTGCTTTGCTGTTGGTTCACTCCACCGTGCATTTGCCTCTTCAAAATCCCACTGGAAAAAAATTGGACAGGTCAAGATCATTATAATGGTGAATCACAGCTGAAGGATTGTAACATCTCATATTCTACATTTCTTAAAATATTTGCTCTATAATGAAGAAAACAAGACTTTGGGGTGGGGTGGGGGATTTGGGGTGTTTATATTCGTGTGATTAAATGTCTCATTGTGGTTGCAGTTTGTCTGAACTTCCCTTTACTGTCTTAATGCCTCATTATTTCTGAAGCACAGGAATTTTGAGGCTTTGTAACATTAGCTGTCCTAAAATGAAAGTAAGTCTTTTTTTCATGACCCATGCTATGAACTAAGACAGACAGAGATAGAACTACGATAGGTAAATAATTAAAGAGAATCAGCCAAATGCCAAGGAGGCAAAAGAGAATTAAACTTGTTCACACACAGAGTTAAGTCTTGGCAGGCATCATACAAGAGACCATAAACATCTCCCAAAATAGCAGAGGGTAACACTGGCCCCCTATAGACAAGGCAACCATTTCGCACTACTTCCTAGGCAGACAGGCCCAACCCAGTGCTGGTCTTTAATCAAAGATCCTTTACAGCAGAACAATTGGGCCACAAGGCAAATCTCAACAATTCCACCCCTCACTGTACCCCTCGCTCCCCCCCACCCCACCCCAGTCTCACCCCTGCAAAGCGCCGGCACTCAGCAGAAATGTGCAAGAAACACACAGCACAATAGACAATTCAAGCTGCCGGCTTCACTGAACTCTCACTGCTCAGTTTATCCAGGCAGCTTATTTATGATAACGATTGTGGTCATGTCATGTCATGCAGGCATTATTCATATTTTAAAATATGTCTCAAATTTTTCAGTAGCACTATGACCCTCATTGTGGGGAAACGCTGGACAGTTTTGTCCTGGTTGTTACGGAAACACTTAGGAAAGTTATTTTACAACTAAAACCATCAACCTGTCTTTTAGAGCCCATTCCTACACACCATTTTAAAACAGTTCATGGCTTTTTAAGTTGAAGATTTGTTATAGATTATAAATTATTCTCTTCAAATGGGTGTCTTTCCAGGTGCTCATAAGACTCCCTTGGTTGAGCCCCTTCTGAAGAGAAACAATTTTAATGCCTCAGATTTTCATAACCCGTAATAAAATTTTAGAGAAACTTGTTTTTAAATCAGATAAATTATTTTATTATATCAAACAGTAATCTCGAAAACTGCCAAACTGACGCCTGGGGTCCTCAGGTAGAGGTCCTGTAGTAATACCTACAGTTGTGTTTCATATAGTTGAAAAGTTTTGCAACCACAAACAAAGTGACAGTTTCAAATGAGCAGCCTTAAACTTATCTGGAGTTCTGTGTACTAAAGGTTAAATATGAGATACCTTGGCATATCGTATGGAAACCATCTTTCCATTAAATCACCGAGTAAACAGCCTCTGTTCATTCCGATCAGCAAATGGAAAAAAGTGCCAGAGATAGAGGAATTTATTTACCTGCTGCTGTCTTTGTTTACAGAGACTACAGATTAGAGATTTGTTGGAAAGTAAGCAGCAAAGATTAGCTGTTATTATCAGGAGTTTGCAGATTTGGTCTTACAAACTCGCAGACTAATCTGAGCTGCCCTCAAAACACTGAATATTTGGAAGCCTCTGTGAAGTTCAGTGCTTCACTAACCAATGAGAGTAGAGACTGGATTAAGTTGAAGAGGAGAATTTTTCACACAGCCTATTAAAAGTTGCGTGCTTTACTGCACACAACAAACACTCATTACAATTTTTGAATTTATTGTCTGAGTTCTCTACCTCTCTAACATACTAACTCTACACAAGGCGTTCACATCATTTGCTTTTTCCTGTTTGGTGAACAGTTTCAAGCTGCAATTGTTTGTACGCACACCATTTGCCTTTGTCTCCAATAAATGACATCCTCCACAGCTTGGCTTTCTGCAGCAGCACAGTAAGGGAGTTTCTCTTATGGCTGTGAGCGTCAGGGCCTGAGAAGTAAAAAGCTTGTAATTTTATTCTCCCTGCAAACTCAAACTATGCTATTTTAGATGCGAACTACCATCCAAAAAAAGAACTTGTATTTTGCTTTGTTGCCAGTATTTATTTCTAGGCACAATGAAACCACATTCCAAACCCTGCCTCTCACACTTTACCCATAACCCTGCATGAACACACAGGGGTTTGCCGCAGGGTTTGACTCATCTATACAATATGCTGACTGTTCTCTTCTTGGAAGATCCACTGACAGCTGTCTGACTTACTTCCCTAAGAGTGACATGTGAACAGCACAAGGCTGGGTTTGCAGAAGCTCAGACATCATCCCAAGTGTTCCTTCTCCTTGTGGGTTCCCTTTAATCCTGTTACAACCCTGTGAGTTGATTCATTCAAGAATTTTCAATGTAACTGGAACTTAATTCGGTGGATATATATACAGAGTGACGTTCGCAACCGAACACTCTCCACGTGTGTATTTTTAACATTAAGTCATGAAATCACATTTAGCTCTGTGAGAATGTAGTGCACCTCAGGGCTCCCTGCAGTCAGAGAAACAGAGTCATAGAGTTCAAGCAACAAATCCCATCAGTTAGTCAAACATTTATCAGACAGCATCAGTCTCAACTTTGACTTTTACATGAACTCCAATGCTGTTTAATGCAAAAGGTAGAACAGTTACACAAGCCTATATAGAAAGGAAAGAACTTAAACAGCTTTAACTTAAACAAAATCACAGCAGTTCACACAGAGTTTAACCACGGTTGTATTAATTCACAGATGGCCATTTACCACCCATCATATAAGTATGCCGTCACCACCTAGTGGCAAACTTTGAGAAACACACCCAATAGCTTTAATTACTGTCCGACTGCATCTGAGATCACTGTTAAGAACCACAGTTGCAAAAGGGAAAGCTATAACTGCCTATAGAGTCATGACTGCAGAATGAGCGTCTTTGCAAAAGTGAAAATGTGATGCATCTTTATGAAAATTCAAGAAAACAGTAAGCCTGCAAGACCAAAGTAGATTTTCATGTAATTAGATGAATGAATGTGGCTTCACTCCTGATTGAAAGATGAGACATTAATTAAATGTTATTACTGTCTTAACATTAAATAAAAAGGGTAAATATGATTATTGATTGAAAGAAATGATAACATCAATTGCAGTTGATAAAAAAATATCAGTGTATTGGGGTAAAATCTGGTTAGTTAGCCTGCTGTTTTTTTTTAATAAGACAATGAAATAATTTTCCCTCAAATCACTGATCAAAGATGAGTTTAGATGAGTGTTCAACCCACCTCCAGATCAGAACTCTCCAATGAAGAGTCATAAGATGTATCAGAGGGGCAAATACTGTCGACTCCAATCGCTTGCACCTTCCTGTTGAGAAGCTGGTTCTTTGCCTGATCCATGGACGTCATCTCAAGGCAGGTCTGAGGAAAAAGAATAATGCATAAGTTAAAAAAAAACAAAAGATATATTCCTCTGAAAGATTGAGGGCTGGTTAAGAGAAAGATTTCTTATCATTAGTGCACTGCTGTTGTTCTGTTGAAGAGACTGTTCACTTACTTTTCTTGATGGTTGAACACTGACATCCATGTAATGGCCCATCTCAGTCATCTTTTGGACATTTTTTATCTTCAGAGACATGATTGAATGGCACAATTAAAACCAGGATATTAGAGAAAAGGCATTTTTAGCATTAATTCTATAAAAATGACTTAACCTCGTAGGTGAACACCTGCACACTGTCTTTTTTTTGTCTTTTATGAAAATTTAAGCTGAAAGGCAAAGATAGTTTCATCTCAGAAACCTGAGGAAAGTCTTAAAATCCTCTCACGTATCAAGGAATTTCTACTTCTGACTCATGAAGAGCATCCTGACAGAAAATCACTGTCTGGTACTGAACTGGACCACAAAGCCCTGCAGAGAGTAGCCTATTGGATTGAACATACAGTAGCCAGTGCTATACTCTCTTCTAAAAAAATGATTACAGCTGGCGCTGCAAGAATAAGGCTAGATGAATTATCAAGGATCCAGTTATCCCAGAAGAGAGCCTTTTCTTTCTGCTGCGGTCAGGAAAAAGATACCAGATACACCAGGCCAGCACTGAAAAGCTCAGGAAGAGCTTCAGCCCAAAAGAAGGTCACTGCCTTAGACTATTACCAGTGTTTGTGTGCATGAAAACGTACTTTTGCTTGAGCTGATGAGTAAACTTGCTGTTTCCTCTGGCTCTTCATGACAGCTTTGTCCTCACTGGGGACGTGTGAGCCATCTAAAAGGCTCTCTGCATCTGGTGAAAAACCGGTAAGCTGCTGTCTGGTTCTGCTCTTGCACCAATGGATGACCAGAATCTGACAATGTTGGATTAAAGGTTAATATATCACACCTGGATTAAAATCTGTAATAGCATCAGGCTGCTTCTGTAAATGCAACCAGTGGCTACTCCAGCTCTGTGGCCAGATAGGTGGTGAAGGTTTTGGTAGGGGTGCTATCATGTTGTCATAGAGTTGAAGCTCCGAGCCGCACAGAGTACGTGAGATTCCTACAAAAGGATACGAGAAGGTCGAGGACGATACAGCAAATTGCTGACAGCAGCCATGGCATGACTCTTATAAGAAACCCAAAGTGAGTGTCGTAGAGGAGTATAGCGGCAGCATAGAGGGCACCAGCCAGTGAGCACAGCAGCCCCGACCACATGAAGGCCCGGGTCAACATCTGTCCTCTGCACTGAAGACAGAAAGTAAAAATCATTCCCTTCATTTCACATCCATCTGAAGCAAAAAAAAAAGCACAGTTGCGCCAAGAAAACACTTGTGTACTGTTTGTCACTCACTGCTCTGCGGAGAGCAGGAAACCTGGAGGTACAGGCGATGACAAAGGACAGCAGGCCGAGTATGTAACCCAGGATTTCTGTGTGGTCCTGTTAAAAGAACAGCATTAAATTGCTGTAATTTTGATACAACTCAAAGTAGAGATGTTTAGTCCGAACAAACCGGACTGGAGAGCATCTGCCATCCACACTGCAGTCACATACTGAAATACATGAAGTGGTCAGAGTTTAAAACTACAGAGCACCATATAAAACATGAACACAAAGGCAGGAGTCTGTGGAACAACATTTTAAGCACAAGTCAACATTTTTCACAGTGAATGAAGAGTAGGTACACGTTCTAAAACTTACAACACTTGCAAACACTTTCTTTAAATACATCCCAGCTATTACTACCTACAAAACATAAATGTATTTGCTACTGAACTACACTTAGTCAAATCATTAAAATGACTATAAAATGACTATTAAAAATGACTTAAAATGACTATAAGTGGTAGCAGTGGTGGGGTGTGCTTACTTGGATGGTGATGTGCAGAAGTCTCCTCTCACTGGGAAGTCTGTCTGCTGGGTTTTGAGTGTCTCTGGACTTCAGAAAACCTCCCGCAACCACCATCAGCACACACACTGCAAGGAGGTGCTGCCTCCTCCTTCTCCTCATCACCCTAAATCTCCTTTCTAATAAGGAATGAATTTATATGAATATACATACACACATACAAAGAGAGGATTCGTGCAGTTGGAAACGGTTATGAAGCATCTCCTGTCATTTGTTTGGATATCTGCAGAGCATCTCTGATAAGCTTCCCTACAGTTTTGCATCCACAACCAAAGGGCAGAGTTTGGGGCAGTCGGATGCTAATTCTAAAATACCTGTGCTGCCTTTTTCCACATCGCACAGTTGTTAACATTATCTGAAAATAAAGTTTGAATTTTTAGTTGATAACATTTTTTCTAAACTCACCTGCCTTTGAGTTCCAGCACAGGAGCACAGGGAGGCAGCAGGAAATAAAATGGATCGCATCCACAACAACAGCAACAGCACCCAATAAAATCTGCAAAACAGAAACCAGGCATAACTTCTTTCTACCTGCTTAAAAAATATATAAAAATACCACAATTAAAATGTGTCACCTGAATATTCAGCTGTCTGCTCAGGATTGCTCCAACTGTGCTGCAAAGGTTTCCCAGGATGCTGTACAGGAACGTAACTGTTTCTGCTGGTTTTTCTCTCCGTAATTTGCATCTCTGGCACACAAGCCTTAAAAACATTCACATTCACGATTTTAACCATTCAAGGCTTTTTTTTAAAAAAAATTCATTTATGAAAATGCAAGCAACCGAAAATACTTACAGAAAACAGGAGAGCAGCAAAAGCAGCGCAGATAGGACGCTGAGACCGATGGGAACGCAAAGTTTGTCCGCCTCATGGGAGAAGCAGGTGGAGACAGAATCCACGCAAAATTCAATCAGAGTGGAGAGAAACGTGTTGCCAGTCCTCCTGGTCACTGTGCGCTCCTCCATATTCCCTGCAGACGCGCTCACATTTCTTTTTACCCGAACAAGTGAATCCATGCAGCCGCGGTGCAAAGACACGAGTCGATGGCACAACAGGAGCAATCTGCATATTTCAGGGAGGAGCTCACCTGAGAAACACCTTGAGAGATGATGTGACGGGGGGGAGATAAGCTAAAGAAGTCTCACTATTTAGGCTAGTTTTAAAGTAGTTGTTCAATCCAACAATCATTCAGTTTTATCATCTAGTTGGAGAACAACCTGAGACACACTGCACCGAATATTTAGATTTTTAGGATAAGTGTCTCACCTTCCTGCGATGCCAGACTGGTCTGATGTTTTTCCAGCCTAATAAAGTCAATGCCCGCCAAAATTAGGGGGGGATTACTAAATATTATCAACGATACATAATACAAATAAATTCATAAACAACAGCAACATTTCTGCGGTCGATTCTTTTTTTCAATATGACATAACGATAAAACAACCACTGAGAAGGTGGTGATGATGAGAATTATTATCCGAATGAAAAAGTCAAAGTCGTACTAAATGACTTTATGTTGCAAGAGTGAGTCATGTAATTTTATGTGCCCGTTATTAACATAGGTCCATTACGATGTAAAAATGAAAAAAGGTAGTTTAGGTGTTATTTCCTCATTTTAGTGTCTAACTTGTGATAGAGAAAATCGGTTTTGATTTGTGTGAGCTCGTGCAAAGACGTGCAATGTCTTCTATTTAGTATTAAATTAAATTATCATAAGTTTGTTTTTCTTTGAGTGCTACTTCAGTCAGAGGTTCAACTGCCAAGTGAAGAAGGAGCCGTTGATCTTTGAAGGAGCAGTCAGAATAAGGAGTAAAACGAAGTAGAATAAAATAACGAAGTAGAATAAAATAACGAAGTATCACTCATCATCATCAGGTGCTGAATCCATAACCAAAGGGCAGCTTGAGGGGAGCATGACATACATCTAGAGGCGTCTTGAGTACTATATATTATTACAGTACAGTAGTTCACATTTCTTTTGTTCAAAACAGTGAAAGTTGTGAACCACTGCTGTAGATAACACCGATCTTGTTTCACATTATTTTTTGTACATTTGTTGTGTTTTAGTAATGTAAACAAATAAATGTACAGTTGTGAACTGATGGTGCCAGTGTTTATTAGGTGTAGATGAACATCAGTGAAAATATAATGAAAACCTTTCTTTCCTGATCAAACTCCGCCTGACCAAGTCAAGCTTTCATATGGTCCTGTTTCTTATTCGGGGCTGTATATTGTTTGTCATTGGTTTGGCACAGAATAATTTTTCTTAGCCCAAGAGTAATATCATTAAACACAAAACACAAACTTTTGATGCCAAAATCTTGAAAATGTCCAAATGAGGGGAAATGTGTTGAAATAAACCTGTGTGCATGTTGAACATGACAAACAAATATAACATTAGTTAATTATAATAGCCACAAATAGTCTACCAATAGCATTTAGCGATGATAGATTCATGGAGACAGAGTAAACAGCAACATGAAAAATTTATTTAATAATCCATCTGAATTACATTAATCATAGCTTTATAAGGATAAAAGCAATATCTCACATCAAGTAATTTATCTGGTTAATGAAGACTTTTCATTGTGTCTTCTGAAACAGCTTCATAATACAAACTGAAAGTGTCACTTTCAGTGACATAAAATTTCCACCCTCCGGATGTCTCATCCATTTCCTGTGGTGAGATCTGGTGTGCAACCGGTGATCCAGTTGATAGAATGGACTGCACCAATATGATACACAGCTCATTTGTTAATATCAAAACTGCCTGACCTTTCCATACTCACTGGATTAAGGAGCCTGAATCTTAAGACAAACCTGAAGATACTGCTTTTTAAACCATTCCTGCTGAAATGATCTGTAATTTTGAATTCTAATCTCAGATCATCCTCAGGCATCTAGATGCTTGTTGAGACGGCGTACTTTCTCCTTCTTGTTCTTGTTGCCATGTTTCTTCCAGGGTTTTCCCGCCACAGCGTCTGAACCAGCTTTCCCTGGGCCGACAGGTCCGCTGCCTGGTTTGTAGCCCATGACAGACTGAACTCCCTTGGAGAGCGCTCGCACATTCTCCTGAAAATAGAGATCACATCCATACGCGTTTAATTTTACAATAAACAACCGCATTATACATTTTAATATTTTCTGACCCCTAATAACTACTGTTAATGCATTTTACTGCAAATTAGAAGCCAGTTTGTGTATCATACTTGATGGAAGAAGTTCTTGTCAACCACATTTTCGATTCTCTTGATTTTCTGTTGGTTTGATGTTGTAGAGAGGTCACAGCAGTCCGAGTCTCTTGTCAGGAACTTCTTGTGCTGCGGCTGGAAGTCTTCAGCATTAATATGTGGAGGAGGATGACAGTACAGGAGCTTTCCCTGCAAGAAGTCACCATTTTTAGTGTAAAGTGAGTGTGTTTGGAAGAGGATGTCCTGTTCAGGAGGCACATTATTTTAAACCTGAATCACTTGTTTTGCTTTGCGAGTACAAATCTCGCTCAGATATCCTGTGAGACTTCTGTTATTTTTGGTTAGAAACACAAAAGATTTTATTTTAACAAATTAGTCAGCTCTGTAGTAATCTGTTTGGTATTGCTGTTCGATAATATAACAACTGCAACCTGTGTGTGACAAAAAAAGCAACTTCAGTTGTAGTTATTTAAAAGGATTACACTGAAACCATTACAGTGATGTCACAGCTCCACCTGCAGTTAATCTACTGGAACAATTACAAAACTTTTGGTAAGTACCAGTCACTTGTACAACAAAACATGTAAAAATAGAGACCGGATTTTAAAATACCGAAATTACCCCTTAAAGATGATAAATGAATGGAAATGCAACATTTTTTAAAAATAAAAAGTCAAAATTTATAATACTTGGACAATAATTAGGTGAAACGAAACAATGTAATTCAACAGTCAATACGATGTACAGCTATACGGCCAAAGGTTCCCAAAGCCCATGCAGTGAATTTATGATTATTGCAGTTCATGAATGTAACAGATTGTGAAAAATTACAGATTAAAAGAAATTATTTTGTAAGTACTTACACTGACATAATCCTTTAAAATGTAGCGGGCTGATCTTGACTGATCAGGCTGTCCATGTGACGTCATAAAGCCTCTCATGTCTGAAATAGTGGGAAACACAAAAATATACATTTTATGCAGCTCTTATTTACACAGAAACACATTCAAGAGAAAATAGATTGAAATTAAGTGCTGAAATACTACATGAAACCAAGTATATAAAAATGCATTTAATAATTTGACTTAAAAGATGATGTTGCTCAAACAGTACAGTACTTGAAGAGTTTAACGCTAAAAGGCACAGTTTTTTCCCCTATTATTATTTTTTTTCTATTATAAAACTAGAAACATTCAGTAATCTCACATCCATAAGCCATCAGCAGCTCCTCAGAGGTCGGGTGCCTGTCAGGGTCCTCGTCTTCTCGTGGTCGGATGATGTTGATGCCATAGGTGCCTTCTAAAACGTGCCGGGGAATTGTCTGACATATGTGCCAAAGCAGTTAAGGACTGTCTTAAAGTTAGAGGTCACAAGGAATCACAAGTTTATTGGTCACAGTGTTTATCTTACAAAGCTCCTCCCTCTGGCCAAAATATAGACACTTTTGGCTGTCAAAAACTAAAAGGACTGTGGCCAGAGTTCCATATATAAGGCTTCAAAATGGTGCTCATTTATTGTTATTTATGTAATGTGTACTTTTTAAGAATAAGAACAATATTTCCAAATGAACCTCTTGGTCCCTTCTACAAAGGATTCTTAAAATTTTTATCATCAGACCTCCAACTCCTTTCATTTCATTGAGAGAATTTCTTCAACTTCTCAAAAAAACATGTTTTAATGACACATTAACATCACATCTCTTCACACAGCACCTTCGCATCTTTTCAGCTAGAAAAAAAGGCTGCAGCTGGATTCTGTAGGTTTTTTGCCAAAAAAGCATACAAAGGATATGAGGGAGACTGCGGGTACGTGATCTCTCATCTGGTCAATGGGCAGGATACCAGAGCAGATCATCTCAGCTTTAGTAGAAATAAAAGAAGGCATGACCAGACCTGGGCAGTCACAGAGGCACAGGTCTGACTCCACATATAGAGTCTGTGATGCACGTCAAGAAAAAGAAAAAAACAAAAGACGTCACCTTTAGGCTTTCTACTGGAGGAATTAATGACTTGAATTTATAAGAGGAGGTTTAAAGAGTATTCATGTACCTGAAAGTGCTTCGTGTGTCCTGGAGTGGCTGAAACAGACACCTTCTTGTTCCTTAGAATAGTGTTGATGGTGGAACTCTTTCCCACATTAGGATACCCGACCTGTTGGATTCATACAACAATGAAAACTGCAGTTGCTGTGCCATCACTTCAACAGTTGACAGAGCTTGTGTACAAGTCGTAAAAGTAATAAATCTCCAAACATTTTTCCCTTTAAACATATTTGAAAACAGGATGCAGAGTCAATTTTCCATGTAAGAACAAATGCAAAACATACCCGGATTATCAGTGCAATGCATTATGATGTTCTTATTTTCCGCAATATTTTCCATCAGAAAAAGAAAAACAACAGCCAAAACCTTCTTCCATGGGAGATTATACAGTGCTAACTTTAAACTCACCAGTCCCACTGTCAGTTGTCCGTCTTTACACCTGGGTCCATTGTGAACAGCTTTGAACATGTCCAGCAGCTCATTTTTCTGCAGCAGACGACTGGAGTTGTGAAAGGAGGAACCTTTGGATGAACCAGCAGTCCCTTCCTCCTCTTCACCCTCATCTTCTGAACAGGTTTGCCATTCCTCTTCTTCTACAGATATCTTCTCCTGCTCCTCTTCCTCTGTACCACTCTCTCCATCCCCCCTCTCGTCCCCATCTGCCTCCATTGGGGTCAAGTCTTCATTGTCTGGCTGTCCTTTGTCTTCCGGGTCACTCTCTCCATCCTCTGAGTTGTCAACTTCCATTCCCTTTTAAAAGGAGTATTTTGCACTTTGATAACAAGTTTAAAAACAGCAGTAAGTCTGAAGAAGCTAAACCTTAAATTTTTCACAAGCACTTTCCAAAACAATCTGAAATTACAAACTGATAATATCCACTTTCCTATAATGAGGAAAAGGGGATCTACACGGCTACCTGCTCTCGGGAAATTGAAATAAAAGGTCAACACATACAGTAAAATTAACAGGTGATGTTTAGAGTACAGCTTCTCAGACCTCCACCTCCTCACCTTCTCTACTGCATCCAGTCTGTCGCTCTCAGCCAGGGCAGACCAGAAAACTGCCCTCAGCCCCTCTTTCTGGAAATGTCTGGCCCAGACTCGCCTCTGTTCCCTGGTCAGCAGGTCTGCCTTATTCACCAACAGCATGTTCACTTTATGCTCTGATACTTCCTTTACGTAGGACTCCTGGCAGCACAAAACAGAACAATAATACAGAACACAAAAGACGAGAAATGTTCAGTTCACCCACATACAACACCTCTGGTGGTTATGTGCACTTTAGGTCTTTTATTTAATTGAACTGAATTAAAGTTTTTATTGAAATTAAAACACAAATATTTGAGAGAAAAAAAAATTAAGATGAAAAGTAACAGCTCAAAACAAATCAAACCTCTAAAGGAGAATAAACATTACAGTATGTATGTGTATCCTGAATCAGGAACAAGTGTTATTGTAAGGTGTGGGAACAGTTTAGTCAAAACTGCACAATTTTTGAGTATTTTAGATAACTTTTCATTTGCATATTTTGTAATTTCTATTTTTCAGTCCTTAAATAAAACCATGTATTTGCATTTTATTTTGATCACAATCTATTTCTATCTCAAATGTGGCTTCAATTTTCAACTTTTAACTCAGCCCACTTTGTAGAAAATGTTCAATTTCACCTGAAAATACAGAAATATGGATAAACATTCTTTGTCTATACCACCCTGCTCATTATTCATCCTTCCTCAGCAGTGCATTCACCTTCCCTCTACCGTTAAAGCAACTCAGCCTGATGTACTCACCAGGTCAGGACATCTGAAGAGCAAAGGATTTCTGGCATCAACGATTTGAACGACAACATCACTGCAGGAAAACACAACAACAGTTTTGCCTTAAGTATTACACAAGGAAAACACACTCCTCATCAAAGTCAGGTTTGAGCTGACCGTTGTAAACAGCCTCAGTGTTTACCTCCTCTCGATCACTCTCCACAGTTGTCTCCAGAACTCCAGGTTTCTCTCAAATGGGGTGAGAATTAACTTCTGTTCCTCTTCTAGCCTTCAAAAACAACACTTGGAGTTAGACTGCTGATGCTCACAATCCTGCCCTGTTAACCACATATTGCAAATGCAGATCATGATCTTACATGCTGCTTTTTAGACATTACTTACTGTGCAAGCTCTCGTCTCCACTCCAAGAAGCTGTCTTTCTCTGCTTGCTGAAGTGCATCTGGACTGGTGCTTTCATCCCATTGGGGACTTCAAATTTGGAGAGTATCACAATAGTTAAAAACGCAAAATACAAAGTGAAGCATTTTACAAAAATAACTTGATCTGTTCTTCTTACCGTCGAGGAATTCTGAGGAAACGCTTGTTCTCTTCATGCAGCTTCCCCAGCCTGGTTCTCTCCTCAGCTGTTAGTAAGCCTGCTCTTGCTTCCGCTGGCACGAACTTGATGTTAAGTTTCTCTTAAAAAACAAAGCATGAAACAGTCAGAGCAGCAGTAGAATCAAAGGACAGAGGTGCAGCCTGGTGTTGTTCGATGTTTTTATATCACAACTTTGTCAAAGATTACATGAATTTGGGAATGAGTACACCTTGCCTTGCTTTAAAAGTAAAAATATGATGATCTTTGGCAAAGACATATATGCAAATTATAAAAGTCAAGCACCATATATACTTTTTGTAAGATATAACTTACCTGCAACAAACTCCGTTCCCGCCAATTCGGCAGTGGCCAGAAAGTCATCCATAGAGCTCTGTTCTGTCACTGACTGCAGGTTCAGTCGCCCCCAGTCATAGCCATCATTCAGTTCACTGGTGTGGAGCTGTATATGTGAGACAGGGTTCATATGAGGGCAAGATTAAGAATAAACCCAACATTCATCTTGTGTCACAGACTTTAAAAGAGAGAGGGGGAAAAGCTACTGAAATACACACTAACTATCATATGGACATCCTTTAGCTCTGTTATTTTTTAACTTTCATTGCAGTTTGTTTTTCTATAATTGTCTTCCATGAAAAAATAACAAGGTTAATAGTAGCAGGACATGTGAGCCACTTCTAATGTCCTTGATCACGGTCCTGTATGATTCATCTTTGTGCCGAATTTACCACGATAACTTCCTTGTTAAGAGCAGGTATTTACATTTGTACTTAACTTTTGCGATATGCAGGTGAGCGATAAAACTACATTTTCTCAAGGGAGTTTCACGCAAGCGACAAGTAATACTTTTCAAAGCTAATGACATAGCAATGCCGAACCCTACGTAAAACGGTTAAAACAGTGCCAATAATGAACCTGAACTTGACAATGTATCATTAACAGCGAGGTGACTCTCTTCACTCTCAATGTTTAAACGTGTTTAATGAAAGCTGCTTGTTGTTAAGTCATACCCATGAGTCGCCCCTCTTGTTGCCTCGGCCTGCCTGAAGTCTCTCCTTTATCAGAGCTCTGCCCAGTCCAACACCTCCGCCTGCCTTCTTCTTACCCATTCCAACTCCTTATGTTGTCACCTAACACAAAACTCTGTTTTATAATACGTCCAAAGGGTTACAAAAGCGATATCTGTCACTACCTACTGTTTCCCATGTGCACTACGTTGTTGTCGTAAGAATCGGAAGTGGAACAAACCAATTGTCTCTTATCCAGACAAATCGACCTGATTTTTTTTAGAAACACAGTATTAGTAGTTACAAATTTAATATGACCTCTAAATAATTAATTGCTATAAAGTTCGAATTAATATCCACTTTATTAAAGCGTTTATAGTGACGGGGAGATGGTACAGTCCGCTTCACAATGTCCGGCTCACTTCCTGGGGGCTCGGAAGTGCCCCAGCGCAACGGAAGTAATGTATATGACGAGTTTGTTTAAGAAAATAAGACTTTGCCATGTGGTGCGATGCCAATTATAAAAAAATTTCTGTCACATTACAATATACAACGTCAGAATTACTTTTATGTTTACGGAAGTGACCAAAATGGCGAAGTTCTTTTTTAAAACTTACGATTTCAGTTCTTCAAAAATCAGTTGTGAAATTAAAATATGATGTTAATAAAAATAAAAATAACAATAAATTAAGATTGGCGTGAGCCCACGTGATCCCCGGGCTCCGCTGTGGCCCTCCTCGCCCCCTGCTTTTCCTACCCTGATCTGACCGTCTTCTTCCTCGGGTTTGACGGCATGGAGGACCGCTCACGTGCTCACAGGACAGGGTTAAAACACAGAGTTGAGCTACACCATCCAGCAGCTTTACATCCAAAAACACATAAGATTTGATACAATTCAAATTCCCTTTGCTCCATACAATATTTCTACTTCATAAAATGTAGATTTTTTTCAAATTTAGTTGCATTTAACTGATGTCTATTTTAAGGCTAAATCATAAAAACTATGTATTAAAATTAACTGACAATATGACATGCAATGTTTTTTCATTTCGATTTGAACCCCTCGTTTTTCTTACAGGAAGTGTGGCTTGTACAAAACCACTAAAAGCCAATAATTAAATATGTCACTGTCATTTTCTTTTCTCTTGACACTATTGATTACAACCCTTTTAAACAGCTGACTCGTGTTTTAATCTGAGCCACTGTGTCTACTATTTAATCCCACAGTGCAGTTTGTGTCACATCCACACAAGCCAGGAAAATACCACCACCACAGTTTAAAAGAGAACTTCTTGTAAAATCTTTGGTCTATTTTTTATTTGTCCACCAAAGGAACCAAAAGACCTTTTCTTACTGAGACCTGTCCACTTCAAACCAGTGAAAAAAACAAAAACAGAAACACATAACTCTATCATGTGAAAAAAACAAATTTGTTGATAGCTGTTTATTCATTCAGGTCCCCATCAGAAGTTTCCTGTTAGTTGTAAACAGCTAGATACCAATTGTAATGTCTTGAATACCCCCATTAATTATTAGCATTTTAAATCGTATACCTTAAGATTAAAACATTACATCAGTCAATGGTATTAGCACCAGACAAAATCTAAAAAATCAGAAATCTATCTACTTAAAGCACCTTTACATTAGTTGAAAAAGGACAGTTGTCCTTTAGACATTCCTCTTCTAAACTGAAGTTTGTTTGGTGACAAGACTGCAGAGTTCCTCAGGTTTTTTGGTCGATAAGTGTTTGATAAACAGCTGCTGTTTTCCTCCTTCTTGCCGCGCATGTTTTGCTTCATGCGCTATTTAGTAACTTTGGTGGAAATTAACCGGGCTCCGCCTCCGACTCCGCATCCAGTTCTCCTTAATACATCCCTGGCTTTGTCACGCCGGGGGCTTGTTCTCCGGGGCTGCAGCTGGGTAATCTTGATCACGGGAGCTCTGAAGCAGTAACAATAATTCGTTCCTCATGCTGACCTGCAGTCCGTGAAATCTAATAAATATGAATATATTCTTCATAAAGAAAGTTCTAAAGCAGATTAAAATTCATAAATTAAAAGTGTTGAGCCTTACTCTTCCTCCATCATCACAGGTACACAAGAGACGCAGTTTCAGATGTAAAACAATAGATGGCAGCACAGCACAGCGACATAAGGACTCTCCAAAATTCTTCCACATTCAGCTTACCAGTGTGATTGCTTAGGTAGCATGATAGGTATTTGGTTGTTGTACAATTAATTTGTATTATTTCAGTTTTAACGTAAGATTGGTTTGTTTTACCCCCACCGCTGTTTTTTTTAATAGTTAAAACTGCTTAAAATCGCGATACATGTTAATGAGGGATTGTGTTGGTTTTATCTTAAAAAGAAGAAATATATTTCAAGTTCCAAGTTAAGCAGCCCAAATATCTAAATGAAAGTTACTTTCTTTAAGTTAAGCTTGAAAAAATTTAAGAGACAACATCGATATATACGAACAAACCAACAGGTGCACAATTATGCTACTAATTGGTTTTGTGTAGCCTAACTGGTTGCATTCAGTTATCAGTCCTTATTATTATTTCTATTAATTCTTTTATCTTTACAGTTATTTTTCATTTATTTGCAAATCATTAATATAAATTGCATATCCTAATTACTTTGCTGCAGCCATTAGAAAACTGCAAGTAGAGTCGCCAGTTTGTTTCAATGAACTCTGTCAACTAAAAAAACATTCTCATTTGGTTCAGTCCCCCCTACAGTCACACTCAAATGGTTTCTCCCTGTATATAACCCGTGAAGCCCGTCTACTCACAGCAGACTTTATTCTGCCCCGCACTGACAGAAGACTGGAGACACAACAATGGACATGAGGACTCTGGAGGATGAACAGATGAAGTACGGTGTCTTTGCGTTCAGTTCTCATAGAGTAGCCTATAAATGACCTGAAAGGCCAATAAACTCCTCTAGGATTTAGTAACATAAAGTTTTTTTTATTTTTTGCTTTCTCTCTCAGTAGACTCTGTTGCTGTTAACTGTAAACAGCAGTAAAATGCTGCCTTGGAAGAAGAATAAGTTCGACCTGATTGAGGAAGATAAGCAGTCCAAGCAGAAGGGCTATGCGGTGAGTCTCAACTACTCTGCGCTCACCTCCTTCGCCAAGTCCTGCCCCGAGAGCGCACTCAACAGGGTGGGCAGCATGTTCAAATCAAAGCGGAAAAAGGTGAAGATCACCAGCGAGGATCCCACGTACACGGTGCTTTATCTGGGGAATGCCACCACCATTCAGTCCAAGGGAGATGGCTGCACGGACGTGGCGGTGAGCAAGATCTGGGGCAAAAGCGAAATGGGCAAGAACGGCACCAAGATGAGGCTGACTATCAGCTCGCAGGGCATCCGGATGGTGCATATGGACGATAAGGCCAGGAGGCCGGGACACTTGTACTTGTTGCACCGGATAACCTACTGCGTCGCGGATCCGAGGCTACCCAAGATTTTCGCCTGGATTTACAGGCACGAGATGAAGCACAAAGCCGTGATGCTGCGCTGTCACGCAGTGCTGGTGTCCAAGCCGGAGAAGGCAAAGGCCATGGCGCTGCTGCTGTACCAGACTTCGGCCACGGCTTTGGCTGAGTTCAAAAGACTAAAACGCAGGGACGATGCCAGGCACCAGCAGCAGCAGCTCATAGGGGAACAAACCATACCTCTGGTTCCCCTCAGGAAGCTGCTGAACGGACAGTGTTACTACAAACCCCCGGTGGAGCGCAGCCGGAGCGCACCTAAACTTGGCTCTATCACGGAAGACTTAGTCGGGGAGGAGGAAGAGGAGAAAGCGATGCACTTTGAGTGTGAGGACATTCTGGACACGGATGATGATTGTGTAACCAACGGTAAACAGGAGTTGACTCAAATTATTAATGACTTGGGAGAGATGAGCATAGGGAACGACTTGCAGACACTAAAAGCTGACCTCAGGGTCACCAGACTTCTCTCTGGAGAGAGCACGGGGAGTGAATCCTCCATAGAGAGCAACCAAGAGCCCCCTCCGCTCACTAACGGGTTTGAGGAGGTAAAGGTGCAGGAAATTGCCTGAAAAATTTTAGGCATTTCTGCGCGCCCGTGGCGCATTGTTTTGTTGTCTCCACAAGAAACATTTCCTCTGTCGTCAACCTCGTTGTTGGAGATTGTTTGTTTAATCTGTGCCTCCATGACTAATTTTGATGATCCCGAAAAGATACACTGGTTCTGGGACGATTACCGCACACGAACACACAATTAGGCCTATGAATGATATTTTAAGATTGTGTAAATCCAGAAAATATGCGGGGAAACAAGTGCATGTCCCTTTGAGAGATGGCTGGTTGGACCGACAGAATCACAGTGCGCCTCAGTACGCACGGCACTAATTCAATCCTTTTCATTTAAGAGGATTTTGCTGTAGCCTCAAGCTTGTTCCTTAAGTTTTCTCTCTCTTGAAAATGCCATTTTTTCCCTTGAAAAATGATCATCTAGATCCAAAAAACATTCCGTTTTTAAAGCACGTTTTGCTTTGCTCTGTTTTCTCCTAAGTGGTTCAGTATGTCTGAACAGACATCCTTAATTTTCCTGTCAGGGCGCTTTTGTAACAGCCTGTTGGTTTATCTTATTTTGCACTGTTGTAGAATGAGTTTAAGTATTATGTTGACTACATGTACATAATGTTTGTTGGTATGTTGTCTGAAACATAAGTGTCATATCTTTGCTGTGCAAAAGAAAAAACACCAATATGTATTAAGTAAGATGTTTTAAGTATAAATATGTTATTTTTTAAAGAATAAGAAAATGTGGTTTGTTATGTGAACCTCATAGAATTATCAATAAAAAAGAAAATGATAAAAAAAAAAATTGCTGAAGTTTGTGTGTAGATTTGTGTGGAAAAACAAGTAGGCCATGTTTCCTTTTGGTGCTCCTCAGTATGAGTGGGGATTTACCTTGAGAGTCTCAAATTGAGGTCAGAATTGCACTGCTGACTACACAACACATGGAGCCGGGAAACAGAGAGACGCTAATTCTCACCTATATAGTTACAACAGTATCTGTGTTGTTGTATATATTTAGTCTTCACTGGATATTTACCCCTTTTTTTTTAGACTGTTTTCAGGGAACGGTTAAATTAAAGGTTATTGAGTTAAAGTACAGAAGGCTCATTCATTCTATCTGGCCTCAGGGAGGCCAGGCCACACAGGAGGACGTCACCGCAAGCACCAGCAGTTAGAACATCATATGGGTCCTTTAATGACAAGGCAATAGAAGCACCCAAGGTCTTTTAACACAAGGCTATTTTTCATCTGCTATTACATCTGTCTTCTTGTGGTGAGACACTTCAAATAGTCTCTGAAGAGTCAAAACAACTGATATAAATTTGTATGCAGTAGTGTGGTATGTATTATATTTATATTCATAGGTAGAGACCAGGAGGTAAGGTTTATTTTACATTTACCCTACTTATCTTAGCATGGCTTCATTTGACTTTGCCAAAATATCAACCAATAAACTGAAGTGACACTGGCAAAAGGTTAAACCACTTCATTCTATTAAATGCCAGTGTGGCTTAGGTTTTACTTCTGTGGCAAAAAGACAGATTCACCTCTCATGCAAGCTCTCATGTGACTACATGTGGTCGGAGATGGATGTGAATTAGCAGCAGTGACACCACTTCTGCTGAACCAAACGAGGAAGGCCTGTCACTGTTACTTCCCTTTCACACACACACACAACAGGCCTACACACATCACACAGTTCTTGCCCGTCATTTGGCCGAGTCAAATGTAACAGCATCAGACTGAACGCACGGATATTGAAGTATTTACGATTAGCCATCAGTGTGACGTGCGTGTCAGCCGGGGCTGCATCCCAAAGCCCATAGCATGCAGGGATGCTCCTCCAGTGGCAGGCATATTCACACGAACACCACCAGCGCTCCTGCTGCACACTGACAAGGCTGAATAAGATATGCAGCAGGGAGAAAACAAGCCCGCTGCTGCTACCCAGAGGAGGTGGATATGGGGATTGTTATCTGGACAGACTGTGTTTCGCCAGCTGACACAATCCCATTGGCCATGCTGAGATATTCATTGAAAACAAAAAACACTCCCAACATGGATTTAGAATGAGATCCAGAGACAGAGGGTTGATGTACTTCAGCCAGCGGTTGGTGAGTCCTATAAAAAGCTTCACAGCGGCTCATTATGAATTGATGTTCTTTCAGGAAGCACACACACACACACACACACACACACACACACACACACACACACACACACACACACACACACACTCTCACAAGAAAAAAAAATCAAGTTCTAGTGATAAAAAAAAAAACCCT
>JAQMCX010000045.1:13899475-13911356 GCA_029814765.1 Acanthurus leucopareius
TCAGAGTCACACTGCTAGCGATCGAACATTTATGTAAATTTGGCAAGCCGAACGCATTCTGTACTGTACAGGAGACAGATTGACAGACAGGAGACAGACAGGAGATTGATTGACAATGGTCTACAGTCCCTTAGCCAATCAGGACGCAGAACACAATGCGCGTAAAAAAATCAGCAAAAAAATTCGCGAAACAGCGAGGCTGTGAAAGGTGAACCACGTTATAGTGAGGGACAACTGTAAGGCTAGATGGGCTGATGGGGACACCATTTGTTTTGCAGATGTTTGGTAATAAACAAGATTATTTAAGTAATAACAAGTGAAGAGAAAAGTACAAACTTTATACAAATTTATTTAGATGTTGACACATATCAAAATATTGGTGAAAACTCTGATTTGCTAGAAGCATTCAGTGAAATCCCTTATGGTGCTGGTGAAATATCCAGCTCCATAAGGGATTCATCCTCAGTGAACTATTAATTTGTCCAAAAAATGCCTGGTACTCCACCCAAAAAATGGTTGTGATATTTAAATCTGGCCCAAAGTGGTGGACCATGTGACACTGCCAGCACTGTAGCCACATAGCTAGTGTGGCTAAGAATGAGGGAAGAGGCAAAAATGACGTGAGATGTGAGGTTGAGAAGGTCATATTGGATTTAGGGCTAGTTGGGATCATAACCTCTCTTTTCTCAGTTCACCACACATACAGTTGCAGGTACTTACGGAATATTTCATCACTGTGTGCTCAGCCACCATTCAGTTTCAGACAAGACTCAAGCCTACAATTTCCTCCATGAATCATACATGCTGAGTGGCTCACACGACACTTTTCAGTTGGTCTCCATATAGTCTGCTCATGTAATGAGCCGAGTCTGTGTCTATTGGCTGAGCCCCATGAGGCCTTGAAACTCTAGATCTCGCAGCGTCCCATTCAGCCTCTGCTGCTCTTGTTTTCCACTTGTTCCGACACAAAAGCTTTGCCCCCGGAGAGCCATAGATTTCAGCAGGGTTATTTCGGTCTTTCCGTTCATGGAGAGGAAATGGAATAATCACAGAGGAGAGGGAGAAAATCATGGGGTGACCCTCGGATAGACTTGCTGTCTGAGCAGAATACAGGATCCAAAATGAATTTGTGAGGTCTTTTAGTGTTTTTAACGAGATACCTATCCGCATGTTGTGCAGGGAGGGACTTTTTGATACATCCATGCCCCCGAAGCACCTACTTCTCTTTGGTTTTCATGTTCAGTAGCAAGAGTAGGTCTTAAGCACCTTTTTTCTGATACTTGTGGCCTACTTTTCAGATTTGTCCAAATATGAAGGAAGCTACACGTGCAATGTTCCTGTTTCAAACACAGACAGGAAACAGATGCAATATCCAGTACATCTCAGGTCTTGGGCTTGTCCCATAGGATGCACATGTTTCATTGTGTGCATGAGTGTGAAAGAGTGTTTGTAGGTGCTTTTACATGCTGACAGGAAGGCTTGTAGCACTGGTGCTGGATCTGAAGAAGAAATTCAACTATATCCCCAGTTTGAGAAATCCCAAATCAAAAAAAAATAGAAGTTACTTTAAACATTCCTTAGCTTTGTTTATCTGCTTTGCACTTGACTGTGTTTTTCTGAACAGCTGTTATCTCAACACGTGGCAATTTATTACTGACGCCCTGCACGCTCTACCGATGGTGTTGGTGTTTTGAGATTATCGGAAATTGTTCTTGATACATTGGTGAAGTCACTTTAGCTTTAAACAGTGACGTATTTACTGAGAGACTCCTAGAGTTCAGAGACGTCAATTAGACGAATCAAATCCCAATTTTCCATTGGCCGACATGACCTGTGACGGGCAGACATTGTCACTGATAGATATGTCCCGACCACTGAATTTAGATCAATTCTGTCCAGGGCATTGTGTTCAAGCACAGTGACACCCAATATCGACAGACTGTGAGCAGTCATGAGCTTTTCTGCCCTTGCGATTCGATTAATTAGCATTTTGTCAGCATGTCGGTCGACATCCATGAGTAGGTGTCCTATCGACAGTCCAGCTCAAAGGTAATCATCAGACGACCTGGTCGGCTGGGTGCTGTCACCTCTGAACTTTAGGAAAATGCGTTTTTTTCCAGCTGTTTACACATGTTAGTACTTTGGTGCAGGGAAATCTTTGGAACGAATTAGATTAAAAGATTATGGCGTCAAAGGAGAAATAACATGATGCTATTTTACTGCTGCTTTCATAACAAAAAAACTTTTATCTACATATCATATAGTACATGGCATGAGGGTCCATTTTAGCAGAAAATTCCAACAGGTCCAGATCATGTATTTCCCACCAAAATTACAAAATACAACAGGAAAAATTGAGCTAATAAGATTAAAAAATAATCCACAATAAGTCAGTAAAATGAGGAAAAAGAGGGAGGACACATTAGAAATTGAGAGTACTTGCACAAGTGACAGAAAGATGCACAGAAGCTTAAATTGGCAGCTTCTTTGGATTGCAATGTTTTCAGAGTTTGGTGTTTCTTCTTAGACAGTATGAAACAAAAACATGTCCCATATTTAGCATACATGGCACAAATATACATTAGACAACTGGTCAACTATTGTCTCTGAGTAGAATGATGAAATAATGGAGTTTACTGCTTCCGAAATATACACTGATTCAAGTGAGCAGGTAGTTATATATCATGTAACCTTTGTTTATCAGGTGCACTAAGCTAAAACTAGTGCAATAAATTATATAGGTAATGTTCAAGTCCTGCTATACAGTTTTTGATTCCATTTTTATGTCGATTTTTAAGGCTTTAGTTTGTGCTGCTGTGTTGGTTTACACTGAAGTGTTTCCATTATTTTACCACTTATATTATTTCAATGGAAGAAAGCAAATGCTTAAAAAAAACTCTACTCGTTTGGCATAATATAAAATATGTTAAGCCATCAAAATACATCTTAGCTCTGTTATTGCTCTTTGTGTATCTACAAGATTTTTTTTGGACATTTTCCTGCAAAAAATCTAAAACTATTTAAACTATGCCATCCAGAGTCTTTGAGAGGATTTTTTTTTCTTCTTCTCTGCAGCACTCTGTCATGTTGTTGTAGCATCTTACCTCTTTTGGTAGCCACAGAACATCCTCGGTATGGGGCTGCACAGTTTGATCATGGCCTTCTCCCCTGATAGTTTGACATCAGCTTAAGAACAAAACATTAGACAAGGAAGATGTGAAGTGAGCGAAGTGTTCGGTGCTAAGTGTCTCTGCTCTAGGCAGTACAAACCATGTGTCTCCCTGTCAGGGGAATGTAAACAAAACATGCTCTTTTGTTTGCAGAAATCTCAGCAATGTTTAGGAGTTGTTACTTCATCTCAGAATCCCCTCCTTAAAATCACACCAAAATGTTGGTGTTAATCTTGCAGGCGCATGAATCTCAGCTGTCTCTGATGTTGGTTTTAAAGACTGATGTCTGTACGACTGAATCTCCCGGAGCCAATAAAGGATGTCTGCTTGATGGACTCATTGTCTGTTTGACTGACACAGTGTGGTGGTATTTAGATGTATGCATATTAAAAAACACAAAAAGAGCTGCAGATTTTATGGCTTAGACAGATTAAGCAGCTTGAAGAAAAAACAAAACAAAGCTGGCCTCTGACAGACCTGAACAGACTGGTAGGGTGAAGGCTGCGAGCCAGTATGTTCCTTCCCTGCAGGTTTGTTCTGTTCTTGACACAGATGTGATTTGTGAAACTGTAAACACCCACAAACAAAAAAACAAAAACAAATCAGCGCCGAGGCTCACGAAACACGATGATGCAACATGGCAACATCGCCACCGGACTGCTCTTGCTTATATTTATGCATACTCAATATTTAATACATACTAATTTTGCTCATCTAAAATCCAGTTTACAAAACAGATCACAGCACAGACGAGTTTTGCAGAAGGATGGTAATGCTATCTCTGAAAAAATATATTTTTAATCTTGATCTTGGGGATGCGGTTCAATAGACTGTGGACTTTTTTATGTTAAGTTTAAGACTGTGATTTTTACATAAATTTAACCAAGTGCTTTGAATTTCTGAGCAAAACATTAAAAAGTTTCGTGATGTTGCAATAGGAAAACAAATGAAATATGATTTCATGGGGCATTTTACTGATACTTTAGGTGTCAACACTTTGTATCAACTTGCCCAATAAAGTGTGTAAGTCTATGGTATTTATTTGTTATGCTAACAAAAACCCATATTTGTTGAAATTACTGTTATATACATGCAGTTTTCAAGGAGACAAGCTTGTAGGTGGACATGTTTTCTACGTCATGTAAACACATTCAACTATTTCCGCCCACATCTCACTAAACAATGAGTTATGCTCACTCTAAACAAAATAGTGAACTGTCACGCTCTCTCGACCAACATTTTTTTTTCATTTTAAATCAAGTAAGTGGCAGAAACAACATCAGCCCAAGAAAATAACACTTGAGTGGCAACAATGCAGACTTCTTCTTCCCTCAATGTTGGTTCTTTTATACATAACACAAAGGAAAAATCAAACAAAGAGGGACTAGCAGAAAAAAAACCAAACGTATATCATCTAGATATTGATGGTGTTCCAGATTAAAAACTCCTTTGATTAAAAAAAGGAGTCATGTTCTTCAAAGGTTCTTGCACCTCCTCCTCACAATCTTTCCTCAGGTATCAGGGAACAGATATTTTAACAGTTTCCCAGCCATGTGTGGCTGCCTCTCCGGGATTTAGCCAGATGGCAGTTCATCTCTTCCAAGCCTTCTAAAGCCTCTTAAGACACCAGCCATGAGTTTCAGGAAACTACAGAACAACCTTGCTGGACTTCTACTGCCAGACTATAATCCCCCACCCCCCCACCTTCCACCTTCAACATCCCTGTCTCCATGGAATTAGCACGTCATTAGGTCTCACACCGTCTAGGAAATACACAGCGGCCTTGGCTGTTGCTATGGCCACTTTGTCGCCTGGCTTACATGGAGATGAACCTTGAAGCAGCAGTGTATGAGTGGGATCTTTGATTTGTGTTTGTTGCTGCTAAACATTTTTCCTTTGCTGCAGATTGTGTGTTTCTTTGCTGGAGTTTGAGTTTAGTCTGGGTTGTTATTGTATGTCATGCCAAGTTTTTTTTTTCTCCGTTTGATCCCCGTGTTGCTGCTGCCAAAAACCCAAACACATCACTTCCTGTTCGCCAGAGAATTTTTCCTGTCAGAGAGCAACCTACCACTGTGTGCTTAGACCAGCAGCCTTGTAATGGAATGGCTGGACTTTGTGTTCCATTAACTAGCTGGTTTCTCTTCATGAAAACATTACTGATTAAGAGAATTAAGCTGCTGAATTAAAAGCAAACAGAGCACTGATCATTGGGAATCTCTCTCTCATCATGTTCCAGTCTCTGTCTACGGCCCAATCAAAAAGCCTTTAATTGCCTTTAGTTGCGCAAAACCACTGCCGTACACCACAGAGTGTAATGTACTGTTCTGTACCTGATTAGTGACTCGCCCAGATGATTAAAAGCATAAGTATGTACTAAAACACACACACACAGTCTGACTCAAGGACACATAAAAGCCAAGAGGCATACCAGAAGAGCAAGCGGGTGCACCCATAGTCCACAGACATAAAGAAGCAAAACAACTGCAGCCACAGAGAAGAAACACACAAACACATACTTGGACCCTCCTTGTTTTTACCTGAACAGTCTTTACTGAACGCCAAACACCCCAAACAAAGTCTTAATTCTGAGGCTGCCATTTAAATTTGTGGGGTCAAGCATTTTAGTGCCTATGTAGCTACTGTACCTGACAAGTATAGTGGGCTCTTGTTTTTTCAGAGCCCAAAAATATTCTAAAGCCAAACCAAACACACACACACACACACACACACACACACACACACACACACTCACACTCACAAACTTACTGAGTATTATTTGGGGCATGGACTTATCGGTCTCAATTTATCTGGTCTTAAGTTTGAAATGTTTCCCGAAAGTGGCCTTAGACCCTCATACACACATAAATATGTATTTCCAACAAGACACACACACACACACAAACAAACTATGACTCCTTAGTTCCAAACATGAAACACTCATGAGTTCAAGGAATTGGAGACTTTGTTTGTCCGTGTTACAGGAATAAGGACAACTCATTTTGACTCATTTTTTTTACAAAACAGACAAACTAAGTCAAAACAACATTGTTGAGCTGAAAGATGAGATTGTTCCAAAAAACACAGATTTCCTGTGAAGATCAAAAGTTTGTGTGTGTGTGTGTGTGTTCACACATAGTCTTACATACACTGTGTGAGACTATGTGATAACAAACATGCCAATGACATTCTTGCGGTGACCTTTGACCTTCCTTTGACTGTCCTTACTTGTTTTTGTGCTGGCCTCTGTAGATGAATCATGCCCGCCTCTGAGCACCTGAGAGTTGAGGTCAAACAAAAATGTGAACAAATTACCACAGCTTTTTACCGTGATTCACATTTCCAGCTTCTCATGCTGCTGGTTTGGCACTCCAGGCTGGTTGAAGCAAACAATAGGAAACATCTCCTGAGTACTGTTTGATTCAGGCCCGTCGTGTTGTGGCGGCGACGGAGCTGTTTGTGACGCCATTCAACTCCCGCTGCCCTGTGGGTTATCAGTGCGGAGGAACTGGCTTCCTACACTGCCTCGCTCCAAAGTTAATGCACTTAAATGCTTTACTTGGCCACTGCTCAGCCGACAAATGTGCAATAATCCTTTTTATTTGTGCATCATTTACCCACTTCTGCTCAAAAATTGCTTAAAATCAAAAGTCGCATAAAAAAAGGGACACAGACTTTTAAAAAAAGGAGTGCTAAATGAATGGAACGTTATTGAAGTTATCAAATAATTGCTGTCAAACTTTTCCTGCGCAGTCAAGTCAGCTTTGTCTTTTTCAGTTTATTTTGTCTCATCTTTTTTTGCCCACATCTTTTTCTACCTCTCTAACTGTCCTCTCTGTCTCTTTCCTCTCGCCCGTCTCTCTGTCCTCTTTCTATCGCTCCATTCTTTAAGTTCAGTGTTTCCATCCTGTGTCTCAGATCCTGTGCACCACAGTTTTCATCACAGTCACAACAACAACAACAGGCTGTGTGTGTGTGTGTGCATGTCCAAGTTTCCATACAGGACGACACAAAAGGAGAGTGGCAGTTCTGAGAGAGAGCAAGCCTTGGTCATTTCCTTCCCGTTTCCTTCACTTCATTCTCTGGTCCCCTGCTGCAAACTGCCCCCTCTTTCCTCCACCTGAAAACACACACACACACACACACACACACACACACATACACACATAAAGAATGTGACCCATTGCACGAACACGGTCACAAAATCCTTTTCAATGCACATGCACATACTTTTGGACACACACTAAAGTGAGCAAATACCATGCAGGTGCATCAACAGGATTTGCACAACAACAAAGCAACATTTATCCTGCCCTGTAGCAAAGGTGCATTCAGAAACATGGCTCACATTCACTGATATGTGGATACTCCTAAGTGGATAAGCAAATAATTCAAATGTTAACAGCCGATTCGTGTGCATGAGTGGATGCAGAGAAAGAATAGTTTGCTTGTGTGCACAGGACACTTTGATGTATGTATGTAAACACTTACAGAGCCTATACACAGTTGCTGCACTTTGCGCACACTGGTGTGTTACTAATCATTTCTTTGGTGGAGTCACTAGATTCAGTACATTTTAAATTAGGACATAGTTGTCAATTACACAGCAATGCAGACTTGCAGGACTTGCAACAAGTTCTTAAAATAGCCGTCAGGAGTTTGAACAGAAGTTTCTCTTCAATATACAGCCAGCTTTTCTGAGGTCTGACTGCATTAATCATCCTTTCTCTATAAGAGAAAAATATCTAGTCCATTTGTAATTACAGTCATCTTGGGCAGTCCTACATTCAAGATGTCGAGAAGGTTTATCACAAAATACATATAAACAGTAAACATAAAGGAAGGAGAATGCCCTACTAATGGCAAGGTTATACCCGCAATCCACATTCAGTGAGTCAAACTAGTGTAACTTTAGCAATAATATTGTTAAGAGAAAGGTGTATTAGCAAAGTACCACTAAGCAATAAACCAGGTCGAACTCCTCATTACTTTTACTCCCATGTCATCGTGTTAAATGTGCATACGACAGTTGGCTTTGCATGTGTAGGGGAAGAGTGAACATGTCCATCCCTTTATCGATGGGAAGATGTGGGTTTGAACACATGGGTTCTCCTAAACTCACATACGACATGGTGCCTATCAGACGTGGGAAAGCAGAGGAATTGCAGTGCGCTGGACTGGATACAGAGGATAAGCGCGTTGCTCTGTAATCTTTCAGCTTATGAAAATGAAATTGACAGATACCATTGTTTGCTCTAATAAGCAAATTGTACTAACTCCGTGCGACAGGAATGCTCCCAGTCAGGATTCTTGTGATTAAATGGGATTGTACTTTGTGTGCATGTGTGTGCATACTTTATAACCCAAAGGTGAAAGGGATTGTGTGTGTGTGTGTGTGTGAGTGTGAGTCTGTGTGAGTATGTGCATGTTTGAGCTTGCTTTGTGAAAAGAATGTAGCACAAAGCAACTAACCTGTATTACCATGTAAAACACAAAACAGTCTTTTGATTTTTGTCAACAGCATGTGCAGTTCATAAGGTGCAGCATTTGTTAGCTTCCTCAAACTTACTGTTTTGTTTTTGTTATTTGTCATTTTGTTGGTTTTCTTGCTTGAACATGTGTAAAGTATGAGAGAAATATGTTTGTCAGCATGGGAAAAAAGCATGGGGTTCATATTAAAAACAGGACATTTTTGGGACAATCACTGCAGACGGCACCTTTCAGTCACCCAGTTAGTCCAGGAGGACAGAGGAGAGAGCCGGCAGCTCCTGGCTAATGTCAGATGGCAGAAAATGAAATGAATGAGAAGAGACTCGGAAGATCAGACGCTTTTGTGCCCAAGTCTTTTCAGATGTTGGTGTTTTTTGTGACTGAAAGCCGATCTGCTGAAGGGATGGGCTCACTGTGTGTGTTGTGTGGCAGACATTGAAAGCGCCGATGATGTTCCTAATAGTTAATTTTCCTCGCTTTTAAAATTGGCCCCACTGTCACTTTTTAGCTGCAATCTCAAAATGAACAAAATAATAAAATCCCTTGAATGTCACTCGAGGTTATTTGTTGTTCACATGATGTAAATTCAGAAGTTTTATATGTCTGAGTTCTCTGATGGTCCTTCTAATGGTATCCTCTTGTAGTATGTGTAGTAGTTCTGTAGTTCTAATGAAGTCCATGGTCTAACTCTACTTGCAAAGCAAGTATATCACAAACCATTACATCCTTATTTTGAATGTGGACAAAAACCCATATTTGATCCTTCTCACCCTAATTGTTCTCTCTATTGTGTATGATACAGGCCTAATAAAGGCGGAGCACATGCAGTGAAAGTGCATGGGAAACAAAAAAATGACTAAACTGGGTTAGAACCAGGTATTATGAGGCAAGAGAGGCTAAGAGCATGAGAAATTTAAACCCTCCAGTCAACGAGGTAAGGCTGTGGGTGGAGGGAATCACGTGCCTCCGCTCACTTTACAAACCAGTCCATCTCAACACAGCACGGCAGACTGGAATGCCATGCGGCTCCTATCTGACCTGTTTGAAGACTTTGGCATTCCTGCAGTAGCTTAGGAGAAAAAATATGAAGGAAAAATATGTGACAAAAGTTCAAAGAGGGGAAAGAGGAGAGAGACTGATACACAGAGAAAGTGTTACTGTGGAGTTACTGTAAAAGATCAACCCGCATGGTTTCTCCTGTTTGTCTCTGTCACATTTTCTAATTATGCTGTTGGGTTAATCCGCAAATTATACCAGTTTTAGCTAAACACCATGTTTGTACTTGCTTTGAGTCAGTAAATAATGCACACTGTATTTACTCACAGCTTTCTGAGACTGTGCCAAATTTGATTTATTGCAGTTTGAAGTAAGCCTCAATCTTGGTGAGTAACCAGCGTCCTACAAAATCTTTTTGTTTTATTCTCATCAGCACCGTGAAGCTGCTGCTTTCCACAATGTTTGTGACCTCCTCTGACCTTCCTGTGGAGCAGAACAGGAGAAAAGTGAAATCTCCCATGAGGCACAGTGAGGGAACACGTGAGTCTCTTTAACGTGTTGTAGTTGACAGTCATTGCCTTTGTTACAGTCACATTGGTTAAATAGTGGATGAGAGGCTTTAAGTCAAACTAATGATGAAATGGGTTCATATAATCCTCTCCCTATGTAATCTGTACGTTGCAGGGCTAAGAGGATTCCATCCATTATTTCCATTTCTTCTCAAGTCATTGTCACTGATGTGGTTGATAATTACAATTAAGATCAAATGGGAAAAATAGTGTGCTTTAGCCCGCGACTTTGAAAGTGACATTTGCAGACGAAAACTACGTCTGCACGACAAACTGCATTAGCAGCTCTGGCATTTAGCTGAAAAGGGCTGTGGTGCATCAAAGAAGGGAAACAGATTGTGCTAGAGATAAAACTCTTCCACCACAATGGTGCTCTGTTGTGTCTTTGCTACTAGCGAACATCTGCAGTGGTTTGGCACATCGGGGGGGATTAAACCTGCTGAAACACATCCTGATAAAAAAAACACACAACATGACTTTGATTGCATTTTTACAGGGATTGTTATTAATCACTGTGCAGTTGTATTCACTCGCCTTTACATTGTGTTGTCTTCATTTTTCTCCCCTTGTCTGACCTGAAAGAGACACAGAGGCAGACGAATATGATGAGGAAAATACAGATGGTGAAAGTAGGTCACAGAAGCCTTCCTATGTCTAGTGTTGCATATGCATTAACACAATTAAAGGCAGCCAAGCAGCCTCAACAACAACCTGGTGTGATGAGATTCAGCGCAGCTACGAAGGCGTCCTCCCCAGAGAACGGAGGCTGACACTGCTGTCGCCGGTTTGGCTTCACTTATCTCACTTTTTAATCACTTCTGGTTGTGAAGAATAAAGTGACAAAGATGCATATGTGTGAGTGTGTGTTTGTGTGTGTGAGAGTCTGCATTGTGTGTATTATTCTGTGTGTCTGCCAGCTTGGGTTTAGCTGTAAGCATGTATTATTCACACTTGTGTGCCAGTCTGTACTTTGATTATACTTATATAATGAATTTCTTACCTGTTTGTTTGTGTTGTTGATTAAATCCAATAAGGATCATTACACAGAAAAATTGTGAAAAATGTTAATGATGAGTATGTAATTTCTGCTTCTGTGGTCTCTAAATGAAAACACTGAAAACAAAAAATACCATCACAGGTTAAACATCGCTGATCATGCTGCTTTTGGTCCTTCCTCACACTCTGACTGGTGTTACCTCGTTAGTTGGCACCATACAACAAAAAAGGAAACACACCGTTAGCTTGAATTTAAGCATTGTATGCTCATTTTTAAGTGGTTATTTTTGTAATTGTGGGGACAGAAGAAGATGTCCATATGCACATGCACGTGTACAGAGAGAGATACAGAGAGTGTGTGTAAGAATGTGCATGTTTGTTTAGCATGTGTCGGAGCTCTGTGTGTCTTTGGCAGCGCTCTTTGTGGTTGTGTAGAGGCGGCCTGTCTGCCAGAGTAACAGGAGCGCTCTTATCTCAGGGGCTGCATGGTAAACATGGGT
Organism: Acanthurus leucopareius; assembly: GCA_029814765.1. NCBI lineage: Eukaryota > Metazoa > Chordata > Actinopteri > Acanthuriformes > Acanthuridae > Acanthurus > Acanthurus leucopareius. Next base: position 13,911,194 of record JAQMCX010000045.1, read on the forward strand.
TTACAGCATTTTTTGTTGCAAAATCCAGAGCTTAGTGCTCAAAAACACACGATGCTGGGCGCCGCCCGCCCGGGGCGGGGGGGGGCGGGGGGGGGGGGGGGGGGGGGGGGGGGGGGGGGGGGGGGGGCGGGGGGGGGGGGGGGGGGGGGGGGGGGGGGGGGGG
>JAQMCX010000045.1:13911456-13972532 GCA_029814765.1 Acanthurus leucopareius
GGGGGTAGAGGTTGTGGTTGGAGGAGCTTAATAAAGCCTGTGTGGGCGAGGGGGCGATCCCCACGGTGTTTTCACTGACTCCACACACAAGCATGCAGTTAAAAATAGATAACCCACACAGGATATATGAAGCAGCCTGTCGCTGAGCTCCTGCCTTTTTGGCTGCTGTGTGGGAAAAGGAGGAGGGGGTAGAGGTTGTGGTTGGAGGAGCTTAATAAAGCCTGTGTGGGCGAGGGGGCGATCCCCACGGTGTTTTCACTGTCTCCACTTTCACTCAAAAACCTCAGCGCTTGACACAAGGTATCAGACATAATCTGCGGTCTTTGCTGCATGCAGGTCTTTGACTAAACCAAAAGAGAATAATATACACAGTATAAGATGATAAAAAAAAGAACAGTCAGTGGCAAAGAGATTGCAATCATGCAGCTGTGATGGAGCATCAATTTGAGCCATTGACCATCGAGAACAATTTGAAGTTCAGAGTCTTTTTCAAGGACAGGGATTCAAATCACAAAGCCTGCGATCAATAGAAAACCCATTCTGCCTTCTGAGCAGCAGCCACTTCAAAAAGTCACTGAAAAAGTTTATAAAAGGGATTTAACGCATGGCAGGTAACTGTAGGGTTAAGTACAGTGCAAATTTACTGAAAGACTTTCTCCACTTGGTAATATTATTACTTGAAAGCAACAACATGCATATTTGCACGTGTTTGAGATTGTAAAGATTAGGATTTAAAGTTAAGAAAGTTACAAGAGTATAAGGTTGGAGTAATCCCATTATAGTTCTTTGGTAAATATATAGTAATCCTGAAGTTAGCTTATAGAAGTTAGCTTATAGAAATGTAACACTTTCACCCTCAGTGTCAGCCTCCACATGCACATTTAAAAGATGATGAAAGTTCTGTTGTAACAGTTCAAAAATAAGACAGACTTGGGAAAAATGTCCGTGTGTGTGTCATCCATCATGTGATATTGCTGACTTTACTCCACTGAGCCACAAGAATAAGAGAAAAACAAGACACAAAAGTCTCTCTATGAAAATTTAAGACAACTTTCGACAACTACTATCATTTCCACGGGCTAATTGCATGATGTCTAGGTGAAAACGTGTCACATATTTTGCGAAATTCAATTAAATGTGTGTTCTATATGAGGATGGACTGTGCTAGCATATTTTCACTCAAATTCAGGCTGTAGTTGTGCACTTTTCACAGACATCATGGATATAATGTTACAGCTGAGGTTTTTAACTGGACCAAAAAAGCTAACACAGATACAGTAGCTGAATGATAAAGAGGATTTTATTGTAATTATATTGTAGTTCAGGGATGATGGGGCTGATGGAGGCAGAGGGTAGGTAGGCAGCCGAGAGAGGAGAATGGCAGAGGTCGACCTAAGGTTATGTCTGCAGGCTTGAACTGGTGTAGGCAGATAAATGAATGGCAGAGCTGGCACTGGTGATCCCCAGCACAGAGGACAAGGGTTAGCAAGAGGCACAAGGAAACAACACAAGGCGTTAAGTCAAGTATAGCCGATACGGAGTGGCTGAGACAGTGACTACCATTACAGGGTCGAACAATCCAGTGATAAGAGCGAATAAAGCCAAGGATCTCATACTGCAAGGTAATAAGTTGGCAGGTTAGAGATGAATCAGGAGCCCAGAAAGCAAACAAACTCAGATACCTAGGGGACCACTCACTTTCCTTTTTGTCCCTCTTCATCTCCCCTTTCTTTTGTTCTCTTTGTGTGTATAATTATCAATCTGACTCTGAATAAATTGTCATGAATGCTGTTACATTCATCCAACAGAGATAAACAGCAGTATTGATTATATAAGCTGTGTTTTCAAGAACATCTTTCATTCAAATGCAAAATTACATCAATTCATTCAAATTGATAAATTACATTATTATCTTAATGTTGTTTCTGTATTAATATGTTGATATCTTGGTGTAAATTTATGCATTTGTGCTATTTTTTGATAGCTGTTAGCTGGTTGGGCTTTGCTTTCTTGGTTTGTTCAGGTTTATATAAATGTGCAGCTGTGACTTAATGTGTCTGTTTCTGTGTCTCTCATCTCCGGTTGTTTCTCCTTTCAGTTCTTCTCTTTCAACAATAGAAATATTCTCACACTGCAGCCTCCTGGGTCTGAAATGACACATTAACAGAGCTGTGATTTATCAGTTAGTATGAGGGTGCAATGTGTGTGTCTGTGTGTGTGAGTGTGTGTGTGAGAGAGAGAGACAAAGGCTTAACAAAAAAGATTCAGAAGCAAAACAAAGACAAAGCGATGTGTTCACAAACACGTAAAGATTTGGATAAAAATGACCAAACATGCACACACAAACACACACATGCACAAGCACACACACACAAACACGTGCATAAACAAACACAAGCTGTCCAGCATACACACACAGGAAGCGTGATAGATGAACAGGCGTCATGGCGGAAGGCAGTGTGGCCAGAATGGACCGTTGTGCTGCAGTGTTTTCCTTGATTCAATGACCTGCACTCTTCAACCTCACACGTCACCTTTGACCCTCTTCCAAATATAGCTTCAGGATGTTTTCCTTTCTTCTGTTTTCAACGACTGTGACAAAAAAGAAAAATAACAATTAATTACTACCAATCCCAGCATAAAGACTCCAAAGCTTTTTCATAATCCTCAGTTGATGTAGTGAAGAACAAGATGTTTATGCTAATAATCTCCTTACTCTCTGTAAGAAAAGATTTGTTCATGCTAATTATACTGCACGGTGGATGCTGTAATTTTCCAAAAATATTTAGGAAAAAGCTCTATTTTAGAGAAAATAAAGCAAGAATATAACAAGAGACAAATCAGAAAGATTTTGAAAATTATTTACTTTTTTGGTCTGGTTCCAGGTCAGTATGATAGGCTGTGCTATTTCTGATCAGGCGCAGGACTTTCCTGTCATCAAAGTGAAAAGCTTTGGGCAGAACCAGGCTATCCGTTTGTCCCTGCTTCCAGTCTTAATGCTAAACTAAGCTACTTGGCTGTTGCAGGTAGCTTCATACTGACCTTTGAGTTATCAATCAAATTTATGCTCATATTTGTTGAAGGGAAAAAAAAAATTCTCTAACCCTTGATGTAAATTTCTTTAAAGAAAAACGGACAATTGTAAAATGCTACTTCTGTGCTCAAAACAAAGCAGTGTTCAAGATGAATGAATTACAATGATTTGACAAAGGGGATGGATTTTACAACAAATTGATTTATTGTAAATTTTGTGGGTTAATTTTCACGGCTAACAAACGGGAAATGGAGAAGGCATGACCGTGTCATACGTGTGCTGTCACGGCTCTCTAAACTTCACCGTGCTCTATTGTTTAAGTCGAAGACCTTCATAGAACAAAAATAGTCACTGGAACGCTGTAAACAGGAAACAAGATGGAGGTTTAACTATTGATGTTTTCAACGAGTGTGTGTGCATGCGTGTGTGTGTGTGTGTGTGTTTAACATCTTCTGCCCTGTAATCTGCGAGCTCTATCTTTCTTTGTCTCTCTCTGTCTCAGTTCATTCATCATCTCTCACACACTCACTGCACTCACTCAATATAGATAAAGAAGCCTCACTGAACTGTGTGTTGGTATCTGAGAGAGTGCGTGTATGTGTGTGTGTGTGTGTGTGTGTATGTGCTTTGACCTCCCTCTCTCTAACACGATCAGCTGACCTTACACACACTCAGGACTGCACGGTCAGCTGCTGCAGGCGCCGTACCCTTCAGGTATTAAATATGTGAACTTCCACTCGCACATTGTACAAACTTGGTAAAGTCAACAAGACAAGACAATGGCTCTGGAAATATGATTAAGTGATTTTATAGGATTATTCCAAGGAACACCTCTGAAATATTTACACAAATGTAAAAATAGAGTTGCTAGTTCTGGAGCAGGGCCAGCAGGGAAGTGGGACGGAGCTCCAAATGCCTCCCTTGCTTACTTTCAATCACTTATCTGACAGTCTTATCCACTGGGATTTTACAAAGAGCTCAGCAGTTAAATACACTTTAGTTCATTTATTCAATCTGACGTTTAGACAAACAAATAAATGCTGCAATGATGCAATGTGCCTTCTCAGCAAACTCAGGCTAATCATTAAAACGATGCTGAAATGCCACAATCCATCAAATTTAGCTGAGTGTTGTGTGAGATGCTAAAGGAGAAAAAGAAAGGAGCCAGATTTAATCATCCCTCATAGGATGCATGAAAACATTTGAATCAGATAGCTACTTAGAAATTAGGTTGATCAGAAAGAAAACAGCCTGAAATTCTTCATATCTTGTAGACCTGTGGTCCTAAAGGTGTCCTGTGGAGTTTTCTGTAAATAAATAAAAAAACTTAGGTTTACATTCAGTGTTACCAACCAAAACAGACTGTTTGTAACCTTGAGGTCTAATAAACAAGTACAATTGATTTCCCTCCAAAAAGCATTTTTAATACATTTTTAAACCCTACATTGTTTATAACCACGTTTATGATAGTAACCTGTTTATTCTTCTCTGCCCTTGTTTGCACACTTAAGTGTTTCCTCTTTCATTACACCCACCTGCAGATCAGCGGCACAGTGGCAGGAATGCACCGGCTCACCAGCATGTACATTCTTGTGTGTGAGCCAAACAAAACAGGCACCCTCTCAAAAAAACAAAAGAAAAGAAACTGCTTGGTAAAACTTCTCAAGGAACCTTTAAAGTCTTCAAAATGACAAAGTGTATTTGACACACATGGCATTTGTGCGCATATTAAAATGCTTACACGAACGCTGTCTTTTTGTGCTCCTGCAATCTAAAAGGTTTGTTCAGTCAGATACAAATGTTTTCTGAAATCCAGCCCACTCATATTTTCCTGTTTGTTGTGAAATCTTTTGAAATGTGAAGAGTGAAGAGAAAACTATAAAGAAATCTTTCTGTTTTATATTTACAACAGGCCTTGGAAACGGCAAACCATTAAAATGTCAAACTGTTAGGATTAAAACATCAACTTTCATCAGCAGTAACAAATCTTTCCTGAGATCAAAAAGCAGACAGCTGAGACAAAAGTATCTGATGTCTTGAACAAGTGTTGACTGAACTGTCACAGAATGGGAACCTGATATTACTTCAAATACTTCTCCTCAGGCAAACTATAGGTAAAAATATAGAGCATGAAGTCCAATCAGCTGGTGAAAAGATAGTCTAGAAATAGTTTTACTCCATAAAGCTACAGTACAAGTTCAGTGCCTTCAGATTTCTTTTAGAAGAAGGAAGAGGCTCACATAAGAAAGATCAAACTGGGATTTGCGGTTTTCGAACTCAGCTCTGCACTCGACTGAGAGATGGTATGTTTGTGTGTTAAAACTCTTTTGCTGCAGGTGCTGAAAGAGGAAGTGAAAGGCACATAAAATATGTTATCAATCATGTTTCTTTCATTGCTAATCAGCCGTAATGTTTTGCTAATAGAAAAGTTTGTAAGTGAAAGGGGTTAGAAGTTTTATGGTCCAATTTGAACAGATGCAGTATGTCAATTAAGGAACAGCAGAGGAGAAGTACAAAGTAGAGGTTGTGTAGATATTATTAATGCTGTGGGTTGCTCTGATATTGATTAGATAGGTGATTAATACATAGGTCAAAGTCAGGTTTCCACAGGTTTGATATCAAGTACTTTAATGTTAACAACATTTCAACTGCTAGGAAATAAGTTTCACACTGTTCAGTCATGTTAGAGCCTTTTTTTAATTTCACAAGAAAAGTTTGGTTGAATTTCAGCACTAAAAGGCTTCGTTTTTCTAACAATGCAGACAAATGCTGGGATATGGCTGGCTGATTAAAGGCATAACTGACTGAGGTTTCAGTATATATTGGTTAGATTAGCAGATTAGATGTGTAGTGTTTTATTTCAAGGACATACTACCCAATGAGTTAACCTTAACCAAATGAGGAGAGAGCCCCTTGGCTTTACTGACCCCATTTGTAGAGAAATATACCAACAGAAGGCATTCCTGTGCAAGGAGAGGATGTAAAGCATTTTAACAAAACAGCATGTATTTGGATGTTACCTCTTTGTAATCACCAACATTTCAATTAGTAACTGTACCTTCATTTTTTTCAATAACTGTAGCTGATTCGACTATTTTTTAAAGTTTATTTACATAACTCTGTTACATGGAACTAGTGGAGTGCAACAATCATAAAAACAAAGTAATTTCCTCTCTGAAATGTAACAAAATAAAGGTATAAGTAAATAGGAAAACATGGCAATAATAAATAAAAGTACAAGTAACTCAAAATTGTACTAAAATTGCGCAAAAGTACTTGTTATCTTCCACCACTGGATAAAGGTCAGCGCTGACTTGGGCCACTCCCTTCTTGTCTCCTGCTAGTGTCCCACCAAAGTGCATAATAAACCTGCTGTAATAAATATGCAATGTTCAGTTGTTCAGTTGTTCAGTGTTCAGTTTCAAAACAAAGATTTCTTAAGCACCAAAAGTTCTTGATTATATTTAGAAAAAAGAGTATGGTTTGGGTTTAAAAAATCCTTTAAAGAAACATTAATTATTGGTTTTATGCAGTATTCAAACCCCATTTGCCACATTAATCCAGCCTGACTTCCTCCCATTCCAGACTTAATTGGTTTTTATTCAGCGTTTGTAATTTTCTCTGGTCTTTATTGCCCCTTACTGCACCTATATACACACACTTGCTTTTTACTCCCAAGCAAGACCGTCTGTCTGCATGTCTGTACAAGTTCAAAGTTACTCATGCAAATTAGCATACAAGTACGTAAACAGGCATGCACGCCCAGATATTCACCCTCATGCTTCCACACAGGCACACTCCTGTCGCCTGCCCCACCCAGCAGGGCCTGATCTGAGTCTGGCTCCTGTCCTGCATCCTCCTCTGTCTCTGCTGATTAGCAGCATGGCTGAGGAAGTCTTACAGGAGACAACAGCAACAGCGCTCTTCTCCGACTTGGCCAGCATGTCTGGGCTATTTCCAGCCGTCGCCTGGCCTCAGGATGCAGCTCAGAGTAAGAAGAAAGAAAGCAGAAGACCCGGACTCCCACCTACTCTTGGCTCTGGCTCATGTCCTCAGTGACTCCGGAAAAATGTCCTCCAGAGGTGTTTAAATCAGCGCAGCCTCTGAAGACAACAACCTGGTCATGAACCCCAGAGCTTTGTTTAAACTATGCCGTAAAGAGATCCCTCTTTTTGATCAAATTTAACACAAAGGACCATTGATGTCTCAGGATGTGGGGCTTTGTGATGCTGTTGGTAGAACAGTTGATTTAGCATCTTCTTATTTTGATTTAGCTCTGATGGGTCTATTTAACCTCTTGCTACCTGTAATTTTTCATCTAATTTCAAACAGCTCTTACCTTGAATCATTGTCTTTTGTAAATCTGCTCTGTTTGACACTGACACACTTACTCACAGTCACAAAGGGTCACAGTCACACCTCAGCAGGTGTTACTCTGGAAAAAGAAGTGGGTTCTCCCAGCATTCTTAGTGCCCACCCCTTTTTTTTCTTCCAAAGGACCACATTTGCCGCTTTCCAGTCTCCCTGATCTGCCCTTTCCGCTGGCAGAATGTCATTCAAATATCCTTCTGCTGCTGTCATCAGTGGTGCCATTTACATTAACTAACACGTCTACCAGAACCTGCCCTTATTCCAAGGAAGTGTGTGTCTGTGTGTGTGTGGTAAGTGAGGGGTGTGTCCCTCGGTAGCGTGTATGGAGTTAGCATATGGTATTTTTACCAGCAGCAAGGTTTAAAAAGAGAACTAAGACTGAAAGATAATCACAAGGGTCCTTTAGACTCTATGACATCATAGAGTCTAAACCACAACTCCAGGAATAATCCTTCAGAGGCGTTTGAAGCAACCCTGAGCTCCTGGAGACTGTGACCTGATATGAACCTGTGAGCTCCCAGACTGCGTGATGTTTCCCCACATACTCAGAAGAAAGATCAGTTCGGGTGTTTTCTGATGCTTTTAAAACACAATGTCCATGAGCCTTCAAATACCACTTAAAAGTTATTCTCTACTCTGCTTCACTTTCTATAAACATATTTTAGGACTGGTGCTATTATCAGCCCAGCAAGGGGGAAATCCAGTTTTGTGGCTGTTTCCATGGTCATCCTTCAACTCTCAAAAATCTAAGACAGGCAGAGATATACCACAAGATATATTGATAATGTTTCTGCTTCATGCATTACACTGTAACACTTATTGGCTTACCTGACAGAATTTTTTAAATGAATTTATATGCACAATGTTGGAATTTTTGTAAGTGAAGCTCTGTTCTTCGTCCGACCCTGCTCATCCTAACAAACCAGCTCTTCTCCTGTATAATCCAAATAAAAGGGAAATATTGCACAAGTCTTTGCACCTGGAATTTTTCAACCCCAGACAGTGTTATTGTCTGACATAAGCAAATTGAAACACTTTCCTCAATTGAGTACAGGCTATGTAATTATTGCATTACATAAGTAGATACTTTATAACCATTTTTTATCCTTATTCAGGTTCCAAGAGTTAAAAAAAAAAAGTGTGGTTAAGTGCAGCAAGTAACACATCAAAACAGCAGACAATATTAACAAAACACTACTGTATAAATACAGCAAAATGCCATTCAGACAGTATAAGTGTGTGTCTGGTGTCAGTGCAAAATTGATTTTTTTACAGCATCAGGACAGTTTTTATGTTGGGTTGACTTGTAATAAGCAGTAGTGCTCATCTTTAAACAAACAAATGTATCACATCTGTGCAATACTGAAACTCATTTTCACTCCCAACCGGTCACATGAGGAAGTTAGGTCAGGACACTCTTTAGTGTGTGTGTGTGACATACAAAACCTAACTACCAAACAGCCTATTTTTAAAGACATGGTTAACCTTGTGAAACAGTCAAGATGTAAAAAGGGCTGCAGTTTCCTGCCTGGTGTCCTGGATGAAGGTCCTTTGTGTAATGCATCACTCCACCCTGACCTCCACCCCTGTAGAAACTTTATCACTCCTCCTACTATCTGATCAAGCAGTCACTACAAGTATCTAATATTACTGTGAATGGGTTTAGACAGAAGTGTGTTCAAAGCCCATATAGATGCTAAAAGGGGCAAAATGTGCCTTAAAAAGGGAAAACAATGGGTCCTAATGCAGCATTCATGTGTGATTGGATTAGAACAGTTGGTCATGGTGCAGTGTGGCTCATTGGTAGAGTTTCAACACTTAAGCTAATACAACTTAACTGTGAGAGACGAATCAATTTGGCTACAAAATATTGGTTAGTACTGTTGTTTTTTATTCATTCATTGAGTTTATTTTACAATAATAAAAAAAAAGAATCTGACTAAATTCAAAATCATTATGACTAAATTTCTGCTCATCTGGCAGTGAATGATAGAAATATCATATGCTCCACCTGATGCTGTGAGGGGTTATAAAAAAAAAAAAAGAGAATTTCTGCACAGCACAAATAAATCAAACTCTTTTCATGTGTTGGTTATTTAGTGTCCGCCTCCTGCTGGCAACCAGGACGTTCTGCTGACTGGAAGAAAACCTTTGGAGTGAGTAATCAGCGTGACCAGCTTGATTCTATGCCAGCTGACTCGCTGGATGCTGCATGTTTGCTGCACAGAAACACACGGGTGGCAGCACAATGACAGTGGAAGCTGAATATGCATTCCTCGCTGCACACTTGTTTTTGAGAGAGTGACTCCAGTAAAATGGGTCACATGTTGACTGACACACACTTTGCACGGAACAGGTGATTACACCCGTGTGTGTCCTTGTACTACCTACGATCGATTGGGAAATCTTTTTTGAATTTCTGTTGAATCCGTGAGTCACTGTCTTGTGATAATAAGCAGGTCTCCTCTGCTAATTCTTTTTTACTAGAAGAGACAATGATTTTCAAGTGAAGTTGATGTGTCATGTCTGCTGGGATGCAACCTGGATGTGTTGATTCAAGAGTTTACAGTAACCCCAGCGAGGCCTGACGTCAGGTGACGAATACAGCAACAGACTTTATAGACATATGCCATCTGTTTTTTTGCACTTGTGATGATTTCACTTTTTTTCCAAAACATGTCCTTTGCAGCCACTCCCAGAGGCAGGACTGCCACATGTCTGTATACATTCACCAGTTGCTTTGCATAGCAGGTTGTGGTTTGGGACTCTGTTCCTTGTAACCTTCAATCTTCTAACAATAGTTCTTGTAACTCCTTTTCCCCTCGCATCTGTGTCGTGTTTGATGTCGACATTGACTTCCTGTTTGTCTTTCTTTCTTCATGGAAAGTCTTTTCTTCAGTTCTAATCTTTAATTATTGAAGAAGTGAGTCAGGAGTTTGCTCCCATTTTCTTCTGACTGTTTCACTGTAATTCTACTTCTCTTTTATGTGTCATCGGCTGTTCATCAGGTACTCATGACTGAAACTTCATGAGAAGTTATTTATGGTTCCTGATTCATAAATTATGCAGCATACAACTGATGTTCTCATCCTCATGGGATTCTCTCAGTAAGTTACATTTGATCACACATGTGCATTGCAGACAACTTGTCATTCAAGCTCTTAACAAACGTTTATATTTAATGTAGCATATTTTTTTATATTAATTCTGTTAAAATATAATTTAAGATTGATAATCAAAAGTAGCTTCACCTAATTTCTAATATAATGGCCTTAAAACAATGGTTTGTTTTAGTTTTGGAAGGTCTGACTACATGTTCAGTTGATGTTTTTCTTATATTTAAACATTTCAGAAAGAAGAAAACAAGTGTTAAGTTTTGAATCGAATGCTCTGCAACATAATTAAATTAATCTCAGCTCACTAATATTCTGGAACTCAATTGCTGCAAGCAGTCATGGTTCTTATCTTTCATATCATGTTTTATATCCACAACCACTGTTTTTTTTTTCCAGAGATCTCACTATCCTGCTCCTGATCCCAGGTGGGAGCAGTTTCACAGAAAAGTGTAGAAATTTTGGGCACGATGCTCTCAGATAAACAGCTCAGGGGTGACAAAGGACAGACACCTTGCTGCTGCACTGCTTATTGTTAAAACTTCGCTCCAAGTTCTACTTTAAGCCACATCCCTCCCCAAATTTGTCGTAGCATTTACATTTTAGTGCGAACAGATGGTGGAATAAAGATCTTTGGAAGTTACATGAAATATGTCCAGCTGAGTGCCTGGTAGGTATCAGTCTTATTATATCAGCAGGCAGGGTGCAGTTTCTCTGAATATAGATACTGCAAATGGAGGGCAAAAGTGTTTAAAAGACCTGAGCTGAACTCTGTGGTGTGATCAAGGCTTCATCTCGCCCTCTAACACACACACACACTGACTTTCTCTGTTTGCAGGGATCATAGGACTCATCTTATTATCCTCTTCAACACTTCGACTCTTTATTTGAGCTTCAGTGAAGCAATTTGCACTCACAAGACGAAGTCAAACTTTGTAGAGAACTGTTGAGTGGTTGTTGATCATTATCTCCATGAACAACTCTCAAACAGCCCTTTGAAGAAGTGAGGGTCGATCAAAATGTCCTAACAGCCAAGGTCAAGGCTTTCATTGAGCTCAAGCACAATTTTTAACAGAGACGGATACAAACAACAAAGGATTATGGGGATTGAAGTTGACTTTACTCAAGCGACACTTGGAAAGCTAAACTCTCTCTCTGGCCTGTGAACTAGAGAGAGAGCATAAGAGCACAATACTGAACATACTCTACCAGTCAAACATGTTTGGAGTCCATTAAAAGATATCTGGATTATCAAAAATGGATACAGGGTCATCTACATAGGTATGAAGTGTTTGATCAATATTGTGTTCTCTGGATTAGTATACAAATCATTTATATCAACTGAGTTCACTATTAGTTACAGTTCAAGTCAAATGGAAGAATCAGTAACTTGCAGATGTGAGTAAATACAGGACAATGTGACTTCTTACTACATATATATGTAATAGAAAATAATTTTGGATGCAAAAGCTTCTTTTTACATCAGAAAATGTTTTGTCTTCGCTTTTTGAGACAGTCCTTTTGTGAAAATACGCTGGCTATCAAGAAATAAAATCCTTCTTTTGTTCAAATCAGATGCAGAAATCAGCAAAACAAGGTGTTGGGTGGCCTCAGTGTCCGTTCACTGCCACGTCATTAACTCTGATTATGTAACAACAGGTGAAAACAACACGCACTGTCTCTTTTTTATTAGGTTTCCATTGAAAAGCCTTGCAGTTATTTTTTGAGGCAGGATTTAATGATGTTTTTTCTACTGTTTGCTCTCAGGTCTAAGAACAGGTTATACTTACTGTTGAAGATGAGCCATTAATGAAAATTGCACAACAGGAGATGGTGTCATCACTCCGCCTGTAAGCATAGACCGTTCACATGATGTGTCATGTGTGTCCTTTAGTCTTTTAGAGAACGAGCATTTAAGCCAACAGAAATAGAAGTCATAAAAACATTAGTTTTGACTTTGCTTAGGGGGTAATGTCTTTCTGCAATTTTCACACTGTGAGAGAAGAGTCATCTCTTAAAGGCTACTCACACTATTGACTTTTTTTTCTGCTCTGTCCACCGAGCTGTGCAGTGGGGAGCTCATATTCCAGGTAAGCATGTTGTGGAGTAGGCAGCTCCGGCAAATCTTCAGCAAATGTCCAGGCAAGTTTTATTACCTAGATATTTATGTGTCTTCCAGGCAAAGGCCCATCTCTAGTCAAAAGCCCAAGCCACTTCCCTGCCTTAATGAACAGTAAGCAGACTGACTCTGTGTCTCTGTTATGTTGCCCAAGGGAGAGAGAGACTCAATGCCAGAGATTAAAAAGTTGGAGGCATTCTTTTGGAAGACATGATTTAACCTGCTTGCTTCGCTGCACGCGTCGAAACTTGGCACACACGCAGGAGAAGGCAGTACACAAAAGCACAATGAAGAGACAACAAACACAAACACAAACACCAGTTCTGTGTTCATAGACACAGAAACATTTGCATGAATTTGTTTTCACCCCAATCTGTCACATATCATCACAGGAACATACTGTCTTTGGTCTTAAATGCAACATGAGATGACGGTGAGGGCTATCATGGAGCAGGATTAAGAAGAAGTAGTAAGAAGAAGGGGAAAGAAGAAGCAGATAGGGGTTTTATTTCTGTTTGAGCTCCAAGCTGCCAGTTACAAGACATATCTCTATTGCTAAATATATCCTGTATATGAACATTATTGTAATTGAATCAATAATCAGCCTTGAGGTAAAAGAAGTAGCCTTAATGGCATTACTACAGCAAATTAAATAAAGCTTCCCTGTCTGTTCAGCAGACTGTCTCATACTGTTATACCATGATCTCTGCAGCAGGACCTGCTGTCCACACAACACTCTGTATACAAATCCACTCTCTCACACACACACACACACACACTGGCTGTGTCTGATGCAATCTGCTGAAATGAACTGGCTTCACATTTCACCTGAGGAACCCCAGCAGGTCAGGATGCGGGAACAAAAAAAGAGGAACAGCTGGTGCATTCTGGAGGAAGTGGGTACAGTATGAATGCAACATTTATCTGTAGGATCAGATAAAGAATTGAGGAGTTCTGCTTTGCTGGGAGTCATAAAAGTTTCAAAATGCTGTGGAGGCTCTGCATCTCTACACTGCTGAACTATTCAGAGGATTGTTTTGCACTGCTTAGTGTAGATTGTGATACAATATAAAGGTAAAAAGAAAGGAACAAAAAGGACACAAGGTATAGTCTGTACGATACTGGGACAAAAATACAAAACAAAGTTAATCAAAAATTATTGTCTTGTGCAAGTGAGGCACAAAATTCAAGATGTTAAGTCACTGAAGGAAACCAACAAAACAACAACAAATTTAAAAACACAGTTAATGACTGAAAAGCAGAATCCTTGACATCCATTTTCAACACATACATTTTACTAATGATACACAAATTGAGCTTAATTTACCAATAAATTGCTACTAGAACAATTAGGGCCTTTATTAGATATTTGCAAGTTAATCTCTGAACTTTTACAACATTATTTCTCTGAGTAAAAACCGTGACAGACACATTTACAAGGAAGAGAACAGGAACAGTTTGAAAAAATGTGTTTACTGACAGCTTAGATGGACAAAAAGTCTAATCTAAGAGGATGAGAAAGGGAAAGAGAAGAAAAACGCTGAACTTCTGCTTATTTGTATATTATGCATTCAAAGTTTGCAGGAATTTAAAAACCCCCGTGATGTGGGTCAAAGATCAAACAGCTACAGTTTACTGGGATTCAACTTAGCTCTATTTTCACTTCAAGTACAGTAGGAAATGTCACAACATTCATCCGTGAGGGAATACTCTGTTACAAACTGAGCTCAGAGTAAGATTTCCTTTCAAAACATCTGCTGAGAGTCTTAAATAAACTTGAATTCCCTGATGGTGTTTATGTGTGTCCAGCTATGTTGAGTGTGGTCACCTCTCTGCTCTCAGTTCATCAGTGTGTTGACCTTAAGTCCAAACACACAGCTCTATGAAACAAAACTCTGCAGAAAGTTTAATAACTAACCAGCCAAAAAAAAGCTACAATTAAGAATCAATGCTTTTTCTTTTTGTACATCGAAATACTTGCTGTGAATGAGTCAACCTCTAATCATTCACTTTCCAGTTTTTCACGGTTGGCTGAAGACCATTAATGCAAACAAACCACTTCTCTAAACTCCCAGCTACTTCCGTCCTCAGGGTGCAGGTTCGGTGGCTGCACGAACACGTTTCTGTTTAATGCAAACTGTCACAGCTGTCCACTGGGAGAGCTCGGAGAGTAGCACAATGTGCTGGTTTGTCTCTGTGAGGCTTCATCTCAGGCTGCAACAATGTGGCCTGAAGGTATGTCCTGCTAAATAGGCTACCATAGTTACATAACACTCACACGCACACCCAAACACGCACACCCAAGCACGCACACAATTAGCCTCTATACATGCGAGGACCCTTACTGACATAACGCTTTTCCCCCCTTACCTTTCCTTTAACCATCACAATAAAGTGCCTAACCACAGGCTTGTATTCAGACTAAGTCAAGCATAACAGCAAAAACAACAGTCCACCTGTTTATTTGAATATGGTGAGTGTGTTAGGCTGCAGCTCTGTGGTGAAATGTTACAAACATAAAGTTTAAGAGAACGCATCCTCATATCTGACTGCAGTCAGTCGTGTAAATCAACCATCAGACTGAGCTGAGGACAGCTGTACAACTCTAATCTTTATTCTAACCCTTAAAACTATGTCAGACCCCCCCTTGAAGTTGTAAAAACTGAACAAAAAGCCTTACAAATTCAAAAATGTCCTCACTCTGTTGGGTAAAAAACTACTTCCAGTACTCATAAAAAACATGTACATGCATACCAACACACAGGTAAAAATACCTCTGATTTCTTTATGTTGCTGCTCATGCTAACTACCCCATTTTTTCCCCTGTTTATTCTAAAAATAGCCGCTACATCCAAGACTAAGCAATTAGGTCATTGGAGAAGTGCCTGAAAAGGTAATTCCTCCTATGATAAATACAATACATGTGAACACTACAAACGAAACAAATAGCCCCAACTTCTCTTTTAAAGCAATAAGTCAGAATTGCTTTTCCACACATGGCCGTTTGTTGCTGTATTAGAAACACTTCTCAGCTCCCACTTTGCAGCCTGAGTAAATTTCACACGCTTTAGAATAAATAATAAACAGCACTAAATAAAATTCAATTTCAATTGTCTCCCACCTTGTTTAGACATCAGTTACAATAAACATAATTGTCATGTCAAACCACATATAAAAATGAGTCCCAAAAAAGAAAAAAAAAGAGAAAAGAAGAAGAGCGTGTGTGTGCTGCAGCTGGTTCGAGCATCTGGTTTGTATCTGCTGGGGCACACAACATAAACGATCAGAAAGAAAGACACGGTCCATTAAGTTTTCACCACTTTTAGCTCCCACTGCCTCAAGCTGAGTCTGTTATACAGATACACACATCACACACAGACAGGCCCACAGGTGTGCTGAAAACAGTATTGCAGACATTGATAACCTTAACGCGAATTTTAACAAAGTTCATTTTGTTGCTTAACTGCCTTTTAGCTGCAGTTGCTTTCTTTTGTATATTAAAAAAACACTGCATTTTTTGTTAATGCGTTCAACATGAATTCAATTTAATCTGTCTGATTTGTTGACGCCATGCAGGATTATATTCTACTGACATGTATTTTACTATTGCAAAATTGCTACATATACACATATACAATTTATAGGAGCATGAAATTTCCTTATTTGGTTTGCAGTTTCTTTCAGAGCATCTCTAGGAATTTTCCAGAGTTTGAATTGGTGTGTTTTCACACGTGTCACAGTCCAGAAATCTTGTGATGAGCTTTTTATTGATCTGTTCACTTCCAGCTGCGTCCAAAAACATGTCCAAGGAAACCCTGCTGTGCCCAGAACCAGCACCTCTAAGAAGACAGCAAAAACAAAGCACACACATCAAGGCCAAAAAAATACCAAACCATCTCAAGTTATTTTTTCTATCTCAATAAAGCTTTCTCAGCCAAGGCATCCAAAGTACAAGGCATAAAAGTTAACCTAAGTATGTTTTAGGCATAATATTCAGCATCCCAAGAGTTATTTTGAGATTCAACAGGAATGAAAGTTTTTTCAGTGTCAGAAACAGAAAAACCTGCAACAAATTTATTGTATTTAGATGGCTTTTTAACCACTGTCAGTGACAACTCAAATATTTTTCCATACTCTGATTTCTTGTCTGACAGATGGTGAATAGTGCAAACAGGTTTTATTAAACCACGGTAGAATCCCTTGATGTAATAGCACTTTGGTTACACTGCAAAAACATCCGTTTATGAAGATGGAAGCAAGTCTGTGTGGTTGCTTTTGTATATTTTAGGTAAAAAATGTCTTCCCATTTAAGATGAGAATGTCTGTGCAAATAAAAAAGCCAGTTCTCAAATGGCTGTAACTGATGTAAAATAAAATAACCGTTCATAAAATGAGAAAAGGTGACTGGAGAATATCCTTGAGTTTCAGCTTATAAAATGCAGCCTCCTAACAGTGGAATCACTTTGTGTGTCCCTGTTTCTATTCTTGACAGAAATCAGAGCACCTCGTTAGTCAAACACAATTGGGGTATGCTGGCTTTAGACGTACATGCTCCCATGCTCAGAAAATCGTTCATTAGTCCTATAAATACCTGAAGCTGCTGTGTATTTACTGCCACAGGGACAGGAGATCCTTATTACCATAGCCCAGTTTGTCACAAGACCACTTTGCCTGTGTGTGCTCCATGCACGTGATATTTGAGAATGAGAGAACGGTGAGGGAGGAAAAGGGCAACATGTCCTCTCCATGGGAACACACACGCACATTCATATATTGTACATGTGTGTACATTCAGACACAGATATCACATGATTGGTGCTTCAGATCCAGGGTAAGCTGATGACGACAAGGAGAAAGAATGAAGGTCATATCAGGTATTTTCTGCAAAGACAGATTTTCCAATTTATTGAGACCTTTTCACAAAATGATGTTTTGTTTAACAACCTCACTGATACACGACATCAGTAATAAATGGAAACAGATGGTTCTATTGATACTAAACATAATGCAAAGGAGACCGACAAATAAATAATGTTGATGTTTGGATGCAAGGCAGAAAAAAATGTTGCTTTCTTATTTATACAGAAAAATGCAGATTTGTCTACTTCTTTTCTTAAAATATCTCTATTACATTTTTGCAGCCAGAAAAAGCAGAAAAGGATTACAACCAACCAAAAGCCAGTTTGCTCTTGCAGGTGAGCAGGCTGCCTCATTTCTGTCTCTAAAATCTGACTTCCTGCATGGTCAAACAGTAAAAGTGCCTCTTAAATTTCAGGGAGTCACAAGCCAGTGTCAAGACAATGACTTCCAATGACTTTGGTAAAAAATGGTTTATATACCAGCAGTGTTTTGGAAAACAGACTGAAAAATATACTCCAAGTTAAAACTACTGGTGACCCTTTTAATAAAGGCTGTTTATAAAGATAACTAGTATGCTTGCTGGCCACAAGCAGAGTGGGAGAGACCCCAGGGTGCTGAGGGAGAACAACAATAACAACAGAGAAAGGAAACATCTGCAGAGAGGGTCAGCAGCACATAGTGGAATTTCCGCATTTGGTGGATGACTCACAAATCACTTTTTTTCCCAACTTAAGAGTAAACATCCACTGGAGTGAATCCTTAAGTTCTTAAAGTATAGTCCTTAAATTATAGAAGCATTTGATGTTGTTCGATAATATTTATAGTAGAAGCAGTAGAGCAGCTACACCTTTTATACAGTATGAGCCTTACACATTAAAAAAAAACAACAAAAAAACAACATAACAAATAAAATGAGGGATTCCTCTGAATTTTAAATGGTTGTTAAATTAAATGAGTACACAAGAAAACAAAATATATATTAAAAATTGTATTTTTTACATTTTAATGTGGAAATGTTACATATTGTTAATGTAACTTTAATGTGATAGTTTTGTATACAATCACAACTTAACTTCCTTTTTATCATCACATAACATTTTGCCTTTGTTAAAAGTAGTAATCTTTATGTGTACAAAAAAATGTAACCGTTTATTGTGGGTCAGCAGAAAAGAGAAGGTATGTTGAGTGCGCACCTGTCATCACAAATGTTCAGGTGAAGATAAATAACAACTGTGACCTTTTTTTTTATTTACTAAGACATTTCAGCAATCATTTTCCATAAGGTTAATGAGTATAGCAGATCTAGGTCAGTGTAGAGAATGGACGTTTTTGTTAACACTCTGCTATTCACTCTGCTATTCAAAGTATCTGTGCAGAAATCTCATTTATGGTGTACCCTCTACATCCTTCAAAATAAAATGTACTGTCTCAACGCATTTATAAAAGATGCCCATCTACAACAGATTGTGCATTTTTTAAATTCTGACAAAAATTTGCAGGGTTATATATCTTCGTACTTGAAATAAAGACTGGATTTCTGATATTGATCAGTCATTCTTTATTTTATACTATACTAATTTACAGATACATACTCATTGTTGCGGGGACGGGGGTATGGATTGAGCACATTATACAGGTGATGCACGGGTGCAGGTGCATAATCTGTGCCTGCAGCATTTGTGATGAGCGGCACTTGTTTATCATTATCAAAAGTCAGAACACCTTCAAGTCTGTAATCCTAATCTTTAATGATAGTGGAATTACTTCTTGTATGTTTGTAGGACAAAGATAAACACACCGAAACATCAAACTGTCAAGAAAAGAGAAAAAGTAATTACTTTCTATTATTTGAACATCTGTGTGTGTTTCTATGTTGTGCACTTCAGTAACAATGGAAGCTGTCAGAAGTGTATTTGTGTATATGTAGTGCAACTCTCAAGGCCTAATCCCATCTTTTCGTCCATCATTCACATCCCCCCAAACCCTCCCTCCTGTGGCCTACATATTGTACCTTTCCAAGTCAGAGAATGAGAATCCCACGTGAGTTGGGCATCATGTCACACGGACATCCTCTGTGTCCCCTGTCTGCCGTCACTGAGAGAAAAACAGTCTGATGCACAAAGTGTTCTTTGACCTTCACTTGCTTATGGTTTCATTCTCATATTCAGTGAATGTAAACATCAGCACATGCTGGCTGGTATAATGAAAAAAGGACAAGAAGAAGGTACTGCGGAATGAAAGACTTCGTTTGAAACAGAGTAGCATATTGATCACAAACAGTAAAAGAAAAAAGTAAGAAGACAGAGTTAGCCTGGTACCATTGAATTACCTTTTTCCCTAAAGTTCTTAGGCCTATGGTATCTCACGGAAACCCAAGACATATTTTACCTCACTGATATTGCCCATTATTAACGGATCCCACACTGTGCCCCTCCTACAGGAGCCTAGTTTGGGAGTTGCTGTTTTTCCCTCTTCCTCCCTCCTGTTCTCCTTTTCTCATCTAAGTAAATGGGGTGCCATATTGTGGCGACCCGCAGTTCTCCTGCTCCTGTCCTCCCCCTGTTATGTGTCACTGTCTTATGTTTTCTTGAACGGGATGTAACTGGATGTAATCTTGTTGCAACACTGTTGTAATGACAATAAACTACTACTACTACTACTACTCCTACTAAAAAAAAAGACGTCTGAACAAAGTTTCTTTCAGTACTATCCCAACAAACCTACTTACATTATGTGTTACCTGCTTTGACACTAGTGATTGTAAAATGTAATTTGAAGAAAATAATCCATGTTATGATGAGATTATAGATTAACTGAAAAGAAATTACAATATATGGCCCACAAAACGACTGAGATTTATAATGATGAAATATAATAATAAAAAAAAAAAAGTGGCCTGATCAAAGTGTAGTTGAAGATCCTGATTAAGTTGAGAGTTAGCCTACATGATTTGCTGATTAACGGTGCAGGTAAACATACATCAAACGCACCCTCAGCAATGAGGCGTTGTATTTAGTTGACCTCATTGATTAAGATAGCTTTTTTTGCTAGCTGTAGTGTAAACATTGTACAAAGCACGTAGCTACTATGGCGCTACTCGTAAGCATTAGCTTTTCAACCACAACTTAGCCTACCGATATTCAGATAAAGTAGTTTCAGAACAGATTTTTGAAGGAATATTTGACTTTAAAGTCTCGTCTCTGCTGCTTTGGTTGCTCGCTGTAAGCTCATAACTTTTCTGGTCGTCCTCGCGTCTCTTCACCCTGAAACATGGAGTTTTCTCTGCTGTTAGGGAAGACATTTTCAAAGTTATTTCTTCACTGAAGTGCTGGGATAATTACTTCATTTCATGTAAGTTTATTGCTACTCTGACATATCTGCATAATGTTATTCTAACCCTCTGTGAAAGTCTGTACTTTTATTTTTTAGTTTGGCAAATTGGCTAAAGTTATAGATCATGCAGGCTATTGGCTAGCTGTTTCCACATGCTAATGCTAAAAAGCTGGCCTGACATTAGTTTAAGGGAAGTATTTGCTTTGGTATCAGCTTCTTCACTGTAAAACCTTAGTTAAATTTTCTTCGGTTATTGTTTGGCATGTCCTGTATTACTCCCTTACTGTAGTAATACAATAGTGATCGAAATGCAACTTTTATGTGAGAATTTAGAAATGTTTTATTGGTTAGCTTATTCCCTCAAGGTGAGTCTCTTTATTGTGGCTTTCTTATTTAACTGCAAATCCTGGTCTCTAGTATAATGTCGCACTTCACTGGCATTCTGGATGTTTTTTACTATTATTTATGACAACCATATATTTATACTGATGGTCGCCTGTTGCTCATTGCCATATGTTTTGTGAAAGAGACTGTTTGCATTGAGATTTTACTTTTGGTTGAATAGAAGTGAGCCTGCTGTCTGGCTGACATGTATCTTTATTTTTAAAGTTGGTTTATTTTATCCTTCAAAATTGAATTAATCAGGGCTGCCCAAAGTTGGCCTCCCATAAGGTTTGATTCAGTCTGCGAAAAACACTGTGCAGAAAGTCAGTCGATTAGGGAAACCTTTAATCCTTTTCCTCTCTGATCTTAACATTTAAACACTAGAAGTATTTGCTTTTTGCCAGTGGTCCGACATTAAGTTTCAGTTTTTGCAAAAAATTTGGGCTCTTCTGGAATAGGTAGTACAATATATTTGTTGCAGTTGTTGGAGGTGCTTGGTCTGGGATGACCTTACAGCAGTACTGCAGATTTCACGTATCAGCTGACATGTGGTTCTTTGAAAGGGGGATTTTATTATCGTCACTTCCAAATCTCTTCTGTGCAGGACGGGAAATGATGAGCTCAGATATCTTGATGCCAAATAGCAACACTGTACTTTCCCTGTCCGGTTCCACATGAGCTGGCTGACTGAAACTCTTTAGGCATTTTCAATTCAGGCTCTTCTAGAAAAACAAATCATTTCCTGGGCCCATCACTGTCTAACTTCCAGGGAGGGATAATACCCTGTCAGGTTATCAAGGTCAGTGTTGCAGAACCATATATTTGAAATCTTATTGGCTGCACATACAGCTAAGCTTCATTGCTTTGAATTATAGTAATGTCTCTCTTTTTTGGCACAAAATAATTAGTAATTTAATTGACTTGTCAATCAACAGAAAAGCAATTGTTATGATACAAAATGCATTCTTTTTTTTCCAAAATATGGTGTACAGAAGAGCCTTATATTTTATGAAGAAAAAAGATTGCTTACATAAATAAACAGCAGATTTATCAAAAATAAAAAAAAATAGTTAACTGCAGCACAATATACTTTCAGCAGCTTGTAGTTCATTGTCCAAACAGCTTTTCATTATATTGTTATATTGTGTTGAGCAGTCATTTCATGCCTCTCAAAAAGATCTGTATATATATGTATGCTTCTACTGATAGAATATATATCTCTCTATATATGTAGCTTCACCAGCCTTCACTTAGATTAGATAGCTATATTGAATAAGGCTTCTATTCTGGATCAATACAGCAGCTCTCAATTGGCACACATTGACCGGACAGTGCGATCTTGATGGTGGTGGCGGTACCTTAAGGATTTCAGACAAGGTCATCTTGCACATTAAAAAAGAAAAACAGCCTCTACTAAAGAGGTCAGAGCCAGTTCTCTTACTCTGCAACATTCATCCTTCCAGTGTTTGGCTTTTGTCAGATTCAGACCTCACTCTTTTTCAAGGACTTTAAAAAATGTGCATAGATATGAAAAAGGACAATGATCCCAGCTAGATGTGTAGGATGTGCATTTACTCTGTAGTTCATGCTTGCACACACTAATAAATATCCACACAGGAAGCTGGTTGTTTACATTGCGGACATTTTTGTGATGAATGAATAGTGTTTGGCAGCTGATAGAGTGTGTATCCATCATCTTAATTACTTTTGCAGTGTATATATACACTAATGACTCATGGCAGAACAGAGCTATGCTAACACTGTCCATCATCTGATAATTAAACTGAGTAACAAGGTATGAATAGTTTTCCTGCAATAAAGCTGTGCATCCGTCTGTCACTTGTGTCATGTGATGTTTTCATCAATGACTTTAGCATACTTACTCAACCCATTCCTTTAATAAAGTACCGTATGTGGGACATTTAATCTTTA
The DNA here is from genome assembly GCA_029814765.1 of Acanthurus leucopareius. Classification (NCBI taxonomy): domain Eukaryota; kingdom Metazoa; phylum Chordata; class Actinopteri; order Acanthuriformes; family Acanthuridae; genus Acanthurus; species Acanthurus leucopareius. Next base: position 13,934,603 of record JAQMCX010000045.1, read on the forward strand.
CCCTAACATCTTCCACACACATTATGTGGTGACATGGCATTCCATCACTGGAAACGACATTAGCAGACCTTTAAAGGCTGCACGTTGCTACAGAGCAGTCGGGTTTGATCCAGCTGATGGCATTTTCACGTGACAGGTAGTCTACTAATGGTGATCATGATATGGTGAGAGTAAATGAGACAGCTGTGAGGAAAATAGGTTGCAAGCAGATTAGACAGACAGCAGTCTCAGCATCATCCACTTGGTGTCCAGTTTTGTAAGCACCAAGCAGCAGTGTCATGAAGATAGTCAAAATAATCTGCAGATATGTTTTTGCACTGAGCTTTGAGATGTATAATCTAATTATTTATGCCAAAAAAAAAAAAAAATTCGACATGATGTGTTTTATGTTGCTTAATTATTGCAAATAGAGTTGTTTGCATCACTTATAGAAATCTTTAATATTCTGTGTTTAAATTAGGCATATCTCTGCCTAAAATGGTATACCAATTCTTAAAAGGGACCTATAAAAATGTTTTATTATTTTCTGTTATAATATATATATGTTGACAGTCACAGCTGTCTATATTAAACAATGTCAAATCAGTAAATAATTAGGGAATATAAGTAAAGGTGATTCATTGGAGGTAAGTTTGGTTTTAGATTGCTCACATTGCACTGTTTATATATTTATTTTTTAAATTACTATTTAACTAACATTAAGTTTCGACCTAATTTCCAATCTAGCACAAACGCTTTGCATTACCAATAGGTGTTTTAGTTATGGGATGGCAAGGAGAGTAAATTGCTTTTTAAATATAAACATTTTCTGGTCACCTAAGTCTTATGTTAGACTGAATAACTTTTGGTTTTGGACTTACATTAAGACATAACAAGCAATTAAAAGACATTGTTGTTACCCTGAAGTTCAATGAACAAAGTCAAAAACTGAAAAATTATTTAGTCAGAGGAGCCATAGAGACATAACAAAACACTTATTTTTAAACTTTGTAACTTTTATAAGACATCATGTATATGTATGCTCATGCAGACACGGCTGTTTGATCTAGCATCGGCTTATTAAGAACACCCGTCACCTTATGACTTCTTAAAAATCTTATGACTTGGAAAGTCTTTTGCCCACATGAGAGAGATAATAACATGAAAGTGAACTCACCCTGCAGGGATTGAGAAGTTCTATCAGTCAGAGCCAGGCTACCTGTCCGCCTCCCTAAGAGAGCCATAACCGCAGGACGAACTTTATTAAGGTGGAAATAACTCAAGTGGATTGGAGTCCTGATGAAGGGGATATTGCAGTTTCAATTTGGCCTACCAAGAACCCTGCGAGGTCGTTTTAAGCGAAGATGATTTCACACACCAGTAGTTCACGTGCATTATAGCCACAAGGAAATTTAGCCTCTGTATGATAAAAGTGCTATTTGGCAATCTGCCATAAGATGAAGATAACCTGAAGTAGAAGAGAAGTTGAGCAAAGTTTTCTGTTCTTAGAGATGCTAAGTTTGCAGAATTTAAATAACTGTAAGTATAAAGATAGTTCATGTTAGGTAGACCTTTTAAAGTGTTTTATTTGTATTTCCAGGATGTACTTTCACTCCAAAAACACAAATCTTTCAGGTCTTACATAAGTTTTTATGATATTTATCACCAAATATATTTTTTTCTGCAGAGGTAAAATATAACCCTTCAACCGGAGATGTTATAAGACAGGAAACAAACCACTTTAAGCATTTTGAACAGAGAAGTCTGTAATGCTGGAAGTGACGGTTATATGAGTGCCATCTGTCGTACACTTACTTCAGCAATGCACCTCATACATCACCACTTCAAAAAAAGTGGTCCTGTTTAAGATGTCGGGTAACATTGATTTGACTGCAGCTGCTTAGTATTAAGAGTTAGAATTTCAAGAATATTTGAATGAAATAGATGCAGCTAGTTGAGAATATCATATGTCAAGAATTCAAAGCAAGCTCAAATGTATAATACATAATGCATAATTAGCTTACTAAATGGACAAATAACAAAACATTAACTTAAACTGCATGAGGCAGTAATTTTACCTTAGTTAATTTCAGTATTATAGAAAGGCAGGTACTGAATTTAACTGCTTTTACTTATTAAAGTAGTGACAAAAGAATTGAAACACAATGTGTTCATAAATATAAGAAATATGAGCACCAAAGTTCAACTTACACCCTAAATCCCTTCAGACTGTGCTCTTGCTTTAGAGTATTTAACATTTTTTTGCGGTCAGGCCACCGTCAAGTGTTTGCAAAGGCTCTGAGCTGAGAAAAAGCCAGCTGACATGGAAAATAGTATGCATAATTCTAGTCTGACCTAAATGATAAAGCCCCAGGAAAGGTGACATCATCTGGAAGCTGATCTGTTGGCCTGTGGCTCACTCTTTACCGCGGTAAACACACCATTACAACATGTTTTTTCACAATAACTTCTAGGAACTGGCTTTAATTGTTTCCTTATTATCTTTGAGCACACTCACTTCGGACATCTTTCTGATGATGTGATATTTTGCTTTGGAACATATTAAACCATCTGCCTCATGCATTTCTCCTTCATCTATTAGTGGCACAGAAAAAAAAAAATTCCATTAAGAGATGCAAACAAATCTGTAAAACACACTCAAATAAAGAACAATAAAATGGCGTTTAATACAGTCTTGTTGTTTTCACAAAGTGAACATTGAACCCATCTGGTTTGCAAAGATAACGTTAGTCTTATGTATTTTTGCCCAGTTTAAGAAACAACCATTGGTTATTTATTTATTTTATTACCTCTGAACATTCTTCTGATAGAGCCTACTTGCAACAGTGGTTCAGAAAACACACAATTAAAAGTTTGCAGCTGCTCCATTTTCAGTGTTGAACTATCTGTTCCCCAAGTTTGACTGCCACACATCCAATAACACTAGCTGATATAATTAGCCTCTGAGCTGGCTCTTTCATGGTGTCTTTTCATAGTAATTTAAAATGAACTGATGTGGTCTTGACCAAAGACATCATTACATGTGTTACATTGATAGAGGTTAATGGCAGATTTTTGGACACTGTGGATGATGAGGATAATACAAGCTGATTGTGTGGGAGTAGGATTGTACGACTGCCTTTTTCTGTGACCACATTATAGTTAAAGATAAATGCGATGACATTCAGTCCCATTATCAAATAAGATGTCAGACAGATCAGCCAAAAATTTTACCTAACATGATGACTCCCATTGACTCTTTTGATTTTAGTTGTTTTTGTGATGAATCGTAAATCTTATTAATCTGAGCAAGTGAGCAAAATTTAAAAAAAGAAAAACCTGCCCTGATCAGGAGACACGTAACAGTGTGAGGAAAGCTAAAAGTTTGGGTTTTTTTAAAACTTCTGGAATCAAAAGTACATATCTTCCACAGAAGCTTCAAATGTCAAAAAAAGGTTAAATGAAACACTCTGCGTGTGTTTGTGTATTTAGTTGACATGGTGATGTGTATGTGATTGTTGCAGGGATCTTAGAATGTTTTCTCACATCCCGCGAACATTATTTGTGGGCTGAACAAGCTCCTTCACACCGCTGTACTGTTATTATGTTTTTTAAATTTATTATTTTAAATTTAATTAGGGTTTTTTTTTGCATGTATAATAATGGTATTTTGTGACACCCTTAACCTTTAGTAAAAAAAAAAAGGCAGTCCCTGGGATTTGAATATTGCATTCTTTTATTTTGCAATCGAACATTGTTTTGGTTAATTGCTCGGCACTAGTTTTAAATGAACACACTTGGATTTTATATACTCTGACGGGTAAAACAATATTGGCATGTTTAATTTTGAAATATGAGACACATTTTCGAAGATCCTCTGTGGGAGCATTCGGCTTATTCATCTTGATATCTGGGAACTGCCTGGTGCAACTACATTCCTCTACTGTTAGTCACTAAAAAGTTTTTCATTAATGTGTATTTCAAGGCTTGTAGTCGATGTGAGAGGGTATTCTGGTGGCAGCTGTAGGAAATGCAGAGCTGTAAATAATATTGGCTGGTTGTCACACTGTCATGGCAAGAGGGGTATTATTTAGCCATTGGCAGCACCTGTGTTTTTCATCTCTGACAAGTCAAAACATTTACTGCGAAAAACACCTTTTTGCAGTAGAGATGAGGGATATTAAAGAGAAATTGTGAGTTTTTTGGTTGGTGTCTTTCTTGTTAAAAAATGGGGGGAAATGAACTTAAATGTGTAGTGCACAAGTTTGTTTGAGGTTACTTCGATTACTTTCTACTTACTGTTCCGATCTAGACACTGCCTCAGTAAAATGTATGAACCCAAAAAATTACTAAAACCTACACGAACACTAAATGCCATGCAGTTGCAGTAATACGAGTAAGTTATGTACTGGCTTCTGCTTGTAAAATCACTGTCTTTTGTAAAAAAAATCAATTTAATTAATTAGAATTTTTTGGTTTACTTTTACAGCACTTGACAGATGCTTCTATCCAGCCTAATTTACAGCTAAGTACTCATGCGTGAGAGAATTACAGTGCATCATCACATTAAGTAAGGATCAAATTTGGCAGCAGTGGCTTTTGTTAGAGAGCCTCTGCGCCTTCTAATGAGAAAGGCAAGAATTGAAATAGCATCATGTCTGCAGCCCTCCTTTTCTCTGGAGGTTCAACCAGCAAACATTGCTTCTTTTGAGATACCCCCATTTTAGAAGTTGTAAAACAAAAGTAGGTATTGTTCCAAACATTCCAATGTGAATGAAAGTAATTTATGTTAATCCTTGAGAAACCAACTGCAATTTGTCCAGACGATCTCACAGCAGGTATTAAGCCCCTGCCTCTGTTTCACCAAGATCACCAACTACAGTGACTACATTGTTCATGCAGGCATCTTCTTGGTTTTCACCAAAGATGTACAGGATTGTGTGTTGTGGAAGAAATAGATATTTGCATTTATGGCCATGTGATATATTGTAGACTTTGTGATCACTGATCACTTGGTCATTTGATAAAAATACTATGGACCTTACATAGCACACCCTTGGTCTTGAATGGCCTTGACAGAGGCTCAGGAGAAGTCTAGTTACAGCCACATAATTCTCCCACAGTCCTTAAAACCTTGTCAGGTTATGATGCTGTTGTCATGTGTCATTTGAGGATTGTGACTGAGTGCAGACTGAAAGTGTGGGTGTACTTGTGAAGCTGTAGAACTGGGAGAGAGACAGAAACAGGAACAGGGAGCCTGTCTGTCCAAGTGCTAAGATAACTTTCACATTGCATTTTCAACAATTATGGGCAGCTCAGCAACAGTAACCAAGTAACCATATGACTGATTACGTTTTTCAAAAAAGTAGTTATCCAACACAGTTTTTAGGATTTTTTTTTATTTTTTCAGAATTTCTTTATGATTACAGAGATTCTCAGGAGAGTTAGAGTAATTGAGCAGAAAATATTAACTGAAATGATGATTTGTGTGTTCAATTAATAATTGATTTAAATTTTCAATTCTTTGTAATATGTGATTTTAAACCTTGGTGTCATTTAAAGACTTCATGCTGCATCCTGCACATGCCTTCGATTAACTTAAGGACCTAACTTTCTTGTAAGCTTTAATTTTTAAAATTTTTTTAAATTTCCACATCAGGCTTCTGAATCAAAATCAGGTATGCTGATTTTTTTGACCCTGAGCTTTAAGGTCATTCAGTAGTGGTTTCTGTTTGTTTTCTAAGATATGTTTCAAATCTTTAAAAACCCATATAAAAATAGAAATAATAGCAACTCCTAAGAGTGTAAAATAGTTTGCTGTTTTCAGCTGTTTTCAGTTTTAAGTTTTTCCTATTGACCTTTGGTAAAACTATGTGCTGTGCTTCTCTCTCTTTTTGCAGAGGTTGTCTGTAATGTGACCGCATGACACAGAAGCATAGCAGCATCATTTATTTTCTTTTCCTTTTCTTTTGCTTTTGGTGCAGTAAAAGAATTTGCAATGTTGGGGTAAACCCTGCCATTGGAACTGCATTCAGATTTGATCAATTTACATGGTATTTGCATTTTGCAGCTGATTGCTTGTTTGTCTTGAAACACTGTGATTCTCACAATGTTTTTGGAAACAGAAATCAAAGGGCCCTTCATAACTAACTGTAGCCTGCAAAATGAATAAAACAATATCGATACCTTCATGATGGTTAGATTTATAGTAGGACTGTTATACTACACTACATTAGCTTTAGCAAGGTTACATAATAAACTGGCAACTAACTGTATATTTCAGTGCATTTCACCTTACTGGCAGAGGGTTGTGAACACTGGCAGCAAAGACTCAGGTCTGAAGCAAGGGAAAGTGTGGTTGGCAGGCAGTCAACTAGGATAAAATGGAGCTATTATTAATATTAGGTACACTTGAGTTTGACAATTCGAATACCAGGGTTTATTTATAGCTTGTGGACACTCACTGAATAATGGAGGTTACCTAAGCTTGCTAAAAGCATTAATTTTCCTAAAAATTGTTTTCTTTTGACAGTTGATGTTTGGTTTTTAACCAATAATTTTGTACAGTAAGAAAAAAAAAAGTTGTTTTTCCATAATTTTGCATTGAAATATGGCAGAGAATGACTCAGAGAATGATATGATTTCAAGATTTTAGCGTACAAGATCACAGAGATGCTAAATCAGGAAATTAAAAAAAAAACAAAACCCAAACACTACATTTTTGATTTGCTATGTAACTTGTCTTCTCTTATTGGCTCTGCCATCATAAGTCAAAGTCATTAAATTAAGGAAACGGTATTTTTATCTTTGCTACAGGCACTTTAATTCCTGCTTTGACTGATTTTGTACACATTTTTTGACCTGCACAAGTAACACCTCTTGAAATCCTTAGCATTTGAGCATGACCATGCGTAGGTAACAGACTGTATCCTCTTTCAAAACAAGACAGCACTCTCACAAGACTAATTCCAGTTTGAGTGCTCTGTTTTGGTAATTGTGTCTACTTGAGGAATTAATGGGTTTTTCTTGCCTTGCCACATCAAGCAGTAGAGTGAGTCACAGGGACACTGCGAGCAGGGTGCAGCCAGGAAGCATCACCCCTCTTTGTCACTGATGCATTTAAATTTAGCACTTGTGATATAGTTAGCTTACCTCAACATTTGTTTGATGCTAAACTTGTCTTGGAGGACTAGAAAAAGTGTAGGCGGTGACTAGCTAAGGATGTGAACAAACTGTTCACTGAGCTGCAAACAAGGTCATCCATTTGACGTCACAACACCATTAAAAAGTGGTCTTGATATTGGATGAACCTGGCAAATGACAAGAAAAATATAAAATAACATAAATCAGTAAAAACCCATTGCATGTTGGATTACTGAAAAAAGTGTCAGGGCCAGCATTCCTTTGCAGCAATAATAGTACTCACAACCATCACACTTGCTGTATTGGTTCCTACTACAAAACTGAAGAACAAAATTGTTAATGATCTTGGAAGAGTTTCCTTTCTGCTCTCATGATGCATTTCTTTAGGATGTTCAGAATGAGACATTTTTCATATTAAATCCTGAAGCTGAAGGTCTGGTACCTAAAACTTTTGGTTAAGCTGTAAAGTTTATACAGTAGATCTGCAGTTGTGAAATCAGATATAGTAGTCCATTATGATCAAAAAGGAGGGTGTTGAATGCTTGTCCAGAGTTTAAACAATTAGTTGATTAATCAAATATTAGAATGATTATTAATTAATCATAAAAAGCACTTGTTTGACATATTTTAAAATACAAAAGTTTGCTATTTTGCAAAAAATTAGATGAAAAGGCTGATATAGCCCTTGAGTGCAAGGCAAATGTGAAGCCACTGCCACTAGCTGGTTAGCTTAGCTATAATACAAAGACTGACCCCTAAAGCTCACTAATAAACACTCTGTGTTATGTTTTTTGTAATCTGCATATAGTCATAATATTTGCATGAAGGTTTATGTGCTTGAGTATTTTTGGCCACAAGCAGTCACCTCCTTAAGGGCTGTCAATTTTATTTGCTTCCTCTATACTTTCCTTTCATAGGGCATGCAGGTATGTATTTAATTTGTGGCTGATATATGATGTGATATAGATACATGTCTGATAAGGACCCCAAATTTATACATTTTTAAATTCATGTGAAACTAAAATGATAAAATGTTCTTATGAAACCAGAAATTAATTAGATCATGAGCTGAAACCTCAGTGACCACAGGGAAAAAAAGTACATTTTTCACATGTTGGCAGGTCTTACTTTTAGTGTAAATGGTAAGTTGGCTTTGCCTTTGACTCAGAATAATCGGGCTAGAATACAGAGTCGCCCACACAAAGATACCCTGACAGAAGAGGTATATTTTGATAGTCCAGATGTAAGTTGGCAGACAATGGTAGACTGTACTGCCAAGAACTCCACTGGGGAGTATTTTTTAATCAAAATACAAGGGAGTGGTGACAGTGTTGTCATGGCAGGATAAGGATAAAATGGAAGGTTAATTCAGACAGGGTTTCGTACAATAATAATGGAATTTTTCAGTGTGATGCAACAGGTTGGGAAGTGTGTAATTCTCCAAAAACATACTGTTGTCTAACCACTGCAGCAGTGTTTTACTGTCTGTGGATCATGTGTGAATACATCATCGATACCTTCTGAAATGCTGTGCTCTCATGTGATGACTGCAGCCCAGAGACCAGATTATGATTTTCTTTCTGAAGACAGATTGATTCAGTAGGAAGGAAGGAATCGAGAAGTACAGGCTGTGCTATTCTTGCTGCTGCTGTTGTTTTTGAACGTGTACCAAATTTAGATTTTTTTCTTTTTCTAAAAGCCTTTTGCATTTTTTATCATTAAAACTATGATTATGTAACATTACACATACATGGCAAACAGTGCTAGGAGTCGGAGACAGCACCGCAGGCAAGGTCACTGCCAGGGAAGAATTATGCATGGGTTGTGTGTTTGTCTTTTTCGCATTGTGTGTTAATCCACAAGTGCCTCATTATTGCATAAAAAAGTTGAGCAGATTCAGGGTAATGTTTTTCCATGGTGGTTATGTGACCTTTCCAATTATCTGCGGGAAATTGTTGCTTTTAGGGCCCCATTTCGTTTGAAAATTTAGAGCCTCATTTCTACTGAAATGTTATCATTACTGATCGGAGCAAACTCATTATGCCTAGCCGGAAGTTGTCTTCTCTTTCTAACTGTTATCCTGACCCAAACTTCTTTATTCCCCCCATTTATTATTGTGTGTAATGTATAATTGAGCTTTGTGTTCATACAAGCTCATTACCTTGCTAACAATGAACTGCTGAGATAATAATTAGACATGGTAGTCATCCTGTGTTAATTTGGTCCCTGCAGAAAGCTTACAGGAATATGTCCTACCAATTACTAACAAGAGGTGACCCCCTTGTGTCCTTGAACAAAAGAGTGTAACTTCATTTCCTCCTATAGAGAGGCTCTTCTCTGACTTTGAAAGGACTTTGTAGAAGCCTCACAGAGGCTCACTCTCTAACAAGCCTCACTTGATGGCCTCTCATCCTTCTGTGTTGATGCAAACAATGGGAGGAATTTGCTAAATATGGTGCATGGCTAGATATATTTTAACCCACATACTCAATATCCAGAGAGGCTGTCTGGAGCTTTTGTAGCCTGCCGCCGGCCCGTCCCTCCATTTGTCTACATGGTTCATCACAGAGAGGTACAGCTCTCCCTCTCTCAGGTCTCAACAGGCGCTGGTGAAGATAGATGCAGTCCCCTCTTTTTTGGTGCTTCTATCTGTTTTCCCAGACAAAAGAATAATCAGAAGTGACAATGCGCTCATAATAGCTGCAGTGTCAAACTGACATGGGGCACCATCTTGAATCAGTTACATAATCCCAAGGACCAAGTGTGGAGCCACAAAGTGCAGACTGCTGCCTCTGAAAGAGGAATCAGGGAGTATTTGTTTTCAGGAATGAATCTTTGATTGCCCAAGTGGTTTCAGCAGGTTGGCAGTTCTTGGAAGATTTAAAACTTGTGCCTGGAAATTTGGAGAGAGAAGCGATATCACATGGTTCTCGGAAGTTTTCAGGTGCACTTAGGCGTGAAAAGAAAAGGTGTCTTTTATACTTGCTGACCTCAAATGCAATAAACAAAGACCTGTGCAGAAACAACAGATGCAAAATAGGTAACTGCAGGTTACAGTGTTGAATTTCAGCCACATTATGGCAACATCAGTTTATAAAGAGAACGAAAGTTAGTGTGCTGATGTTTAATGAGCTGTAAATGTTTACAAGACACTTGATTAGTGTGAGCTATCAAGCTAAGGAAATATATTTGAGGATCCACTGCAATAGTCTGCTGAAATCCCACTTCACACGCACTTGGTCATTAATATTATACATGGTCCCCTCTAAACTTATTTTGAATCAGCTCTGCTGTACGATGTTGATTGGTTGTTTGTTTTTATTGTTAAATCTTTAATGTTTAAATTTTTGTTCATTTTTGCTCATTTTTCACCCTAGAAAAAATCAACTTATGTAATGGGTTTTATCTGCAGTTTTTCTTACATTTAGTCAGATTGAAATGAATTCTTTTGGCTTCAGTACAGGTAGAATCCTTGGTAAGCTTATACATTTCATAATATACAGGTTTTTTCATTCAGAGTCTTTCTTGTTATTTAGGTTTTCTTAATCCCTCAGCCTGATAAAGTGATTCAGCTCTCTCCATTCAGATGGTGGTTTACAGGCTAGTGTTACTGCCAGAAGCAGCAAATGATCATATTACTTGATGTGAATGCAGCCTGTGTGTTTGCATTAGCACGTGTGTATGTGTTCATATATGTTACTTAAGGTCCAGTGGGAAATGTGCTAATGGGGGCTTTTACCGGTACGGGGGGCCTCTGCAGATTAGTGCAGATGTTGTGTTGATTGATTCATCTGTACTTCTTGCTGTATATTCCTCAGGACGAGCAATAGGCCATCAGAGTGTTAATTCCCTCACAGTAGGTTCCTTGTATTATGATGTAACTAACACCACAGCAAAGCATTCCTAAGAATCACACTGCTGAATGCCAAACGAGGATTGTAGTCCTGGGCAGTGGGCACAGTGCCTCTTTTTTTCCTGACACACTGTAGCTGATTTAAAAGTGGCAAAAATGTGCAAATCTCCCTTGTGTTAATGCATTCTACCATGCCTGTTATGCCTTATTACCTGAAACAACCTAATGGATGCATCTAAAATATTGGAGTATGTTCAATTGCAGAATTTTTTAATAGTGAATAAATGTATGTTTTTTAGAATACCTTCGTTATCTGTTTATAGCACATCTAATTTAGCTTAGTTAAGCTTCCTGTGCTGGCTGTCTTGCTACTTCATGGTGACAACAAGACTTTGGGAAATTCCAGATCCTAGCCAAGAAATATGGGTACTGCCCATCAATATGACGACCTATTATTCCACAACCCTGGAAGTCTAATGTGCACATCACATAGGTACAAGGCTATCAGGACATAGAGATTAATAAAGGAAAGTAATACCCTGCACACTTATTCTATTCAACTAAAATGCACTAGTTACAATGTTTCAGTCTCAAAACCCATCGGACCAAAAGCCCACTGGTCAGACAGCCTGTTAGCCGGCATTCTACTCTACTTCTGATTGGTTAGTGGTCGCTTCTTGGTTGGAAATAGATGGTTAGGGTTAGAAAAAATGTCTGGGTCAGAGTCAGTCACAGGCAAAGTAGGTGTTTGTGGAATATCGGTGGAAAAATGAAATGCAAGGGGAGTGTTTATTTTTGGAGCAATGGGCTGCGAAAAAAAAGGACCATTTATCAAAATATTAGGGTTTTGAAAAAAAATTGGCCATTTAAATAATTGCATGGCAAATTAAATAGGCCAGCATACCCCTCCCAAAAATTCCAACATGTTTTTAGCATTCTTTTTGTTTAAGTAAACCAAACAAGACATAATGTATGAGAAGGATAGCTTAAAGGAGGTGCTTGTGCAAAAGCTGATTTTTTTACTTTTGGTTTTTTGCCAGGTTAGCTGTTTTCTCCTGTTTTTAGTAAAAGCAAACTAAGTTAATCGTCTCCAGGTTTATATAAAATAGACAGAGTGGTGTTTTCTCTGGAAACTCTGATCAAGAGTAGGATTAAGTGTATTTCAAAAAATGTTGATTAGGAAAAGTTTGGGTTTTCAGGCGGGTTTCTGGCATGAGAGTTTACAGTGTTCACCTTCAAAACTTCCACCTCATAATTTTTTAGTCTTGCTACATAACGTTGACATATTAAATCTCCCACTGGCACTGAACATGGACAATAGATGTAAATCGCGTGCTGCAGAACCATCTGGCTAGATTCGTGTGCACATGTGAAATAGTGTTTGGCTTGGGTACATTGTCAGACCTTGATCTTTGAGAATGTGTTCAAACACGAGGCATCTTAAAACTGAGGAATGTTAAGTTGCTTAGGGGGAATTTCCACACTGATAGATTTGTTGTTGATTTGCTTGAGACCAGTACAGCAGAGATGAATGATTTATGATAAGCCTCACCAAACTCATTAGTCACTGAAGTGAAATATGTGTTTTCAGAAATTGTTTATTTTCTTAGAAATCCTCAGTTGCCCTTTTGCTTTAAATATTTAATCATTTCAGATGATTTGGCAGTCAAGAATTGTAAATATTTCTTCTCAGACTGTCTGCCAACCCTGATGCCTGTCTGTCTTGAACCTCCTAGACTGTCAAATTTTTTCTTTTCTGTCCTCTTCTTTTTGTCTGTCTATTTTATTCTCTGTTTCACCTTGGCAGAGTTAACTGGACTGATGAGAAATGGCTGCTGTGCTTTCAGCCTCGAGACTATAAATATAAGAGAACAACCTCTCATAAATATTTGAGCGGGGCAATAACTGTTCCAGTCTACTCACATGCACACACACACACACACAAATACACACACCACATTATATGCGCTGTCACACAAAATAATCTCACAAGTAGTTTTCGCACAGACACAAACTGATGGGTGCACAATCACTCACCCTCAAATAAACACACAAGATGCACTCAACGTGTCTCAACAGACCCACAAGTTCATTCATGAGCTTCTCCGCTGCCTACTGAAATGCCTGTCCTTGCTGCAGAAAGAGTTATATGTGCATAACACCTAAGTTAACAACCTGCACCATTATCAGCAGGTGAAGGAGGGTTAGACAAAAGAAGGCATATGAGGAGATAAATACTAATATGCCAACTCAACCACCTCTTCATCACCTTGGCAATAAACCCACAAGCTACAGCCAGTGTAAGAGTGCATTCATTATTCTCTCTGGGTTTAACGTTCTTGATCTGATGTTTTTATGTGCAATTTCCTCAACTATTCGAATGCAAACATTTTGTATCCACATAAAAAAGCTAATCTTTTTTTTTTCTGATATTTATAAGTTTGGGAGTCCTTCAAATACAACCACAAACATGTTTTTGATCCATGCAATTTAGACTGATACAGTTGGGCTATCTTATGCAGCAATAGTTAAAAAGTACTCTGCCAATATTTAGCCACTTTTGCATCATTACAGTGTGGTGCTAAATGCAAATGAAGAATTTTAAACCTCTCTCCATGTTACTTGCATCAACAGCTCTCTGCTCAATCCCTGGCACAAGTGTGCTGAATGACTCACTTTGCTTCCTTTTTGCCAAAAAAATGCACTTAATATATTTTTATTAAATTCTTTTAAAGTCTTCATTGTAAAAGAGTTTGGACACACACAGACGTAAACTGCAACTTTACTGATTTGTGGAGGCAAACTACTTTAAATTTTAACTAAGTAATTTTAAACAGGACAAGATTTACTTATCTTTTGAACTTTTTATGCACATGACCTGCATATGATGTGAACACACAGTAGTATATCATGCACCCAAGATAATACTTTTTTTTGAAGTACACTGGATTTAAGCCAGACTCTTACATCTCAGTTTCCCCTTGGTAAAAGAGGCACTGTATTTTTGGCTCTGAAGGATGACAGAGAGGAAGAATGAGACAGGGTGAGTAGGGCCAAGCACTGACCCTGGACCTGGCGCGTCTGCTCCTGTGTGATATGAGCTGTTCGAGGATTATGGCTGCTCAGAAGCTGAGGCCTTCAGAGATCCGGCCTGCTGTGTATTAGCTCTGGTAGAGTTTCCAGACAAGAACAGTTGGTCTGAAGCCACTCACACATTAATCCAAGTGAAAAAATGTTATGGTTTTTGGCCACTTGCTTATTACATCACAGTCCAAAAAACAAAACATCTCAGGGCGCTACTGTCGCTTATTTTAAGAGTTACGTAATCCCAACTGAATTTAGCCTGCTGTTGTGGTCAGTAAATGCCCACCTTATCTGTTGAGTGAAAGCCTGGCACTTCTAAAGCCCCTTTCATTATGAATGACCCTATTAGGAATGGAGCTTATGCTACTGGATGGCTGTTTGTGTGTGTCTGTCTGCTTGCTTTTCTGTCCTTATGAAAACCAGCTGGAGGTTAAGACCTTTGGAGTGAGGACATTTTTACTAAGAGAGCTCATTTAGACTAGTCAAAGGGCTTCTAGTTTACAATTCAAGACATGAATCAAATTTAAACATTCAAAGTTTCATGGGGAAAAAGACTAAAGGTTGAGGCAGGTATTGGGCTTGCAGGTTTTCAGGTACGTAGCAGTCAGAAATACTGATCCTCACTGATATTTAGCATTAACTAACCTAAAGAAATGGTGATGCATCCACGCCATTGACACAGACTAAGAATAACCAAACCTGTACATGTATAATATACTGTAAATATCAGGATTGTAGGATGGGCGATATGGACAAAATCAAATATTACAATTTTTATGACCAAATAGCTCAATATTGATACTGTGACAATGTTGCAGGAATGACTATAGGTGTTTTCACTAAATATTCACACACTGAGATTTTGGAGAGAGAATTGTTTTTAATGTGGATGTAATGATAAAGTGTTTAAAGTTACATATTAGAACAGCTAGAACAGTTTGATATGTTCAGAAAATTACATTACTTTACTGTAATGCAACATTTGAAACCAGGAACAGACAACAATTATGTCATATAGCATTAAAAATAATATCCATAATCTCTCAAGTCTCATATCATGATATTGGTGTCACATTGACAGCTCGGTCCTACTGTTGACCCTCAAATACTGTGCTTCTTGCCAGCTTTGACAATATGAGTCCGAACACAGTTATATGCATTTTGCAATGTTTCATTCAAATTCTTTCCATAAATGCATGGATGCTTCTTTTCAACAAATATAGAGACGCACAAACACACATACACGCCCACACACAGACACACACCCACACACCGTCCTGGTTATCAGGATCTCAACCTGCTGTGAGTCTGGGTGTTGCAGCCAAGTTTCCTCTGACAGTAAATAGCAGGGTGGGTGATCCCAACAACAGGAGGTGCCAGCCTCTCTGAAACAGTTTGCTTCAGTTGTCACGTGGCTTGAACACAGTTGTAGTTTGGTCTTACCATCATCCCAAAAAATAAAAACATAAATAAAAACAAAATATATATCTGAAGGCCTGGACCAGGCAGAATACACATTAAATCTATAACTGTCATTCACTGTCAGATAAGTGCACTAATAGTTTACAGTATTTCACTGCTAATTTTATTTGCAGCCTAACACAGTTTGTCTTGCCTTTGCATATAATATGAAAGCAACTAATTTCAGACTATGTCTATTCTGAAATTTCTAACTCCTTTAAAAATTCCACTTTATTTTTGTAATTTATCTCCAGAAATATAATAGCAAATACAAGGGCACCATACTTGTTGCTGTCTTTAGTTTCAATCGTCCTCTGCCACTTAGCCATTAATCTCTCACTTTTGTTCTCTTTTGAATTAAAGAACTTTATTATGATTTCGAGAACTATTCCTTCATTGAAGGTTTAAAAGAGGACTTGCTATGTTCACTTTTCACATTTCACATTTTCACAGCTGGGAAGGAGCTAGGGGCCCCCCCTCCACAAAGATATATAACAGTAGACTACTCTAAGATCTCGTGACTTGACAGTACAGTAGTCTACTGTTGTCAAAATGTTAAGCACCGTGCCGGTCAGATCATAATGTACAGTATGAACACAAATCAGACACTTTTGTGCACCTTTAACATCCATATGTAGTTGGTTCTCAGTATAAACTGATTACTATTATAAGTAGTGGTGGGACTCGATTAAAAAAATTAATCTAATTAATTAGAGGCTTTGTAATTAATTAATCTCAATTAATCGCATATCAATATTTGACACGCGAAGCAACATTTTTTTTGTCATTTTGTTATCTGTGCTAGCTGCAACATGTTTGGCATTGAGTGGTAGAGGAGGTTGGAAGAGCTCCGGATAGGCAAGTTCTTTCCTGGACAATTTGTGCAAACATCCAGATTTCCACCCGGTTGTTGTTTTCCACCCAACAAACCCAGCAACGACTTCTTGTCTTTTTTTTTTTTTTTTAATTTTATATTTTATATACACGCAGCAAATGATCGGAGCCGGCGTTGAATTGGAATGGAAAACGAAGCTTTCGCACATGGGACACCCGCCCGACCAACTGAGCTACGCCGGGGACTTGTGCAATGGGAAACGTTCCGCGCTGTTTGCAGTGCAAAAAAAAATTGCGATTAAATGTGTTATTTTTTTGTCGCGTTTTCTTTCTGTAATTAATTAATCATAATTAACGCGATAAAGTCCCAGCCCTAATTGTAAGTTAATGAGAATCTATTTCTTTGCATGACATGATACTGTGTAGCTCAAGACAGCGCAGCAGATCACCTTTCATGGTCAACTGGTGCTTCTGAGACAAAAGTCCACTCACACCTTGCAAGTGAGCAAGGGGCTGAATGCCAAGTGACAGTGAATACCATAGTTATAAAATATTAATTTACGTCTATGTGATCACGTGTCAAGCACAAAATATGTCTTATACAGCCCAGCTTGAAAAATGACAAATTGTCTACCTTCGGTATTTTATTGTTTACATTTTTTCAGGGATTTAGTATAGCTGCTTTTTCTATTTGAGGGCAGAGAAAACAGCTTTTGTATCTGTTGGCACATGTTTCTGTCTTCGTTTTGCTTTTTTGTAGGTTCGTGTCTTTGATTTGTGTATACATCCCTACAATAACTTTTTTCATGTACACACATGGACCTTAGAATGCATAAATAAATATATGATAAATAATGAATGCATTGTTTCAAACTTCACCTTGAAAGCAAAAATATAATACATTAAGTCCACTTCAGTGTTGATGGAGAGTTATATCATTTTCTATTTCCCCCTTTATTTCTTCTCGGATGTGCTCCTTGCTCTAAAAAATAGTTAATAAAAGCCTAATAGCACTTCACTCTACTTCTCAGCACCACAGCAGAAATGCTTTGTCCAGTTGCCCCCAGATTGCCCTTCCTGTCGCTCCCACTCAGCTTGTTTTACCTCTTTGTTTTGCATGTGTGGGTTTATTTGTTGAGTATAAGGGCTAAATTTAGCTTTGCACCTCCTAATCTTATTTTTCTAAAGCCGACACGAGGGTAATAGGACCACTGCTCACACACACATCTTCACTCTAGTGGAACAACATTGTGGTAATAAAAGTCCACTGGCCATAAGTTAGCGAGCAGCACTGAGGTGAATGCATTACGTTTTTGCAAGAATATGTAATGATGGGCTTGTTTTTGTATACTTTATGTTTGACTATATGTGCATTTACATGTGTGTGTTCTTAATGCAGTAACAACTTGGCTCTCAGTAGCTAAAGCTCATGGGTAAACCCTGCAGGGAGACTATGACTCTCACCTTGTGTTTTCCTCATTACATTCACACCTCATAACTGTGAGACAAACACGATCACAAAAGAGTATACAATCATGCATGTAATTAGTTGCACACATTCATTCAATTTCCACACATAAATGCAAAAAAAACACACACAAATTTTGTGTTAGTTATATTAAAATGAAAAGGTCTTGATGTAAAGCCATGTTTAGATGTTGTTAAATTGGGTAAGAATCAGCAAATGATTCCACCTGACACACTAAACATCTGTCAGGTAGAATTAATGAAAGATTTGTTTTCCCTTTTCATGCATGATGCACATAACCTTGTGTATTATAGTTTAGTTTTGAATGACATCTTGAAACACTCAAGGGGAAATGTGCAAAAAACAATCACCCGTCAAAGGCCCTCTGAAGCAGTATATCACCAGAGTAACCTGAAACTGCTGCTCATTATTCGCATGCTGCAGTTAGCTGTCGCATTGGCTATTTAGCTCAGTTAGCTGTGAACAAAGTGGCCCTATGAGCTGATTGTGTCTGGGATCGAGAGCCCGGAGCAGCAGGGCAGTGTAAGAACTGGGCTCAGAAGCCTACCAGTGAACGCCTCGTCCTCCTCTGAGACTGACAGAGCTCAGTTTGATGATAAGGATTGCAGTACTGAGATGATTCAAAATTATTTCCCGCAAGACGCCGACTACGGGGGACTATGAGGACATAACAGGGAGGGACAGAAGAGACGGGTTTCTTAATTAGCTAACGCGCATGAGTGATATTAGAGCAGACACTTACTACAGCAGGTTTCATGTGATCATATCATGTCCTAAGTGACAAAGACATCGGTCAGACATGCTGTAAATCATAATTCAACTTGAAGATCCGATTGTAGAGAAAACCCTTTGACTAAAGATAATTGGAATTATGTACCATTCTCTTCAGCTTAATCTAAAAGTCTAAACCATCAGTCGTATATTTTGTCATGTGTTGCTGGTTCATACTTGTTTTTTATCCATTAGTATTTTAAGTTTTTAAAACTTAATATTTTTGCTGATTGCCTGGGTGCACCCTAACACTTAATACTGAAATACAGTAATCTGTCTGTTTTTGAGCTACATACAGACATATTGAGTGTCACCTGTATGTTATATTAATATCTTTGACTTTATGTGCCATTTATTTTATTCATCTCTGATGTATTTTTTGCTGATACGTTTAAGATTGCAGAGTCACAGTTTTTTCCTGATGAGATTAAGACAGCGCAGTCCCACAGTCACGTGAAAGGACATTGCATGTTCCTCTAATGCTGTTATTCAGTTACTTTATTTTTTCACAAATTAGAGAGTCACCTGCTGAGTAGGCTGCGTGCATAACCCTTGTCTCCTTGTAAGTATGAGCATGTGGCAGCATTACGTCAAATGATGACAATGGCACTGACAGAAAGGATTCACATTTTTCTCTTCCTTTATTTTTGAAGGCTTAGGCTTTTAGCTAAAAGGTTTATACAGAAAAAAACATGCAATAAGTGAAAAGATTTACTGTCCTGCTAAAGACCCTCTTGTGCAAGGATGGTTCCATAATTATACCCTGCTGTCCACATTAGCCTTACATACTTCCAGTGTGTCTAACTTATCATAGAGTTAAAATGGAGTAGCATAAAGAAAGGAAAAAAATATAGAATACAGTAATCATTTGTAACAAATTAAAAAAGGATCTTGGGATCTTGGACATGTTACTTCAGTGCCCCTTGGTCAAAATATAACATAAACATTATATATGATTAAGACAATGAGAAACTGCACAAGGTATAGTGTAGTAAAATAATGGTGTAAACTGGTTGATATTGAAGGACACATACAGAAACACACTCTTAGCCATTAACTCGCTATAATCCTAAACTGTATCTCTGAGCCGTTAAAGAGATGGAGGCTTCAGTAACATGAGCACAAAGCCGTCTCTGTGAGAGGGTTAGCCAGGTCCTTATGGGGTTGTAGATGTAATTTCCAAGATCAAAGTTCATGATACGGCTGTGTAACATGAAGATGTTGTGAGACAGCATTGATGGAAGGATACAATGGACTCATTTAGCCTGCTGGCTGGTGCCAGAGTTGGCTGCTTGTTGTCTCAACACAGAGAGGAACAGGGCAAACCACGTGCAAGCTACAGCTCCTTCATATGGTGGAGATGAAAGACACGAAGAGCAGGAGAGTCAGACAGGCACCAGTTATTTATGTCTCTATGACTTGCTGGCTTTGCTGTGCTTCTTAAGTGTTTTTTATTCGTCATTTAGTTGAGCTGAACTAATTCGTGTAGAGCCAAGAAGAGTTTAGTTTAGAAACTGGGTCCAGCCTCCATCACTTAAGATGAGAACCAACAGGATATCAAAGACAAAATCAGTATCAAAACCTACAAGAGAAACATCTGAAAACCTCAAAGCTCTCAGCAAACAAAAACAGAAAAGAAATGCAACAAACAACTACAAAAAAGAAACTGTTCGTACATAAACTGCTGGCAGCTGTTGCTTGTCTACTTTGTAGTGTTTGTACACAAGATAAAAGGTCTACAATGTAGCATCTGCTATGTAACTACAGGTTTTAACTGCTGCTGTTGTTACTTTATTTGCCTGTAGGCGGAGCAGTTTAAAGCTTTTAGCTCGGTGTGGTTACAGAGGCCTCATATTGATTGTACTGTGTTTCTTGGCATATGATAGGTATGTTTACATATGATACGAATTAAATTTAAAGCTTGTTGTTGTTTACTTGAATTCAGTTAAAAAATAATTCTGCTGAAAAGACAAACTAAGCCCAACAAAGCAGAGAGTTTGATATGTCCATGCCCTTTATGATTATGCGATTTACCATTTTGTAAACATCATACACTTGATTTCCAGGTCCTCCAAACTATATGACTAAGTAAGTGACACATACAAAAAGAGTTTTGTGCTCTCGTGCCTTCAAAACTTGCTATTGGCAATAAAAAAACTATTTCCCGATCCGACACCACAGTGGTTAAAGCTTGGTCAATTTTAGGTAAGAAACAGAAACAGAAATTTGGAAACAGTCATAATAGCATTGAAGTTTTAATATAACTTTATTTAAGTTTAAGGGATCCATACAGTCATGTTAAAAAGAATAAGTATTTGGTTAAAAAAGGCCAATGTTGACTGTAGTTAGCAAATGTAAAGCAAACAGTGCTCTCCTTTTCTAAAGTCTGACATTTTATTGACCCATTCTCTACAACGCCTCTCTCTCTGCTGACTTTTTTTTGCAATACTTGATAACACTTTACACTATTTACTCCTTTAATCCACACTGGCAAGAGTCACAGTTTCATTTTGTCTTTAATATAAAAACAGGTTGATCAAGAGTGTTATTTCCTTTTTTCTACCTCTATTATTTGACACCTAGCAGTAATCTTAGCTCTGACTTTTATTGGAGAATTAATCTGTTTTTTCTCTATGGCTGACTGAATACAGCCTCAAAGAACAACAAGCAGGTATTACAGCCTTACCCAAAGGCAATCAGGAAGGATGTGTTGTTTAACACAGGAAGTGAATCTTTGACCTGTAACAAACACCATGTTTTCATGTGTAAAAGTGGATAAAACAGAACAAAATCAAGATTGAAAAATCCATAAAACAGATAAAAAGTTCTCAAATAAATGGCTCCATCACACATCTTGTTCAGAACTAGAGTCTTTTATGCAAGGCCAGTTCTCTGTAATGAGGCTGTGTTCAAGACTTTATAGAGCATGAGTAATACGTATGCATGAACTTAACCAACTTAACAAGTTCGCTTACATAATGGGGACTGTTGGGGTTTCATGCGTGTGTACTAAGCCAAATACCTCGAGCAGCGTTAGTCTGTTTATTTGTTCTTTCTCTATTGCCAAAAGGCCTACAGGAGCTGCATGTGATACTAACACAGCAGCGTAGCAATAAAGGTCAACTAGGTGTAAATTTGTTGAAGCACCAGTGCATTCAATGGTAATTTTAACCCTGAAATAATACAAAGCCAAGGGGATCGGGTTCTTACTGCTTTTGCCTCATCATGGGCTTTCAGCACAGGAGAGAGAGAGAGAGAGTAAGGATTCAGAAAGAGACACCAAGAGAGAAACAAGTCAGAGAGAGAAAGGCAATGGCTCGGAGAACAGAGCTGGTTCCTTTCTCTACATCATACACCACAGTCCTACAGAACCAACTTAATGAAATAGAGGGTCAAGATCTAAGGTCCTATCGTTCAGAATGAGGTCATTCTAAACTCATAAAAAATGATGAAACTCATAAAACCTAAAAGTCATTCTCTCATTATTTGTGGTGAGAGCCAGGGCTGCCTCACCTCCTCTGGGGTTCTGCTGTATTCCAGAGACTATTGATCCCGGTCCTCTAATGCAATCTGGTCCTCCTTTCACCACATATTGAATCATGGGTTTTAGACTAATGCTTTCTGAATAAACACTGATGCGATCATGTGCAATAATGAGAACAAATGGTGTAAAACAACAACAGCCAGAGAACAGCAGTGAGCCACACGAATGAACATGCAAACAGAATCTGTTATTATCTGCTGTTTGGTGTGTCATACTAATGCAAGCATGAGGCAATACCCTTAATTATGAGGATATGAAGTTTTCATTATGTATTATCCTTTGTCTGTCTTCCACTTGTCAAGTGCAAAATGACAGCTCTTGCGCTGCAATAGTAGTTGATAAAAATGGTGTCAGAAATAACATGAGATGCTTTAAGTGAAAAGCTGCTCCATTTTGGGATTTTTCAGGACACTAGAGAGTTCATTTTTTTCACACTATAAATTCTAAGGCTTAATTAAATCTTCACACTATAAATACATTGTACTGAACAGTCAATAAGTTCATTAAGATATGCTGCATGTTAACTATGTTGAGTGTCTCCAGCTAAGTGATGGGTCATCTGGAGTACCAGAAGTTTTCTCTGTGGGCCACTACAGAATTTGGGCCAATATAGAGAAAAACCAAATGGCGACTGGCCCAGCGTGGGTCAGATTGACCTGTCATTTTGCTCCCTCTACCTGTCTTCCTCTCTCAGCCTGTCACGTTTAGCTACTCAGCTGAATCTCACGAATCTAACATTATTTTTTCATTTCTGTAATAGTTTTTTGAAACATTATCTTGCAAAAATCTTTGTTTAAATAGAAATGTAGCTGTAATGGATGATAACTTGGGCTAAAATAAAAAAAAAAAAAGTGATTTATTAGCATTAGTAAACCTATCTTATTAAAATTTTTAAGGGTGCTTCTTAACAAATTACTGAATGTCAAGTCACTTTATTAAAATCATCTTTATATTTACCCCTTATGTCATGGTTAACTATAGGTTAACTTTAAAATAAATTGATTATGTCTGTCAGGTTCATCCTTAAAGTTAGCTGAATTATCAGTTGTGTTTTCCAAAAATGCTCCCAGTGGGCTGCAGTCTATAGCTTACAATTTCTGTGCAGTAGATTGCCATTGACTTTGCAAATGGAGATTAAAATGTCACCCTTAGAAGGATGAGACTAACTAATGACTTATTAGAAATTAATAGCCTGCAGCTGTTTTCCTGTGCCACTTCATTAAGAAGTCAACTTTACACAGTGCAGCTGGTGCTTCAGAGAAGCCTTTAGCTTGATTTAATGAGAATAAACAGGACATAAATCAAATTGATCAAAAGTTTCTTTGTAGAGAAGATTTTAAGGGACAGTGAGAAAAGGTAAATACAACAAGTGAAAAGCACGTTATGTAAGTGTTCTCCTACTGAGCTGGGAGAAAGAGGAGTAATGACAATCAGCATGATGTGCAGCCATATTCAGGTTTAAAGGGATAATTTGATTGATTGACTGAACAAAGAGCAGGGAGACAAGGGCAGGCATGTGAAGGCTTTAAATTGGAATTAAATAGACTGGGAAAAAAACATTTTGTCACTCTTTATTTAGAGGGACAACTATTCCCACACAGACTCATTCTTCACCCGTACTTTATGATGAGAGGTTTAAAACAAAGGTCTCAGTAAAGAGTTGTAGTTTAACTTTGAGACCTTGCACTCACTCAAATCACACATTTTGGAGGCTACACATAGCTTCTGATGACTACTCGACTACTGCTGGGTTACACTGTGTGAAAGTATACAAACACAATGTGAAATGTGTCACGTCCACCTGCTCTGTTCTTTGCAACTTTGTCGAAATTGTCAACCACAACAGTTGTGATGTAACAAGCTGTGACAGAAAGAAATTCAATATTCCTCAATAAGAGTCCGCAGAGAACATCTCAAACTAGTAAATGTCTTCACATTTGTGTTGTCTTTCTCTTCCTCTGCTGCGTCTCATGGTTCCTGTGGTCAGGGACTAACAACACTCCTGCCGTTACAGGTCTGATTAGAGTCTGATTGCCTCTAATCAGAGAAGCTTGATGATATGTGTGGTCTAAAACAGAACTGAGCTGTTCACCTTATTTGCAAATCAGTTACCCTTCACACTAGATTCAAGCCTTATTTACTCAACTCTAATTTATCATCAAGGTGAGAGGTTCAAGGCTATATCACACCTTGCTCTGAAACTTAGGTTGCTTGAGTTGAAATTGTCACTTGCAACATATTTCCATCTTTGAAACCTGTCACAATATAGAGCATTAGTTGGCTTGGGGGAGGATCATGGTAATTTATATTATATATTATATAATATATATTTATAAATCAACATTTCGAAATCGGAGTCAATTTTGTACATATTTATTTGTGACTTAAGTGTAGGACTGACCAACAGACACTTCTATACATTGATCTTTGCTGCTGGCTGAAAAAAAAACAAAAAACACAGAAATGACAAGTAAGATAAAAAACACAAACTCAGTTCAGAAGTATGGTACACTGTGTAAAAATACAAAATGTAAAAAGGATGGAATATAAATTATTTATATATATATAAATATATAAATAGAATATATATATTTTTTTTTTATTCAAAAAAATCTTTGGACATGAAAATTAAAAACATCCCTCTTATAATGTTTATTTTAATCTGCTTAAGTCACAAACCAAAAAGTAGAAATGTAGAAATCTCTATGTTAAATTATTTTTCCAAGCTTGCAGAATCTAAAAGATAAGACTGAGGAGTTGCCATTTTGGAGATACATTGAGTGCTGCTTAAAAGGATTTATAAGTTATCCTCTTGCCAATAGCAATGGATTAGCCGAGGGAAAGACAACTCGTACTAGTCTGAAGCTCGGTGGAGCACATGAGATTACGTTGTAGTTGAAGTGTATTGATCTCAAGGTGATCCTCCATGCAAATTTCCCCCGAACCCCTTTGGAACAGACTTAAAGTGCTTTATGTTCCTGTACAGCCATCAAGGCCCTACAGCAAAGGCAGCCAGCACTTTAGATTCTGACTGTGAGGATTTGAGGAATTTCTGAATGCATGGCCTCACAAAGCTCTTCAAGGCTCTGAGACTGGAATGTATAAGTTGGCTGTAAATCAGTGGTGTGATAAAAAATCAAGCAAATATGCAGATATTTATATCACAGCTTTCTTCAATCCAAAGCCTTTGTCACCAAAGGCACTTGGGTCAGTAAATCAGTGGGGCTACAGTGTCTTTTGTTGTTCTCATGATGATCTGAGTAGTTTCACACCTACTGCTCTGATTTTTACAGATTCAGGTAAATTTAACTTTTGGTCCCTGCAGTTTAAAAAAAAACAATTGTAAACTCATCCCCAAGAAACCTTGTCATTAAGAGAGCGCTAACTACTGTTGTAACTAACTGTGTGGAGAAGCTCACAGTGTGTAAGGAATAGTTTAATTTAACCTGTAATCTGTTCAGGGCCAATAATGCAGTTAGTGGTTTAGTCTATAAAATGTCAGGAAAGTGGAAAATTCTTATTACACCTCTATTTTAATATGCAAAGAGAAAAAACAAGAAAGAGCTCAATAAATTTTCAGTTATTGACTAACTGATTAACCCACCTTTAGTTTTAGTTACATCCTCATATAATTGGACTGAATGACTGATACAGGAAGTATGGTGGTGCAGTGGATAGCACTGCTGCCTCACAGCTAGAAGGACCTGAGTGAAGGTAAAAGAAAAAAGAAAGGCACAGGGAAACATCTGTAGTGCTTAAAACTGGAAAATAAAATGTAGGCTTTTCTCTAATTTAAGGGATTGTTTTGATAAAGGTTTGCCATTTTGACTCTGTGTTGTGTGTCTCTTTGAACCGGTATTGAATAAAACACAATTGATGTTGCATTGAATCTGGACCAGACATTTCTCAAGGCCACAATCTCTTAAGCTTCCCCCTGGTGTCTTTTATTTTAGATTTCACTTTGTGTTTCTTTCCAACAGCGCTCTTATTCATAGATATATACATATATCAACAAGTCTTGTAAGTCTTTGTGTGTATTGTACATATATTTATGTGCTAGAGGTTTCTGAGTTGAGTTGACTTCCATATTAAATTCTTTATTCATTCTTCCATCCTTGAAACAGTCTTTTGTTTCATCAAACATGTGTTAGTAGTTTTTTACATGGCATTGATTTCTAGATGCTTACAACAGAGAGAACTCAATCTTTGAAAAAATGATCTCTGCATTTATTTTATGTGGAAAAAACAATTGGATTTGTATTTATTTCCAGCATGGTGTTAGTGATTGAAAGATATTAATTTTACCTTTTACCAAAAAAGTTCCTGCAAACCACACATATGTACGACTTGGTCATTTCCTACATATCATATCAATGTTTATAGACTTATCAAAGTGATATATAAATCCTCTCGTTGTTGGAGGAGGAGGAGGGATTGGTGGTGGTGTGACAGCTAGGCAAGAAGGTGGTCAAGCAACAGTGTTAGCTTGGTGAGTGTCAAGAGAGAGGTCAAGAGTTCAACTGAAAAAGTGGATAATTTTAGCAACTCTTAAGAAATTCTTAAACCATATTTTTTGGAGAAGCAAACCAGGTATTTTTAACAAGTTTTTGCAACTGAGAAGCTCTCTTGGTTGCATATTTGTCACTCAAACTGGACTTCTTGGATTGTATTTCATGTCTTAGTGTTACCTTAAGCAATGTACCTGTACCAATGCAGCCTCCAGCAGACTGTTTTCAGTGTAAACTGCTGTTTGCTCCCCCCTCCAGTCAGTCCTCCAGTTTATATGTGCACCTCCAAATTTAAACGAGGACATGTTTTTTTTGTTTTGTTTTTGGTTTTTTATGTTAAGCATATAATTCACATATAGATGTATTTTTTTTAAAGACACTTTGTAGACTACACTTTATAGATAGTCAGATGGCACATGTATATTTTTATAAGAAAAATTGGCAGTAAGAATAATACATCTTTTGGGTTTCATAGACCCTAATGAATAGCAGATGCAATCTATATCTTGTCTGCGTGTATTCAGTTGGAAGGAGAGAGGAGTAAGGTGTTCTGTTCATACCACACGTGTACTTGACAGTCGTACGTGCTCAAGGTTTGTCTTTTTTTTTAAGTCATTCGTCACTGACTTGTGTACTAAGTCCATGTGAACACGTGCACAGTCCGCATTCATATTTAGACAAACAGCACTCTTTGTTCAAGTACAAAGGTTTGAATTTATTGTCCTTGCTTTGGGTTGTCAATGTTTTTCTAAACCTTTAATTCTTTCATGTACTAAAGGGCAAACTTAATCATTTCTTCTCATACGTTATCATGCAGTATTAGGCATTAAGATTAGAATAAAATAGTACTAGATACAAAGAATGAGAGAAAAATGGTCAGTTATTAATACAGTGTGGGGGAGAGTGACATACCATAATTTCCACTTCATTATCACCTTGGAAACTGTAGTCATATTTCCTTCCTGTTGAATTGAAAGTGCCTCTTTATGTCTTTTTCTCCTTCTTTCTGACGCACTCTTTTTCTCTTGTGTCTCCATTGCTTTCACATCAAATTGTGCATGTGAAGTAGCGACTGAGTGCAAGTTAATTATGAAAAAGATGGACACAGGAAAAGAAGAAGGAGTGACCAGTCTGGCCAACCCTTCACTTTTTCCAATTACACTGCTGCCAGTGAACCGCCCCTGGCTGAGTATAGCACCAATTAACATCCACAGTGATAGGCTTTTGGAAACCTCTCTGAGTCAATCCTGTGACCTGATGTTCACCCTGGCATCACTGTATATTAGCCGTCATCCAATGAAGCCATCATGAAATTAGGCAGAGGGTATAAAGTACCATGCGTCCCTCGGGACGGACCTTTGGCACAACATACTTGCTCTATACCCCACATGAACTCTGGATGAACAGTTTTGATATGATGGAGCTCACAAAAGTGCAGTGTGGTGTGAACCTGTGCCAGATGGGGACTGACACCACATATTATTACTGTGCCCTTCACAGGACACCACCGGGACTTGGTCATAAATCCTCTTCCAGTGGCTGGTAACTGCATTTCTCTCCATTAGCGAGCAGACCACATTCCACACTGTTAGTTTGATTCCTGAAATGAATCAAATGAATCAAACTAAGTGCAGGGGTGAGGTGGAATTCCCTGAAAGTCGGTGAAAGTTAGTAGGGAACCTTTGAGTTTACATTATTTTGTAATTTTCTCAAAGATAAAGAAAATACATAACGCCCCAAAGTCCACTTGTTAACAATTTAGGAGTTTGTAGTTTTCTTTCTATAGTTACTTGGACTGATGAGCTAATGAGGACTGACAATGACAGATGTTTTAACCATCATGTTGTATCTTCAGTATTACATTTGACCTTTGGGGTAAAATCTAAGCAGTTTATTCCAGTAACTGACACAGTAGCAAATCATACTGCAGATTGTTTCGCCTCATATGTTTGTTTATCTTTTCTGGTGCTGAATAGAAACAGATTGCAGTATGAGCCTTATTAGTAGAGACAGTGACTGGATCTCATATGTCATTAAATATGATGGACAAGCAGAAACAGGATGATTAGGCGTCTGGTATGACTAGTTGTTGTTGGAGAGTGTTGTGACATGGCACTAATTTTTTATAAGGAACTGAATAAAATTTATAATGTGTTTGTTCACAAGCTTAACACAACTGAGGTTGTTATTCTGCAACAGTTTTCGCAATTGATTAATCATTTTTATAGTTTTCAACCAGAAATGCCAAATATACTGTATGCTGGTACCAACTTTTACGTTTAAGAGGTTTGATTTTTAAGTAATGGTTTAGTTTGCAACAGACTGCCAAACAACAACTGTATAAATAGACAAAAAAGCAAACAACCGAATGGGCACACACATTATTTGTTTGCACTGCATGCACCGAGCAAGTTACAGTATTTGTTTAAAAACACTCTTAGTTGTAGGTCTTTTGATTCTTAAAACTCTTTTTTGTTGTCTTTTCTTTCTTTTTTCTCCAATACTCACTCATTATCCTGTCATTCCTTCTTTACTCCCAGAAGCTGTGCAGGCTTTCTGAATCACGCATCAGTTTAACAAAGCATAAATCATCAGCACTTTCAACACTAGAAGCAAAAAATAGGGAAGCATATAAAAGAAAATGGGACACTGAGGTATCACGCAACCACTGACAATTTGACAATAGATGTTATTTATTTATTTTGTGATACATATTTTATTCCTCTGGTATTCCCCAACATTCCCCCTGGGAGCCAAGCTGAATAGGAATGTGCACAAAATGCTGAAGCAGTTATGAAAAAGTAGTTATGCAACTGTAAAAATGCAGGATATGAGTTACTCTGTGAGGCTGGGGACTATTTGATGTGGCAGGTGGAGCTGGCAGTCAGCCAGGGCTTCCAGTTACTGTACACAGAGAAACAGCAAGCAGGGGGTAATGTAAAAGCTGAACCGATGGCAGATCGCTGGTCAGGATTTATGGTGACAGCAGTGGCCAAAAATGGCCGTAATGAGCTGCAGGGTTGCATTCTGGACCACAGAGATACGCAGAATTATTGAGGACATATGAAGCTGAATCCTTGACTGAATCCGTTGTGTGGGCACAATACACATTCTAATTCTTATCAGACTAAAAATTCAGGCTTCAATAAAGTAAAATGGTAGATTCTTGTCTGCAGAGCTGAGCACAGCTCCTGATTTTTTGTGCCGTGCGCAGTGTTGAAACTGTTCTCAGTTTTTGGCTAACAAGCCTCACAAAGACACAGATAGGAAGAGGACAGGATGACACTTCCAGGTCAGACCTAGTGTTCTTTTTAACTTCCTTTCAGGTGGTGCGTGAATAACAGGGATGATAAAAAAAATACTTGTTCTAAATCTTATAGAGTCCTCTGTGTACTGAAAGTGACTTCAGATTGACAGACTGTCAGACATCTGTTCTTTATTACCTTTTAAAAGTTGAATCAGAGTCAGACTAATATCGTATCAAAACTGACGGATAAGAAATTGCAGGAAAAAGCAAAGTGTTTGCTGCTTTTTTACTGCAAAAATCTGTGTTAGTTGAACAGTACGTGTGGATGTGGAAATATGTGCTGGTCTTTTCTTTATTTCTTTCTTATATATTCTGCCTCCTCTCTCCCTTTTCTGCCATTAAAAGTCTAGAATTTATCTTTTGGAAAGATCTGGCAGTAATCCTGGATTTTAACTGATATCATTCTGTTCTATTCTAATAACAATATGGATCTGAAGAGACTCAAAAACACTAAAGATCAACACTTGATATTGTGCATTTTGAATATCATTTGAATGCATCCATGTGTCATGAAACCTCTTCATAGTACTTCAGACAGATCCCTGTATCTAGTTGAAGTAGAGCTGATGGCCATCCCTGAGAGGAGTATTGTATTTTCTGGATCAGTCATGAGATCAGCTTGTTTGCATAAGTGTATTTTTAGCCTCTCACCCTGACAGCTGCAACATTAAATATTATCATACTGCTATGAGAACACATCACCTCAGGAGACTAGAGAAGGTGATAAAGTGGTGCAAAATTTAGCAGCATACCAACAAAACTGAGAGTAAGCCGAGCCTTGATAAATGTTCTTTTTATGCTTTCATACTGTCATTCACCTTGCAGATGGAGAAGAGAGAAAAACAGGGCTGAGATGATTTCCCCTGACCTGATTGTTAATAGACTGAACGCTATTATGCTGTACATTCTTTTGTGAAATATGAGATTCATCTTTCCATTTGACTGTTTAACATTCTTACTCTGGAAATTCTTAATCTTCACTTTCTAGACTCACAAAGAGCAGCACAACTTTTTCATGTGACGACAGTAAAACATCAGTCGGATTTGCAGTAGTTTGTCCATGCAATTAATAACATCAATAGTCCATAGAGGCATTTCTTTTAATGTTCTCATATATTAACCTTTTTTTTTTATCTCTCAGCGGAAAAACATCTAATTTCATAGACTCTCAGACCATATCTGGCTTCTTATGCATTCTTCTTGTTCAGGAATGGGTCTGAATGTGCACAGAACAACATCTGCAAGGAGTAGTTCCTACATGGGTGAGTGACTCATCCTCCTTCTTATGAAAGGAAATTTCAACCTTTTTTTTAAAATACCAGCATAAAGTTACTTATACGTCACCCCAGTGTGACTGTGCATAAATATGCTTAAATGGCCACTTCTCCTTCCTTAGGGTCATCACTTCTTTTTTATCCCATCACAGCACTGCTGCCATCCAGTCTGGCAGTAGATTAAGATAGACATGAGCAAAAGTGAAGCGCAGTGTTGTTCAGAAAACATTAACATCAAGGTTATTACTGTATTTGTAGAGGTTGTCTCTGCGATGTCACAGTCTTTTGGAGGTCAAATAAAAGGCATAATTGAGGCTCTGTAATGCCAGAGTTTGATGGCAATCTGAAATCAGAGACATGCTGATACAGACATTAGGGAGAAATGAAGCAGAACAGCAAAAAAAAAGAACAAAAACAGCAAACAAAATGTATTGTTGGCACAGGTATTGGCTGAACTGAACTGGTACATTCAGTCTTAGGAATAAGTGGACAGGCCAGTGGAGGATGAAACCTGTGTGAAATCAGTCTTTGAAAATTACTCCAACCCCCCCCTCCAAAAAAAAAAAAAAACTCATGTTACATTGTCTGTAGCTAGCTGTAGCTAGCTGAAGAGAAACTGTTTCTGATGTTTTACAAACACAATAGTGATGTGCAAGAAAATGAAATTCACAGTTGGGTATTGGCTAGTTTGACATGCTGAACATGCATATTTAAAAAAAAAAAATCAAAGCCTCATCTTGGTGGCATAATATAAGTTATAAAAAATTTAAATGAACTGACCAGTAGTGTATACAGCAAATCTTTGGAATCAAACCCAAAGTGATAAAGGTTAATTCAAATACAATGTGCACTTAACATTTTCAGATGTGAATGAAACTCCATTCAGTGGTTTAAATACATTGTCAAAATTCAATCCATTTTTACTTATTTCATTGCTGAAATATGTCAGACAGCAAAAGTTGGCTTAACTACAGGTAGTCTGTGCTCTGTGCTATTAGTGGCAGCAAAATTGTGGTACTTTTTCAGAATTGCATAATCAAAAGAGATCAGTGATAGTTGAAAATGTAGAATTAAAAAAATCTGCCTAAATAGGACACAATGGTATTATGGGATATAATCATAAGGTAGTTAAAAGCACAGCGTAGAGGACACACATATAGCTCAGCAGTGGAGACGGATGGTACATTTGTGAGCACACGCGCTTCAGTGGGGGAGGGCACAAGCACGTGTCATGGCCGCCTGCTGTGGCACCCCGGTACCCTGTGTGCAGGAAAATAGAGGGCTGATTGATCACCTGCTGTACAGAGGCATCAGTCAGCAGCCATTTAGTGCCCACAGAGATACACAGTGATAAAGGGAGGCAAAAGAGATAGAAAAAGGATATAGAGATAAGAAATAAAAAACCCCAAACAAGAAAATCAGGAGAGGAGAAAGAAAGTAAACAGAAAAAAACAAAGAGAAAGGAAAAGGAAATATAACAGAAGAGAGAACAAAAGAAGACAGAAGATAAAAAAAGGATTTATTTATCGAAAAAGAATGGAATAAGGAAAGAGATTAACAGAAAAAAAAATTGCCTTCATGATAAACTGTTCGTAAAAGCTGCAGTCATGAGGAACATACAGGTGGAGGTTGAAAGGTAAAAATATCTTTTTCTCCCCCTCTTGTTTCTCATCACGTTCAGTGCATGTGTGCAGCACATGTGATGACGGAGACCCTTTTTCATTTGTGGTACGCTGCATCACGTTCACTGGCTGTCAGTCGGTGTGGCTGCCTGTTCTGTGAGTGAGGAATGAATGGTGCTTTGTTATAGAAAAAAAATGAACATGAATGAAGAAGTATTTAACTTTTTTATAGTTTTAAGAGGTTGAGAAAGATCATATCCCAGCATGCACAGAACAGACTTGAGGAGACTTGCTTGGTCACAGGCTGTCATCCATATATGTACATAGAACAATCATGAGGCTACATTTGTAGGTTTATTCTTTGGGAACCTTTGCAAAAATGCAGACAATGATTTGCTCACACAATTAAAAGTCTCAGAAGTAATATATTTGCATCACAATAAATTTAATAGAAGAACTATGCTCTGAAATTCCATTAAAAAAGCTTCCAAAACAGACTGCACTGCTGTCATAAGGTGTCATCACAGACAGCAGCGGAAGAGGTGTGTCGATTTGCATTGTTGCAGCATCTCCATCTTCATCGGCGTATGATTTATTTGATCTCCTGCAGATTAACACAGTGTGAGGTGAGAGCGTGAAGCCACCATACTGTGATTACCAATGCTATTTCTGAAACAGCATTTCCGCTGCACACCAGTTGCTAAGGGTCTGGATTTAAAGAAGACAAAACCAACTCTCTGTGAGAGGAGGGCTACAGTCATGGACAGAAAAAAGGAAAATATAAATGTAGCATCTGTGTTACTCACAGGGCTCTGAAGTTAGATTTTAAAGCTTAGATTTTAGTTTAAATTTCACTTCCATCTCTGACCAGTGTGCGGGTAGGATGCCTGCAGTATGTGGAATTAAGGTGGACTGAACTCTCCCAATTACTGACCCAGAGACACGTAATCTCCCAAAAAAACAAAATAATTCTTTCTCATGATAAATTATTGTCACTATTGAAAGTACGTTCTGTGAAAAAAAAATTACACATTAATGTGAGTTGGTTAAATGAGTGAGACAACAGAAAATACACAGAAAATATTACAATTTTAAGCCTCTTTCAGAGACAGAATACTTAATGCTTCTATCTGTGAAAGTGGTGTTTTTTTATCAGTCAGGCAAAAGTGACTTTTATGTTAATGATCTTCATGGCTTCAGTCAGACATGATGGGACATTTACAGAGAAGGGAGACCCCCAATGGTCACACAAATCCCACAGAGAAAGAGAGATAAGAATGTCATAATAAGGAAGAAAATCTTATTTATTTACAAGCTGCATAAGTCATATTTTTATCTTATTTTGCCGTTAGAGCCTTATTTAACGACTATCATGAGCACAAGAGTGTCATAGTGATTAAACAGGCAGTTTTCTTATCAACTTTTTTATTTAATGTTATGGAGAGCAAATTTTTACTGACAATTTTATAACACCAGTTTTATTTGGTAGTGCACAAACATTGCAAGACAGGGTGATAAGTAGGGCTCTGAGGAAGGTTTTCTCACATGTTGCATTTAAAACCTATTGATGATTATTCATTGATGCAGCTGATATTAATGATAACAGAAAATCTGTGGACGGACTGTTACTCAGATCAATACTTTGCTTTCAGTTATTTTTCTCCTTTTTTGCCCCTGCTCAGGCTGTCCGAGAGGCAGGAGCACAAAATAAAATAAATAGGGCACCAGGTGCATGCAGTGAGGTTCAAAAAGCCATGATACATTTATAGTTGAAAACCTCATTTAAGACTAAAATTGCGACATTATGTGACTCAGATTTAAAGTATAACTTTAACCCTTTTCACACACAGGAAACTGTTTACTGGCCCCATGTTTTCAAATTATAGACCAATATGATATGTAAAGATAATATTTCCTACTTTGTTAAAAAGATTAAATTCATTAGGATCTTCAACATAATACAACAGCAACTTCTTAACATTAA
The DNA here is from genome assembly GCA_029814765.1 of Acanthurus leucopareius. NCBI lineage: Eukaryota > Metazoa > Chordata > Actinopteri > Acanthuriformes > Acanthuridae > Acanthurus > Acanthurus leucopareius. Next base: position 13,969,456 of record JAQMCX010000045.1, read on the forward strand.
TGTCCAGTGAATCAGTCTCATCGTTTGGCTTATAGGATAATTGTGAATTGTTGAGGTAATATAATAATTTAAATAAAAGATGTGAGTTCTGTTCCCACCATCAGAGGACAAAAATGCCTATAATCATGTCATGACATGTTGAATCCATCCAAAGTGATTTGGATACAGGTGCTAGAAAAAACATAGAAACAAATAAGGGATTTACAAAAGAAAATACAGTAAAAACACATACACACACAAGAATACTCTCACAAAAGGAAGCGAGGAAAGGCAGGAGAGAAAAACAATAATATATAAAAAGACACATACAAATAATGAATGGATGACTGAATAGCAGCAACAACGTGTGAAAGGAGACGAGGATGGGAGAGCGAGACAGAGAGATAATGAAGAGGAGAGGAGGGAATGTTGTTGCAGTGAGTGATGGAAGCCCAGGGATGTGAATGTAGGTCATCAATTCAAAAATGTATGTCAGTGTGTTAGGATGAGAGATACAACTTCAAAGAGCAGAGCGTGTGAGAAAGATAAAGGACAGATGGCCAAACAAACGTAAACGGATGATTAGATGAATCATAGAAGGGATGTTATTGAAAAAGAGTGGGAGAGGAGAGGAGGAAAGGTCGTTCAGCAGAGAGGTAAACAGGCAGAGAGAGACAGAGTAAAAAAAAAGTAAAGAGAGCGATGTGATATTTAATGGCAATTCAATTCTCTTTTTAATCATTGGATTTTCTACAGTATCACAAAAGTGTAGTCATGCAATTAACAGTCCTGCAGTAGGTCAACTGTTCCATAAGAACTATCACTTATAGATGGATGGGCATAATAAGTGGAAATATGGGTAGAGGTCATCCAAAGACTGACAAAAGTAGTTCACATTTCTGAATTTGAATCTAGAGATCTTTAGTTATAAATAATTACTTACTCTCTTTGTGATGAAGTAAACATGTTTCTCATGTATTATAATGAGCATTTGCACATCTGTGGTTGTTGATATTTGTTTATTCTATAGCACAAAAGCACTATTACATTCCTATAATTTTTTTTTTGTCATTGTTTTTTTCTGATGTATCTCTCACCCATCAATGTGCATCTATGTATATGCAAAATAAATCATTACCACTTGTATTAAAGTCTTGAATTATGTAGTAACAGTGACTGATGAGACCATCACTGACCGAACTCATTGACTCTGCACCACATTTTATATCCAGACACTAATGCATGCCAAGAAAACCTTTAAAAAAAATCTCTTCAGACCAGTTTTGTTGTTCAAAAACTTGCTTAAATGTAAAGGTGGAGGTCAAGCTTTGATTTACATAAACTAAACTAAACTACATCAAGTCCTGTCGGTCATCAGTAACAAGCATCAGTTAAAGCAAACACCATGACATGGTGCTTTGCATGGAGTATTAGAACTGTGTCCATGCAAAAGCTTGTCCCATTTCATAGACTCTTTCTTAAGACTGTAAGTAGGTGTATGTCGTTGTAGGTTTAGGTGTTGTAAATGATCTTATCTCTGGACTGGACTTGTTTTACTGATAGCAGTTTCTTCAGTTTCTTCCACTGACTGTTTTTTTCATTTTAACCATGTCTAAATTTTAATCTTCCTCTTTCTGTCAGTGTTACAAACCTTATGAATAACTATTTGATGTAGCTGCTGCAGGCATACATATAAAATGAAGCATGACTCTGCAACTTCACTGTCTCTTTGCTGCCTTAAAAAAATATGAAACTGATTACACTTGAAAATTTAGGAAAGATGAAATATGAGAAACTCTGTGAATTTCAAGTCGTGAAAAATCCAAAGCTAGAACAGTTAAAGCACAAATAGGAAGTTTACAAAGAAGGGATTCATGTTTTGCCTCATTAAAGAATATAAAGCTATAGAGTGCAGCCTATTTTATGGTAAATAATGCCTGTCTAAAGCACTCAGCTACTCAGCCTTGCTGGGTTACAAAAATCAAAAAGAACTTTATAGGCAGGCAGAGTGAAGATGAAAAAAAACAAAACAGCAACACAATATGATCTTCTCTGACCTCTGATACACAGGCCTGCAGTCCAAACCAAAGAGCTGGCATAGACTGTTATGAGACCAGCTGCAGTCAGACTGGCGTTCATGAATCAAACTTACCCTGCAGTCATAGCCATATATAATGACCAAAGTTATGTAACACAATTTCTGGAAGCACAGCAGCACGCAGTTTCAAGAACAGTCAGATACCAACGCTGCATTAACTGTGGCCTCGGTGTGTAGACGTGCATGTGTATGTGTTGCATGCATGCAGGTATGAGCATTTGTTCTGAAATGTTTGAGATTACCTGCAGAGTTGGGACCCATCAGATACCGTATGGGCTCTGGATGCTGACACTGAAGTGATTAACTTGTCAGATAGCTAACTTTACACACTGATTCAGAATTCATAGTTGTTGTTTAATGGTTGTGTAGATAATTATTTCTCTGTATCCTCCATGGCCTGTTATTTGAAATAATCACTGTGACTGAAGCAAATCTAAGTTTTCCACTGGACTCTTTGTAATTTGCTTACTTTTGAGTTCATGAATGTAATTTTCCCTTCTAGTTGATAATGTAGAGCTTTGCACTTGTCTGTGTAGCCTCTTCTGTAGCCATGTCGGTGTGTCATTTGTAGACAACAGCTCAAAGAAATTGCTGAGGAATACGTTTAAATGAAATGCTTCTCCTACCACTGTTATGCTGACGACACTCAGCTCTTCCTCTCTTTTCCACCTGATGACAAAACGGTCTCAGCTCGGATATCAGCATGTCTGGCTGATATCTCCGCATGGATGAAGGATCGCCACCTTCAACTAAATCTGTCTAAGACTGAACTCATGGTCTTTCCAGCTTGTCCATCTGTTCAGCCTCAGATCAGTGTCCAACTAGACTCGAGCCTACTTGTGCCCACAAACTCGGTCAGAAACCTGGGTGTCATGATTGATGACCAGCTGACCTTTAAGGTTCATGTGGCCTCAGTTTCTCGATCTTGTCGTTATGCCCTCTACAACATCAGGAAGATCAGACCCTTTCTGACCCAACAGGCCACACAGCTTCTGGTTCA
>JAQMCX010000045.1:13979845-14040083 GCA_029814765.1 Acanthurus leucopareius
GGATTATAAGGCGCACTGTCGGTTTTTGAGAAAATTGAAGGCTTTTAGGTGCGCCTTATAGTGCGGAAAATACGGTATATAGAATAGATGAGCAAAAAAATAATCACAGTATAAAAAGCTTTGATGACAAAAATAGTAGCTTCAGGTGTTGCTGGATCATTACAGCCTGAGCCACATAACCTCCTTTCAGCCACAGGGACCTTAAGGAAGCACAAGCCCTACAAACACAGGAGAGCTGGCGCAGCATTCACACATATGGGGGTGGGGGGGCGGTTGCTACTGTTGTGAAGCATCAGCTAAGACTTACGTAGGTGAGCTGTTCCATGTGCAATTATAGTGCATGGAATTGTTCTTTATACAGCATTTAACTCCTGTGTTTTACTTAAAAAAAAGTTTTCTCCTTTAATGTATCTTTACTCAGATAATTAATGGAATACAGAAATGTTATTTTGGTGTAAGAAAAACAGCGGATTTTCTAGCAATGAAGGGTTTGTTTGACACAAATATACATTATTTTATGACTTGTTTAATCCTCTGGGTAAAGTGCAGGGTCAGCCAGCATCGACACAGGCCTCTCTGACAGCCCATCACTGACTCTGTCATTATTTTCCATGTAGACGTCCAGTATATAAAAAGGATCATGTGATTAAGGTACCTCCCTGTCAGTCTGAGAACAGCATGTGCATCAGCTAATTAGCCTTTGACTATTTGACTCCTCGGTCATAAATGCCAGTGAGTCACCACCACTGCTTTGGCAGAGACACAGGGTGTGGACACTGGCCATCTGGGCCAAGGAATGAGGCCAGAGCCGTGGACACACAGACTGCCTGCAGGGCATGCAGTCATTTGGTGGTGGTTTATAATAATGCTCCCAACAATGGAGACTGGGCTTGTTGAGAAGTTAACAGTGTGCTTGTTGCCATGGTAATGCCGGGTGTCTGAAGCAAGCATCTAGCCCAGGAATTGATAATTGATTCATGGATTAATTGATATTCACTCTGAGTCTGAACAGGAATAAAACTTCATAAAGTCATGTTAGCAGCACCATCAGGCCGTAATATTAAATACATAGAAGAACATCAAGCATGTTGATGGACCAAATTTTAAAAAATAGGTTTGCAAGTTAAAGGAATGGTCCACACTGGTCATATTAATAATGCAGCTCAGAGACAGAGTTAGCTCACCATCAGCCTGTACTCTAAATTTCCGATGTACTCTACTGTTTTTGAGCTGAAATGTAACATAAACTTAAGCATGTATGTATTGATTAAAATTAGATTAAAGGTATCATTTAGCATGTTAGGTTGTAATCAGATTAAATCATACATTGTTGCAAAAACACAAATCCTAAGTTATTTTAAAGTAAGGAGTGTGTTTAGGTTGCAAAGGTGCAGACTGCAGGGGATGCTAGAAAGAATTGGAGCACCCTGCAGTGAAACGTTAAACAGAATCAACTGATGCAACTCAAAGTCGTGATGCGGTTGATAAATAACACCCCATTAAATTTATTAGCCTCAAGTACTATAGTCAAAAGTTTTTGACTCTCTAGTGTCATCACTGACATCAGTAAATTCAACATGGCCAAAAAAAACTTTAAACATTATTAATACTGCCAATGATAGGACATATGGTCCTTTGTCTTGGTCACATCCATTTAGTTTATTGGATAGTAGGACCTTGATATTCATTCCATTTATTCATGGAGGTCTTTTTGTCTTTTTACTTGCCCTTCTCTGCATGGAAGTAACAGGTCAAGGGTCAGCTGCTGAACAGCTCTGCTCAAATTAATGGGAGTTCAATGCAGACAGTAGCTCACTGTCATGAGGTTGAACCCAAAGCTTTTGGCCGAAAAACAGTCCCCATCTGTTTATTACACATGGCCATCAGGCCCAGGGAAAAGTGTCTGCTTTTAATGTAGAAGGAAACACAGTTTCTGAAATAATTATATTGATTAGGTCTGATGAATCTTCCACTCCAGGTCTCATAACTATGACCTCAGTGTCTGCACTCTTTTATAGAAAGTGTGCCATCCTTGTAATATGATATACTGTATAATAAGATATATGTTATGATTTAAGTGGCTTTTAATTACAACTGGCTCTTCTCTGGTGCTTGCCTGTTGCATGTACTACAGCACACTGACCTACTTATGTGGTCTGCTGCTTGTGTCTTATATCTTGCTTGACGCACGGGCAAAAGAAAGGATTTCATTATAGAAAGCGTTCCCTCTGGTTTTCCTTTCAGAGTCTGGGGTTTTTCCAACAGCCAGCTTGTGTAAGAGAAAAGCTTTGTGGTTATATGTATGTATGTATGTGAACGTGTGTGGATTATGTGTGCTGGACTGTGTGTGCATTTATGTAATGGCTCAATTACAATATGTGTTGCAAGTGACAGAGACAGGTAGTCACAGTATTTTCAAAACAGTACACAGGCAAACTGCCGTGTTTTGTAAGGTGACTTCTTTAGCATTGCACTGAAACTCCTAACACACACACTCACACACACACACACACACACACACACGTACACCTGCTGACCAGCTCTCCCATAAATGCCACTTTATGATCTTGCTGGAAGCGTTTTTTGTGTCCTCAGTCAGCATCAGACGTCATTTCACCAAAAAAATACGACAAAATGAGGTCAGCATTTATGTCTTATCAGGTAATTGACACATAAGGCATTCAGCAGTACAACTACCACACAGGGCGATGACCTGACATATGTGTCATTTCACAGAACACACATGTTGGATTAATTTGATGTATAACTATAACAAAATTATCAATTACAGGAGTTACTCTTTTCAAGGTAACTGTCTTGTTTTGCTGTTAAGTCTGAGCGTCATCGCACACTGATATCCAGTGTTAAGGAGCAACTAGTAACAGGAAACAGAAATGATGTAATTAAATTACAAAATACACATAATTGCAATAAGTTGCTGAGAAAATATGAAATTATTCTCTACCTGTTTACAAAGCTTATAAGTGAAATACATAGCATTCATTGCTTTGCCTCTGCATATTTCTACCAGGGTCTGCAATGCCCATAACCACTTGAGTGAAGGGTTAGTGGCTGTGATGTTCAGACAGACAAGAAAACACTGCTGAACACTGAACATTCCACAATATTTCCTTTATGAAATCAGACAAATGCTCTTACATGACAATCCAGTCAAGCTTCTTTACCAGCAGTGAAAATGGGAAGACATTGAAAATGCTTCATATCAAACATCTGCTTGAAGCAGTCAGTCATGTAAAGTTTCAAAACTTAGTTAAAGCGTTTGTTATAAAATAGTTATATTACATTACATCACTTATTACATTTTAAAAGGATCTAGTCATCTGCAGCCTATTGCATTTAAAAAGCAACCCTCCCATTGGCCTTTTAAAGTTGTAAAGGTCATATCAGTCTAGATAATTCAGGACCAAACAAGCTCGCTTGACTCCTGCTTTTTTTCATTTTCCAGACCAGACATCTCTCCCGGCATACACGGTCCCTGTAGTGTCTCATAATCAAAGATATTGACTTCACAGGAGAGAAGATGGCCCAGTTTGACTGCTGTAATCGCATTTGATTTCATGGAGATTGATTTCTTGCTTGATCAATCTTCAGTAAGCCCAATGGGAGGATAATTTTCTGTTCAGTCACGTCCACTGTGGCCTCAGTTGTACTGAGAGCACTTAATAGAGCTGAGCAAAGGTAGAAAAAGTAGGTCAACCAATCAATTATCATCAGTGGTATGTGTGAAAGCTATTGAAATAAAGCATCTGGTTTTCCTTGAATGGTGAGAGGACAGGTTCCATGTGGTACTCCCTAATGCACAGCAGCTTTTGAATCACTGCAAAACAAGAGGCACATCTTGTTTTCTACTATAAAATACATTAAAGGGATGTCAGAAACCAACTTTTCCTTTACTTATAGCAGATAAAATTACAGAACTCCACTGCATTTGGAACAAATTCAATCAAACTCAGCCCAGCATAAGAATAGTTTGTGACCTCAGATTTTAAAACCAAATCTCACAGCTGAATACAAGAGAAGATGGACATGGACATTTCTCCCCCTGGACTTTGAAGTGGGGCGACACACAGACCTAATTTCTGCTAGATAGAGCCATATATTATGTGGGTCAGCCTCCTGGCCAGTGTTCACAGTTTGCATCCTCCCAGAAGGCATTGTGACTCCATATCTTGTAAATAAATGGCTGAATTATGTCTGGATGTAGCTCTTGAGACAGTCTGTTCATATATCTTACTGTCTGCTCATTGTGAGACGCCGTGTTTCCTGTGGTGTGTGACCCACCTTCCATATCCATCTTGTGTATTTACCAGATCTCAAATAGTGTTTTTTTTTGTCGTTCACCTGAATAAAACCTGATAACACAGTACATGTGATTGCAGTGGGCTTTCATGTCTTAAGGTTCCACTGTCCTTTGGCTGCACAGAAATTGTACATGTACGGTTACGGTTTCTTTGAGGAATTTTGCAATTTATTATTTCACAATGGCTTTATTTTGTAGTACATTCTGTATTTGTAACCTCATTTAGTCTGCTGTAATCTCCATGTTACATAAAGTGAATTTAAACTGAAAGGAGAGTAAATACACAAAAACTGAGTGTTAAAATTTACCAGAGAAATCAGTATAAGAAAATAAATACTGTAAACTCTGTAATTACCTGCTTGGCAGATATTTTATCAGCTTTTTACTGCAGAGCTCAGCAACTGTCTGCTTATCTCCACAAATTGTTTTGACCTCAATAAAGTTTTGACTTTAAGATTCCTTAAAACTTGAGTGTAAATGAATTTCATTCAAATTTTAGAATTTACAAGTTAATATTAAAATGCAAATATTGGAATCATGATTCTTATTTATCAAGTTTTGCTGATGCACCTGTGTCCCTCGAGACCATAATACACTTTTTTTGCTTTATTGCCGAGAGCTACAGGAGAAGATCAATACCAATCTCATTCTGTAAGTTCAATATAAAGCTATACCAGCAGCCCCTTAGTTTTGCTTAGCATAAAAACTGGAGAATAAACAAAATTATATCTTAGTTTAATCTGCACACACACTGAAGCCTAACATTGACAAGTTTAGGTCCAAAACATAACCCACCTTAAAGGTTCTGTCAGGCATCAATCTTTAAGAAAGAAAACTATTTGGTACATTATTTCTTTGAGAAAGTACACAAGTTTTAGTTTAAGCTGAGACATAACTGCAGAGTCAGAAGTGGAACAGAGTGTTTTTAACCTATTATAGCATCGTAAGAGTGGAGAAATCTATATTAAAGTTACGGTTTAGGGTGAAAAAGAGCATGTTTGGAAATAAAATATCTTATTCTGTCTTTCTCACTTCCAGCTATTGAATGTTCCCATTACACATGACACACACAAAACCTTCTGAGAGAGCAAATATATTGTTTCGTTTTCCTTTTTTTCCCCTTTTTTTTGTCAGTGATGTTGTTCAGTTACAGATCGCAGACTATTCTACCACTGCCACTTTGATAAGAGCATCAAATCGGTGCGTAAAAGATACATTTGAAGTCGCACCCATGAATCAGACCTGCTATTATAGATATTTAAACTAATTAGCCGCAGAAATGATGCTGACAGTCAGTGGCCCAATTTCGAGGTGTGCCATTACATCTATTGGTGATTCACAAAATGACCCTCTGCTGTCATAATCTTCCCTGGTGTTTATAAGTTACAGCTGTTCTGATGCTGAAAGATGGAAAACAGAACCATCTCTGAGGACCACAGATGGCAGTGGTGGTGTGTGAGTGCGTATTAATTTGTGTCTCTTTATGCATATGCAGTACTATGGGTGTGAAAATGGAAGCAGGATAAAAAGCACAAATAGAAAGCGAAACGAGAGGATATCCTTTAATGACAGTAGCGCTTGCGCATCTGTCTTTTTTGTTTCCTTTCTTTACATGAATGTTTTATTGAGCTGACACTGATCCTGAACTGTAAGTCGTGTGTAAAGACACAATCCTTAGTCACAAAAAGTCTGCAGAGCTGAAAAGCTTTTCCTTAGTCATTAGTGATTTTGAGAAGCCCCACTTTGACTCATTTTTTACGCTCTGGATTCTCAAAACCACAGGATTCACAGGCACGTGAAAGAACTTTATGTGTGAGCAGCATTTTTTCTTGTTTCACACTGCTGGTGGTCACCTCGAGATTTGCCATTATTGGCTGGCTTTTGAGTAATACTTTTTACATATAGGCTCTTCATCTTGAGGTTAGGATAAATCAGAGGCATTGGTGAAAGGTGGTGGTTTCGACTGACACACAACACCAGGGGTTTGGGTCACTGCTAAAAACAGGCAGTACATGCAATCAGTCAACATTTACATCATGTTCTATAAGTGTGTTTTAGGACATGTAGCATAAATGAAGTGTTGCTCAGGAGTTATGGTTTAGATTTGTTGATTATTTTATTTTCTGCACATTAAAAACAAAAACTTACTGTTTTACTCTCAGTTGATGGATGGGTATTCGCTGGGCTCATGGGGCGTCTGTTCCTTCTCTCTGTTTCCAGTGTCTCTACACTCACTAGGTCAATTAATATTTAAAAACATTTGGCTGTATGACCTTTTTTAGCCTCTTCTCTTTCAGCTTTTTGGCACCTTGGTCATGCATCATTTTTTTTTTAAATTTCCTTTTGTTTGTTGCTCAATTTCACCACATATCACAGTGTCTCTACCTAATGGAGATGGGAAAAGGGGTAGTGCTGAGGTAAAGTGAGAGTGGACTGGGCCTAAAGTAGTTGGTTGGGAGAAAGAGGCTGACAGAAGTACCATCCAACTGCAGTGGACGGGCAGCCAGCCCCCGGAGCTGGTTGGCTAAACAGCAATTGGTCCTTTTTATTTGAGCTTGGGGCTGAGCTTATTTACAAATATGTACATTTTGCATTGCATTTTCCTCAACTGACAAGTGCCCAACATGGGAAACAGACAACAGCCCCTGATGGCCAGTTTATCATCACACTGATCACGTTCATAGCCTCTGTGGATTCCAATTGATGGAAATCTGTCATAGCGGCGGAGAACTTTAATCCATGAGAGTGCAGAACAAACACTAACTCGAGCAGATAAATGAGTGATGTGCATGGATGGATGAAGGTCTCTCATTGTTCAGTCTTTAGATGGGCATGCTTCCCACTATCCGGTAGAGGGAGAGAAAGAGAGAGCGTCAGTGAGAGAGAGAGAGAGGGTGAAGGAGCACTCAGGAGGCTGTTGGCCTACATTTTGTCTGGTAACGAACTGTGTCAGCAGCTCAGCACAGACAGGTTAAAACTTGGCTGTTTTTTAAACACCTGTACCTTTTTAACATATGTATACTGTAAAACGTGACGTTGTTTACATTGTCTTAGATCACATATAGATCCTGTAAATTTTTTTTCATGTATATATACTCAAAGTACCTTTGCATTTTCATATGTTTATGTCATCTTAAATGTCAGATCTTAACTATATGGACCTGTTTGACCTGTATTTTGCTGCCTGCTTGCAGTGCCTAGGTATAGAAGGAAAGAATTCAAATATGTTTAAAGCAAGACAGTGTCAGAATTCAAAACTGGTAGAGGCTCCAGCTCATTGATCCTTTTCTGAGTGTGCATCCAGTGGTTCACAGTCAGAAACCAGGTCAATAGGTCACCTGTTTTAGCTCAGTGCTATTCACTTTGTGTGCATGTCTGTAGGAGTATCATCACATGATGTTTTTCCAGGATTTAAATGTGAGCTGAACAGTGAATCATCCATGATTAACAGTTACAGCGGCATTTGATTCTGCAAAGCATTTGTCTACACTCTGCTGTCAGTCTGTAGGAAACAGAGCTGCATAGACTCAATTCAGGGTCTCACTGAGCTCCAGATTGAGCTGTTTGTGTTTCTTGGCGAAGAAACGCTGCTGCTGTTGTATCAAATCCATACCAGCCTGCTGTTTCTGCCGCTCGCCCTGAAGGTAAATGTGCTCTAAGTGTTTGTTGATGATTGCAGGCTGAGAGAGGTTTCAGGAATCACAGCACAACGACAGGCCACATAGCAGAGGGTTATTATGCCCAACCAAATACAATTTCATCAATGTAGGAGCTGTAATAAATAAAACTTAATTGTTCAGTCGGTAAAATATGAGACGAACAAACTGAATGCCTAAATATCTGCGAGGTCACAGATAATTGTAAGAGCGAGCATTTTTTTAGGCTCATCCGTGTAAACAAGTAAATGATGACATAAAACACATGTATGACATAAATGACCGATCAAACAAGCTGTTCACATTTTCTGTTCTGTTTTATTTACACTGCTAAGGGAAAATATCTGCTGTCAGACAAAACTGTTTACAAAAAGAGCATGATAATGAAAGTAAATATCCCTATGTTCCAGTGGATCTTAGTTTCAGGTGTAAATTGGGTTATTTTACTGTCATCAGCGCATTCAGGGGTCAAGGATGATTGATGTTTTTTTTGTCTATTAAGTTTTAGCTGCCTGTGTTGGCCCATCTGAATGACGGAAATAGGTCATGTCTCGCTCGTAGCAAATAAACAAGAACACAGACAGATGTTTGTATAACGAAAAAGTGAGCGTACACTCTATTAACACATTTATACAAACCACCTCATTTTAACCCTTCGGTGGCTAAAAGCCTCCCCTTTATGAGGATGGGAGTGTTGCCAGCTCTTTTTCCCTTGTGAGCTGAAAAAAAACACAGATAATTATTTCTGTGTTCATAATTAATTTACGTAAAGAGCAAGCCGAAAAAATACTGAAATTATCATAATTTATTTCATAAAGCTGAACACACAAAAGAAACTTCAAGGTTCTGAAATAAGTTTGAGAACATTTGTACAGAGAACAAATTTATTGTATTTGTGACAAAGGAAGCTCATCTATTAAAGGTCATTAAGTTTATACATCATTTTTAAAGAGCAATAAAGGATAATGTAGTCTGGTGGCCACATTCAGTAATTTGGATCCATTTAAAGCTGCTTTCACATTTGCTTTTGTTATTGAAAGGAACATGTCAGCAGTTTTTAACACTGTACACAGCAGCTTTCTGATCAGTCGAGGAGTTCCTATCCAGATATGCAACATTTATTTTACACTTTTTTTGCAAGCATCTGTTAGCCCTTTAAAATTATAATTGCACATTCAACTTATTATTCCAGAACAACAGTGTAACCCATTCACACTAAAGCAACAAACTGGGAAAAGTGTTTTCTGTTAGTGGGCAACCCTGTGGGTTACTATCGTTACCACATTTATGAGGCTAATCTAGATTGTTCTCACTATACACCATCATTTATTCCAGCATCCCATATTAAAAACAAGTGTGTCTAAAAGGAGAAAAAGTAACATAAAATACAGGTCACACCTAATTTTACAGGTTCATGATTTCAATAAGAAAAGGTATGTATTTTGATACTAATTATAGGAAAATAAAGGACATATTAAATTGGTACAATTAATAATACTTATTAGTTGCATGACCCAGACAGTTTTATTCTGTGCTCAGGTCAGCTGAACCTAAAAAATGGGAGGCAAGAATACATCTCAATACAAAATAAGAATGAAGTTTACAGTGATAAAGAACAATGACTGCATTTACTTTTATTAAGACAGAATAGTCATCTTAATTTTATTTCCATTTCATCATTATTTAAAAAAACTGCATAGTAATTTGTAAGGATGTAGCCACATAACTCCAGGAAACATTTACAGCATTTACTGTTAGGAAACTAGTGGCGGATTATGGACCCGAAAATAAACTGTAACCGAAACTTGTAATGGATACAAAGTATAAACACGAATAAACAGTTTACAAAATATAGGAGGGATATTTTTTTGAGGATGTTAACACACGATCTTTATCTTTTACCTCATAATTCACCATTTTATCAATATGCCATACAGACCAATACAGAGATGTTTAGATTGCTCCGGTTTCCAACCCCTCAGTGGTTTTCTGCAGTTGTGAGCAGGGTAAATCAGTCTTACTACATGAAGAGTTGCTCTTACAATAGGAAATTTGCGAGTTGAGTTCTGAACAGCATCATTCTTAATTCCAGGAACAATCAAATTCAGAGACCGTTTTACACCAGATAATTATGCTTTCCTGAAATGTCCTTAAATGAACCATGATAATGAATTTTGAACTGTCCTACATGCCAGTGGAATACAACATAATTATGTGCTGACAAAAAATAATTATAGTTTTAAATTTTTTCAAAAGGCAGTAAAAGAAAACTGAACCAACTGCTGCCTCGAGACTATTAAATCACTCAAAAACTACAAACTTAAATCCACTGCTGTCTGATGAAAACCTTGTATGTCCAAACCTGGAAATGAGGAAAAAGTGTTGTGTTGTGAAAGTTGGTCTTGTTTCTTTACATATTGTTAAATACGTATGTGTGTCTGAAACCCAAAGGCGGTCAAACAAACAAACAAACAAACAAAAACCAACAAAATATGGAGATATGAGGTTTCCATCTAACCACAGTCTGGTCAACAAGACCCCTGATGAAAAAGCCTGTTTTTTTAAAGTGCAAAGTAGGAACTGAGAATGGAAGTTATTTTTCAGAGTTAGTGGCTATTTTTCTTGCTCACAGTGTGTTTTGGAGCCATGGAGACTAAACATTGTTGTTCTGAAAGGGACAGGAAAATATTGATCAGGCAACGTGAGTTCAAGGGAAGCCTATTGATGTGGAATAATGTTTATTCTCAAGTGTCTTTTGAGGGCTTTCTATATTGACACCATTGATTGTGCGGGGCGTTTGGCCGCCTGCCTCTCGCTGTGTGTGTGTGAAAATCACCTCAGACAATTTCCTGACTGATGAATATTGAGTGCTGACATTTCTTTGAATCCAAGTGTCAGTTCAGTCAGCGCAGCAAGAAAACTCAAAAGTGGGTCAGTGTCTGCGGTCACGTTCCCGGCTGCTTCGCTCCCTCTGAAATGTGTGTATTAGGCAGCAGTGGTTTGTGTTCAGCCTCAGCTAAACTGCAAACGCAGGGTGCGAACAAAAGCATCAGTGCCATCATTGTTAACCGTTATCTCTGCAACGCCTCCTCCGCCTTCTGATGGTTTTTTTTTCTGTCCTCCTACCTGCAGAAAGACATGTTGTGGCAGTGTGCTGTGCCCTGTGCCCATGCAGCTCAGGAGAGATGGGAGTCCACTGGTGTTAAACAAACCCCGCCCGTTCTTCTATAAGCCAAAGAGGGGAAATAAATAGCAACACCAGATTAGACCTCCCCTGGTGATGTGTTGAACACAGGTAAGGTGGTGAAGGGTAAACTAGGGCCACTGCTGGAAATCTTGAGGTGGTGGAGGCACAGTGAGCAGAAAGAGGAAAGTGAAAATTAATATTGCTGTTACTATTTTCCTGCAGATAACTTTGTGTTAGCAGCATGGATTCCTTGTAAATCATTGACTCAAAAATAGTTACATACACCATGAGTAATGGATGGTGGTCTTTTTTTAAATCTCCTCAAAATAAAAGCCCAAATTTATTTAAATCAGTTGATCACCAAGTGAAAAGAAAAATACTTTTAATATATTTTCCTTCTTTTCATCATCTTCATACCTGAAGAAACCTGGCCCCACAATTGCAGCTCCTTGCTTTGTTGGAAGGCAAAGTTCTTTACAGCTTGAAAGCAAAAATGTATTGTAAAGTAACACACATGAGCACCGTAGGAACATGAGGTATAGGTGGGCTCCTCAGTAGCCCCTTGACCAGCAGGGGGCAAATCTATAACAACATTAGAAAAGGAAAAGGAAAAGGAAAGAAAACTGCAATAAATGACACAATTCACCCTCCAAAAAAAAAAAATAAGACAAATATTTCCCTTTGACAATATTTTAGTTCTTATAGACTCCTCAGTTCAAACACCTGTCTAGCACCTACATCAGTCATCTGGTATTGGGGTGTTACAGTTCCCATGGTAGATATAGACAGGGTCATTACAGCGATAATACAACTGAAACACGTCTCCGTATCCGTGGTCCCTCCACCACGTGCACAGCTGGCGATTCCAACCACAGGTCAGAGAATAAAACAGTTCAGGATGCTCCATGCCGATCATGGTGAAGAAGTCCTGGTCACCCAGGTGGCCCCTGAAGCGATACTGGTCTGCTAGTTTTGCTACGTTGCTAGGCTCCAGCAGTTGGTTGTAGAGAGCTGAGGATCTCATAGCACCCAGGTCCAATAACATCACTCCACTGTTGAAGCCTGGGAGGCCATCAGGAGGAGGTTCCCCTACTCTCGTCTGAGGGTTCTCCTTACGGTACTGCCAGAAGGTGTGCCTGAGGGAAGAGGACAAAAGTTATTAAGTTTTGGATTAAGTTTTATAAAGTTTTCTAAGAATCTTTTCCCCTCTGCATTCATAACCTTAACTTCAAATATATATCAA
The DNA here is from genome assembly GCA_029814765.1 of Acanthurus leucopareius. Lineage (NCBI taxonomy): Eukaryota > Metazoa > Chordata > Actinopteri > Acanthuriformes > Acanthuridae > Acanthurus > Acanthurus leucopareius. Next base: position 13,992,253 of record JAQMCX010000045.1, read on the forward strand.
GTAATTATTCTGGAATTGCCTGGATTTACAAGCTGATGCAAAGTAAATCTTTGCAAAGCCTCCTCATGGAGTTTATCGTTTGAAATGCAAATTTGTACCATTTAGCAATCTTGGCATATAAGATTTCTAAGGGAAAAAGAAGTCCAGAATGGAGAAAAGCATCATGCTAACTGTTTCCCACAATCCTATCTGATATAAAACTGCTTGTATCCGTCTTAAAATACTGTATACTGTTCCACTTAGGGTGTTGCTTTGAGTCTTAATATAGCAGCCAGTCGACAAAATGTGTCTTAAATTAACTGTTTAATAACTGTGTAATTAGCAATTGAGTTAGCTAGCCTGTTTCCTGGCCGGTTAGCACACCATAAAATCACCTATCCTGCAACTGACAATAACCAAACCTGAGTAAAAAAGTAGCACATGGCACAAACACTTTATAAAGAGACTAGTTTACATTGTTAAAATATATGATAACAGGAACATGCAGGTCCATGGAAGCAAGGAACCACATGACATGTCTGGATATTAAAAAAACCCAAAACAGTCTCTTCTTGTTTTAGTTAAGAGTATCTTCCTAAATTTAAACCCATCCATCTGCAAAGTCTGGAATTTGTACATACCTGGTGAAATGTCTCACACCTACATGTATGTTTGGGCTCTTGGGAAATTTAGAAAAGTGAGGGTCAAGTCTGTTTCAGTCCACCTTTGCTGAACAAACAGCATGGGGGCCAAAAACAGGAAGAGAGCCGGTCCAGGAGTGTCAGAGCATGTTGGAGTGCCAGAGGCTTGAGCCAACTTAGCACCCTGTGCTGCCAAGACACCAACTCTCAAGTAGCTTAATCACACACAGAGCTTCATCAATCAGCACTGTATACACACAAGTAAGACCTTTTTCGTGGGATCTATTATTATCTTGTGTCCAGTCTCAACAAGGCAAGAGAAGTGTAAAATAACAAACTGCATTTGCTTCATATTATGTAAAAGAGAATGTGATAAGAGGTTCACTGTTTCTGGCAGACTTGACCAACAAGCATGCCAGCAACATTCCTGCGCTATTTGTAGGTTGCATGAGGAGATCTATTTAATTTACTGCCCTAACATTTAATAGCTCAAAGGAGCAGTTTATCACAGTTACATACAGTTCATTATTCCTTTATTATCATTATTATTTGATGTATTCAAACATTAAATAATAATACTTTCAAAACACTGGATTGCAAAGATGTGATGCAACAGAATTTACAGTGTGTATATATTGGGTGTCTGTGTAAGACATCTCTTAAGTGGGACCAGATGTTTACAGTGTGCTGAGTACAGGAGGGGAGCTACACTTGTTAGAAGTGGAGTCATGAGAATCCAAAAGAAAAAACTTGGATTTGGATTTTGGACATTCCTTTGAATCCACAGAAGGAGAACCTTCCTACTTTAAATTGGTGTGTATGTGCCAATTGAACCTCTACTGTATGGGCAATTATCTCATTTCTTCAGAGGAACAGCCAAAACCAATACTGAGAGATTAAGATATAATAAAACAAGGAAAACAGAGTCCTGTCTGCATCTGACCTCAGTGATTTCATGGTAATGTTTGTCTGCATCAAAGTCAATAGAGGCTACTGGTTTCTGTGATGTGGGTGTACTATTTTTTCATATTTTGGGGTTTAAGTGTCAGCTTCAACAAAGTACAATATGTCCTTTTCTATGTACTGAATAACAACTGGTGCAATGACACTTGCTGCTGGAATGTGTGTGTAAACTCACTGACACACACTCTCGGCAGAGCTTAGATTATTCTTAGTATTGGCTAATGACTAAGGAAAACTAATGTAGATTAAATATTAATAATAAAAAGTGTTAGCTTAAAACATGGGGTGAATAATTGATGATGGATTTAATGTTTAATGTTAAATAAATTAACAAAACTTTCTTTAAGTGACTATAATAAATTGGTAAAATTTTCAGTCAGCTGAGTTTTACCTACTCCCTTGGTGCACTTAAACACACGTGGGAAAATTGTCTCGAATAATTGTTCTTTTTTTTCCCACTTGACTCTCTCTGCCTGCAGCTCGATCAAATCTAGAGGGAGCAGTAGATTCTCTGAATCACTGTTTGATATTATTGCTGACCTATATTCAGCAGCTGTGGCTTGTCCACACAGTCGTATACAGTCTATTGGTTTGGTAGCTGGGGATTTGTGGCCCCTTAGTGTCTGTGATTGCAAAGGCACACTGGGGTCTACGTGCTTAAAGACACATTCGGGGTGACAGCACTCAGAAACAGAACATTTACAAAAACTTAGCTCTTCTGCTGTTATGATGGAACAATGTACAAAGTGAAATGTAATGTCTTATCTCAAGTGTCATTATGGCCACAATTTGCGAGACATGAAAGTTCGCAAGATTCTCTAACGTCAATTTGTCCTCACTGGTCAGACTGTTAATGTCGAGCACTACTGGGATGTTCTGAGGAATCTGAGGGAAAGCATTCAACACAATTAACATGAACTGTGGTGCAGTCACAACTGAGTTTTCTAATGTTGCAATTTACCCTCAAACCCTCACGCACTGAGAACATGCAAGTTTCTCTACAAGCAACAACACAGCCACTGCTCCTGACTGCCTCAACTTAATCACTAATACCCACATACCAGTGGTCATAGAAAAACAGGTTTACCTCAAATACTGATTATGATTGATGAATGAAACATGGAATACTTCATTAATGGAACTCAACTCTAATTTTGACCAAGCAGGGAATCAGATAAACTGGCATTTTCTTTTAATTTGATAACAACAAAATACATTATTAGCATAAAAAATGCATTAAAAAATTTGCAGTCAAGCTCTTAGAAAATTAACATCAGGAGCAACTTACAAAGGCACTGCAGGCTTAACAAACAAATGCATGTGTTTATATTTCTGGCTAAGCACTCTGTCTCAAATGAAAGCCTATATCACAGGAACATCAATGTAATTTTTATCCTCAAGGCAAAAAAAAAAAAGGAAAGAGTTTAGCCTGCATTACATACAAACTTTTTTGAACTCAAGTTTTTAACTGCACAGCAGATCAGTTGTGATTTTTTAAATCAAGTTTCTTTTAATTCAGTACTCAACAGAACTGGTCACTCTGGTCTTTTAGATGTTATGAGATCCCAACGACCGGTACATAGTAGCACTTTGTTCTTTTTCACAATGACTTTAGTTTTGCTCTGTTCTTTTGTACCAGTATAATCAAACCGGGCCCAGACAAACTTCACATGTAACCTCTTAGCTTAGGTCAGTGCTTCTGCAAGTGCCTCTTCTTCTGCTCTGCCAGTTCACAGCTCCATCATCTCCTGCCTCCAATTTTCACTGCCAGCCTTTCTAGTGAAGCATCTCTCTTTCTTTCAGTCGTGAAAGAATGAAAGGCATTAGCAGGTGATGGGGACATTCTGTGCTACTATCCCGTCCAAATGTGTCCTCCATTTTGTTCGGGACAAGAAACACCCTGCTCTGTGAAAGCCGAGTAAAAGCACTTGTTGTCAGGGGGGGAGCCTGGCTCTTGGGTACACAAAGAAAAAGTCTGGTCCTTTTCTTTGTTGAGTACTTTGGCAAAATGAAGGTGCATTTAAGAAAATCCCAGCATTATGTGGGAAAGGGAAACCTTAAAACAAGATTAGATTTAAATGTCAACACAGTTTAAATACTTTTAAGAAGCACAAATGATTATAGCTATCATACATCTCACAAAACTAGGTTTATTCTAGTCTCTATGCTTTCTGTCTGTTCAGTTAGAGGATTATGATTTTGAAGAGCACCAAATCACTTGCAAAACCCCCTTTTAATTGAGGAAAGACAGACAAGTATGTGTAACAATGAGATTACTTCATGACTCAGCGTCTGTCTGCAAAACCATAAAATACTTGACCGTCACAAAATGAAACATTTTACATTTGATATTTGATTCTAGAGAAAAATTGAAATACGTGGGATGTATCACTCACCAGACTTAATGCACAAAGCATAAACAGAGTGACTTGCTTCTTGCTAATGTCTGTCATTGTGTGTGGCTTTCGGTGTGGGCCTTGTGTAAGTGGATCTAGTCTCTTGGGTTTTTAAAACATTGCAAATGCAGCTGCAGGCAAAAGATGTGGGGCACTTTTTTCCAATAATGAACTTTTCAGTGGCAGGATGTGCTCTGAATGTGGCTGGTGGGAGGATGCGTTCTCCTGCATAATGCTCTGTCCATTAGCACCTAAACAGAGTGGGAGCTGAGAGCCCTCTCCACTCAGCACAGGAAAACACTCCAGAGGAGAGGATTCACACAATGCATCACTAATACCAAGTTCAAATTAAAATATTACAAGGTCCATTGACCACTGGCTAATGGATAACAAGCCAGCTCACTGGGCTAACAAGCCGGCAGCAGATTTGTTTCTTAAATGTTCACTCCGACAGGATTAGACTCTAAAGAAAACACTTAATCGGGCTTAAAGTACGGAACATTTCTGTGTCTGAAATGTGTTCAGGACTTCGGAGAAATCATAGAGGCCATGTGGTTACATAAAAGGGAAACCCATGAACTTGAAAAGACTATGTTTATGCATACAATTGATGAAAATAACAAGCAATAACAATTTGTGCAAAACAAACAAAAAAAAAGGTAAGTGCATTGTCTATTTCCTGATTCAGTTGGGATGGTAGAGATGCTACTGTGGTATAAATGCTCAAAACATAGCTCAGTGAGCTGCAGGCTACATACATAGATGACGGCTACAATGCATAAAAGAGCCTGTTTCAGAATGACAAAATCGTCAGATGTGTCGTTTCTAATTATAAATCTTCACATAAACTTTAAAGGCCCAGATGGTAGAAAAATACATTATCTACTCACAGAAACCATAGTCTGGTAATCGTATCCTATTCCAGCACAGCTTTCAAACTTATGTTAAGCCACTGCTAAATAAGTCTCCAAGATTGTGATTGTGATATGAAAGCAAAGCAAAACAAAAAGCCTATTTATTGCACTGGTTTTGCAAAGTAGTGCAATCACTTTTATAGAACTGAAACTTCAGCCACAGACATTGAGCCACACGGTAAACCAAGGTTTTTATTTATAATGTAGGTCAACTTTATAATTCAGAACATAAGTTTCTTCTAACTACAAGACACTTAAAAAATAATAATAGCAATAATTCTAGTCATATACATGCAACTATCTGTTTTCTAATATAAAACGGCTCCACCACCATGATGCCAGAGAACTGTAAGTCATGCTTAATATACTGACAGTGGAACATGCTGGTGCTGCTGTTTGTGGGGAGCACTGCAGCATCAGCAAAACTCCCGCAGACTATTCCTCCTTTTGACTTGTATATGAAATCTTTTTTTTTCATGTCATGTCATCAATGTTTGAGCAAAAAAAGATGTTTTTCCTAAAACTCTTACAGCCACTACTGCCTAGGTGGAGAGCAGTATTGTTGGAATCTTTGGTGACTCAAGATTGATCCCTACCTGCTTTTAAAACTTTTTAAATTTCTTTTAGAGAAGAGAGGGAAGAAAAAAATCAATGCCAGGACCTGTGATGTGCTTTAAAACTCTGCACCTGAAAACTCAAGTATACTGCAACAACATGTCATCTCTCATGACACGGCAAACTCTAGACTCGTAAAGACATCCCCAAAAAGACCATACTGGTCTCCAAAGACAGACAACCAGTTTGGACAGTTGTGTGAAAGTTTTTCAACCAGTAAGGCTGTGCATGTTGAGCAGCACAATCTTCTGCTCTGCTGCCATGTGTTTTAAATGAGTGCGTCCGGGCCGGGAAAAACATTGGCAGGGGTTTCCCAGGGTTAGTAACCCATTGAGCCAGTAAAGTGGCAGAGATACAGATCTGTTTGGAAATGCTGGTGCCAACTGGGCCTGGCAGGAAAACTACAATTCCACTCCACTTCAAAAACTACTTGAGCAGATATTTGACATTAGATTTAGAATTATGCAGATCAACCTCCACTGATGACACTTAATTTAACACTGTACACCCTGACTATGATATTACTCAGCAAATTTTAAAAAAACACATACATTATAGTGTATATATTCTTGCGATGTCTCAATAAAGCTCAATCTGAATATTTAATACTTGGTATATGCTGGTAATATTAAGATTTACAAAAGTGCTTTCTGATCTAAATACTCAGGACTCTGATTAAAAACTATCAACTTAAATATTGATCATATATCAAAAAAGGTTATCCAGGAGAATGCTACTCCCGAAACTAAAAAACACAGCATCTTTCCACACAACAGTCTTCGGCCGATTAGAGACACAGGCAGCAAGGAGAACACAGTCCTGACAACCAACAATTTTAATTTATCCTGGTTTTAGTTTACTTACACAATTAGTATTAATTATCGACAGCTGCTGTAATCTGCTGCCAAACGCAGTCTTTTTTTTACTGGTGAAAGCAGCAGTTAGTCCCAGCCATAAATGAGAAGTTATAACCTGAATGATCCAAGAAATTAATTGGGAAAATGTACAGAATTAAACACATAATGTGAGAACAGAAACTTTAGTGTCATCATAAGACAGGAGATCCCTCGTCATTCAGAAGTTGTTTGACGTCAAAGTGCAAAACGGTGAATATCAAATTCACTTTGCCGCAGTGGAAACATATTGCCGTGTCATTACTGTGGTGGCGACAGTTTTTAAAAAAATAATGAGTGCTTTTACAAGACACTAAAGGATAAGGATGCTTATGAGTCAAAGTTTGAAACTATTAAACAGCTGTGAATTAATATTTTAATAAGCCTTCTAGCTAAAATAAAATGTTCAGGTTCATTGTTTCATTCACACGCTGTCTTTAAAACCCGGAGGAAACCACCTGCCTGAATGTTTATCTCAGTGAGCAGCTGCTTCATGAGACCTCCCACCTGACATTGCATTATGCCTCATGTCACACACACACACACACACATGCATGCATGCATGCACATACACACGTCCTGTTTTGATGCCATGTCTGGCTGGAAAACAGTGAAGTAGTCTAAACGGACCAAGCGTGTTTGTTTTACTATCTTAGGAAAGGGACGGAAAAATCAGTGGAAGAACAAAAAGCTTGAAAATCTGGCTCCCTGTTCATGTGCAGACACACACACACACACACACACACACACACACACACACACACATATATACACGGTTCATTCCAGTAATTACAATGAAATTTGGATTTGGATAAATAACGGTTGGTGTTATTGTTGGATGGTTTGTATGTTATCTGTATTGCGTGGACTGGCTGATAAGAAAAGGTGAAGTGGGACAAATAGTGCAGAAAGTTGATCCGTACTCATTCAAAAAACTTCTTACCCAACAACTTTCCAGGCTAATGAGATAAGACTTGAGTGTGCCAACAGAGGCACAAGTTTATCTCAACTAAAATAATACCTTTTTTTCCATTAAACAAAACATGCCAGACTTCTCAATGACTGATAATTTCTTTGTCAGTGCTTAAATTTGTCTCAGCACAAGCAGTTATACAACAACTTGACCTGAATAAAATAAGAAAAAAGACATGGGAAAGACTAGGAAGCATTGGATGTCACAAATGATTTGACAGTACAGTGACTCTTCTCACACATTGCTAAGGTTTTAGCCATGGTTGTTACCAACTGAAAAAAGGTCTAAGATGTCAGCCTATTCTTCCTTTTGAAATGGTGTGTAGAGCTAAAGATGAGACAAGAGTGGAGTAACAGTCTCATATTTTCTAGTGTAGCCACAGGAGGCCGTAACCTGCAGTAAGACTTGGTTCAATAAGCATACATCATTGATAAGAAGTTCAAAAATAAGTGTGGCTCAGGAAGTTGGGTTGATCAGGAAGTGGGTCTTCAACTTAGAGGGTCGGTGATTTGATCCCAACAACTCCTATCTGTATATCAACGTACTGTGCCATCAGTGTGTGAGTGTGCGTAGAGGGCACTGCCATGAGTGTATGAATGTGTGTGAATGTATGGATGAATGCCAACTTGTTTTATAAAGTGCTTTATAAATGTATAAAAGCAGTTAATGTACCAGTTAGAGGAGGTTCTGTCAATCCTGTCAGTGTGTTTGTCAGTTCTGGGGAAGAGTGGGTTGTTTATTTACTTTAGATAAGTCTTACATGAAGACAAGAGACACTTTGAAAAGTGGGATGAGAGCCAGCAGGAGCCATCTCTTTGCTAAGTCTTTAATTATTTATCTGGCATGAAAGACTATAAGAGTAATGCAGTTAGTATTGCACTTGCAACTACATCTTTATATACATACCTTATATATAGGGTGTTATTTTTGTTTGTGGCTGGCAGTACATTAGCAATTCTTCAGCAGAATTTTAACTTTCACTCCTCAATGGGGTTTTATTTCTGTTGCACAATCAGTAGATTTTTGCCTGGAAATGATGCAAAGCACCCTCAGATGACTCAGGTGTGACACAGCTGAGGAATAACAGTATAATACTGTACTGCTTAAAATGGGTGGCATGGGTGGATTCTCATAAAGCATTAAATTTTCTGTACATCCACAGTTTCTGGTCAGCCAAACTTAAGATTCCTGTGACAGTTTTTAGTAACTCAACAGTCCAAAACTGAACTTTGTCCACAGACTTTTGGTTAGACACATTTTTTATTTTAAATGAAGATGTCATCTAGTTGAGACGAAAAGCCCAAACGTTGGACTGTTCTATTGATAGACGCTGGCCCTTGAACCAATCTTAACACACTTTGACACTGAGTGGAGACTTAAAAGCTGCTGCACGGAAATGAAAGTAGAGACTCTGTGCAATTGTTCATGTTCATTTCCCATTCATTAAATGATAGATGTTAAAGCAATTAACTGCTTCAGTGCAGTTTACGTATTTAAAATTTAAATGCCTGCTGATACAGACTAAATATTTTTCATGGCCTTAAAATATCTGCATCACTAGTAGGTGACGTGTTGTGCTTCTCTCCCCACCTGTAGACTGGCTGCATCTCTCTGGTGATGCCAATTACTGCTCCTGGAGGAAACCGCTCAAATTCTTGGAAAAGGTCCCTGATGTTGGTCCTGTATTTCAGGTCCAGGTCAAGCTGCAGAATGCGCATCAGACCTAGAAATGAGGACAGCAATTTGGTTAGGCAGCATCAAACTTTGGCAAAACATCAGAAATGATTGTAAACAGATGTAGACTACAGAGACAATGGTTGCTGTTGAACAGAGAACAAGCAACTTCTGTCCACCACACGAGAACGGTATGAAATAAGTATTTCATTTTTTTATATTATCCCAGAAAATGTACTTATAAATCAACTGTGCAAGTAGGTTTCTCTAACTGCTATCACATCATCCACTGACTGACTGCCTTCCTGCCTGCTTAATCGCTTATATGACTAATGACTTGTTCAGAGAATAGAGGTTAGAGGAAATAAGAGCCAACTCTGAAGACTCTAAAAAAGCTTTGCACAATTAAATGGTTACTCTGCAGAGTTGTTTTTGACATTAGCTTTCTGTAATGTTACGACTTAAAGAAAAAAAAAACAACAAAAAACTGCATGAAATAGTCTATAAACTCTGAGGAGAAATGCACAGAAAATTGAGCATGAACACATAAAAGTGCAGTGCGGCCATTGTGAGCTCTATTTGAGTAAAAAACTGTAACAACAGTATCCAGGATATTCAGGCCCTCATCTGTTCATTGTTTCAGCTTCCTATGTTTTGCCGGTTGTCATGGTGATGAAAGGATGGGAAATACTCAGAATTAATGTGCTAGGGGCATAATATGATTATTGGACTGATGAAACACTTGTTGACTTGAGACATTCTGTAAAAGAGGACAACTCTAGTTTTAGGACATTAAAAATGTGTCGGAGAGAACACCGAGGTTTGTTTCAGAACAGCTGTGTGCAACTAGTAAAATGAGTGCTGAATGCCTTAATAAATGAGGGTACTTAAAAATGATAAACTACATTAGTTTTCATCATCATAGACCTTCAGAGCTCTTTTCAACTTGATTTCAGACATGTTTCAGTCTTTCACAGCCTTGTGGAGATCTAAGAGCCCAAACAGAGTGCAAACAAAGTGTGTGTGTGTTACTGCATAGTTTAAAGCTTCATTTGCAACACCGACATCTGAGTTCTAAATAAACGTTTGACTGCAAAGCCTCTCGTACAAATTGCAGCACTTGATCCAAATGGTGATCCAATGGTGCAAGTTGTGCAAATCAAAAAATGTGCATAGTTGTTATATAGATGGAAAACAACCATTGTTTATAATATTGTTGCATTCATCTAGTATGTTAACAAGTGTTATTTAAGATAAGGAAAATAAAGAGGCTACACTTGAAATATAAATGTGATCACCGGGATGAGAAATATGTCAACAGTCAACAGCCAAATGCTGGTAAAATGTGAAAATGACTGGTGAACTTGAACATTCATCTGTGGCTAGTAGATGTACACATTTTTAAAAGGTAATTTTCCACCCTGGTGATCACCCACTAGTCCAGTTAATGTGTAAACAAGACAGAGCAAATTGATTTTCACCTTCATGGAAGAATGTAAGTTGTTTGTTTGCTGCTTTAATCTAGATGCTAATGTCCCGTCTTGATGCTGGACAGTTAATCAACAGCAGTTTCATATTAAAAAAATCAGTCATGCTTTTTAAAATGTTTACAACAGCAATACAGATGCTCCTATAGTTCCATGTGTCCAGTTATGAACTAGTGAATCCTTAGTTTCAGGTTTTGCATGTGAAGACGCTTAAAAAGTTAGATCCTGGAAATTTAAAAACTTAACATATACCAGAATGAATTTAGTGCACTGTACCAAATGTACAAGTTGCAGGTTTGATGTAAAATTGAATAAGCAAATTAACATTAAAAGGTTATTAAATTAATTCAATTATTTAAGTCTAAAAACAGATGGATGAAGTCTAGTGCATGACTGCACTAAAATGGACCAAACCTCACAGAAGAAAAACAACTATGGCCTCAACAAAGCCAAGTGAGGTGCGAAACATTTAAGAAAATACCTACATGTGACTATGAGGAGATCATAGCAGAACGACACGTTTGTGCCGCACAGATATCAGAGTGGCGTTTTCAGTTGAAACAAGTGACAGAAAAAGAAGACTCAGCAACACGCAGCGACCTGTCGTCTATGCTCTCCAAACAAGGAAGCTGCCATCACAAAGCCTTCATGTGCTGTGGCAACACAGAAGGGCTCGGAAGAGTAATCGGCGCTGTTTGTTTGTACTGACGGGGCTTAGCTGGTGGAAGTAAAACAGGAAGAGGGCCTTGAGTTGTTACAACATTGCGATGTGGTGGGTGTGATGGTGGATCAATGACCCAACACAAAGTCCTGTGAAGGTGAAAGTATGGACTTACGTTACAAGCTGTTCTAACACAACTTACAGTTTCAATGAAAAAGTGATGAAATGTCATAAAGGACTCTAAGTTATGGTTTGTATAAAAGTTATACTGATAGTTTTTCTTATTTGAAGAACAGTAACTCGTTGGTGACTGAGGAAACTATGTCTGTACCAACAACTATGTTGTTCGGAGAATAACAAGCTCCCTGGATAAAATGTAAATACTTTTTTTCCCCCCAACAACTGCAATTTAACAACATGGATAAGTATAAAATAAACATGGTTAAAATCCATAATGGACAGGTGTGTGGGTGTTAGAAAATTTATTGCAGGAATAATAGCGTGAAGATGGTTTAGAGTTTGCCTGAGGCTCAGTTCAGATCAGACAGCCCTTAACACAGTCACAGCAGAAAAACAACGGGGCGCTGTTGTCTAACATCACATTTTCAGAAAGAAAGTGGGTCAACCTCATTAAAGCCCTAATATCAGACCCGATGTGAGCACTTAAAGCCTATCTGTGAGGAGCCACTGTTTTCTGCTTTTTACAACATTCACATAAAAACATCCTGCTTTTGAAAAAAAGAGCCTTGAAAAAAATTCTTGTTCCCATGTAAAGCAAATAAACTTCAAATGAAACTTTATTAAAATAATAGAAACCATAATTAAGCGTTTATTATCAATATTGTATTTTTTTTTATCATTTCAACCCCCTTTTTTTTATTTTTCATGCGATAGATTTTTCAGTTACTGAGAATTATTTCTATTTTTTCTTTTTCAAAATAAAAGTTAGAATAATTTACATTTTAAAATAAAAGCAAAAAGCATGCCTTATTTGTAAGTATTTGCTGTAATTGCTTTTCTGTCAGTTTGTTGACCACAAAACATTACACATCTGATCATTAAAAACATTCTTTTAGGGACCACTGACCACATTCAAGCTAAATGATAAGAGTGCAACTTGGCAAATTTACACAACATTTAATACAAATTTTAGAACTATGACTAAAAGGTTTTATCACCAAATGGAATTTGTTGTTGGTGCTTCATTTACTGCTGTCACCAGACGCTACTATAAGGTGTTTTGAAAAGATTTGCTTTCAACAGTGTCAACAGATGAATGAAGATTGAACCTATAAACTATTGCAATGATTCAGAGCTTCTGACATCTATGTGCTTTAAAACTTTAAGTTTCCATTTCAACATTCTCAATTTCACCACAAAAAAAAAGTTTATTTGAGGCAGCGTTTGTCTTTCAAAGAGAGTAAATTGGAGATGGAAACACTTTTTCTGAACATTTTCTGACACAACAAACCTTTTCTGGTACAAGAAGAGGAAGAATGAGTTGTTCTGCTGTTTGTGTACTCCTGGGTATTCTTATAAGGTCAGATAAGGAAACTATATTATTCTGGTTTGCAGCCTCTTCTTGGTCTCTGTTTAGTTCCAGCAAACTTCTGACAAAGCTACACTTGCATAGCCTACTTCATTCACATGAAAAATATTGATCTAAATGCGCCTGATTCTCCTTTTTCTTTAATAACCTGGCAACATTTCAGAAATTCCCATTAAATTAGTTTGACAATTACAAGGAAACATGGCTGGTTTAGCAAAACAATTTACAGATAACTAGTGCCACCTCTATGTTAGGTGGAAAATCTAGGTCGCAGTTGTGGGACAGCTTCAAGTTCCAGCATGTTTAGACCTCTAGAGGGGACATAAAACATGGAACATCTCTCCGCAAACAAAAACAGTGTTTCTTAGAAGTGTTTATCACTGGGAACAACAGGTTTCCATTGCGTAGTTTTATTTCTCACCCCTAAAAGGACAGCTTTCATGCTTTCATGGTCTATAAGCTTAATCCAGCGATACAGTTTTCATGTGAAGTTCTCTGTAAAATTCTCTGAATTTCACCAAATCCACTCCAAAAGACAGACAAGTTTGAAAGAAGTTTGCTGGATTAATACCAATATTCTCCAAAAATTGTCCCATTTCTCTTCAGATTCTATTATATTTGATTCTACATTACTCAAATAAATACCAATATTACCAATGTTGCATAAAGCACTTAACAGAAACTATCCAAGGACTTTAATTGTCTTCTACATTCAACAAAGAAAACAACATGTTTGCCTTTAGTATTTAGAGTAGAGGTTAACATCATGTGCTGATTTGCAAATACTGGTGCGAAAAGATCAAGGATTCGGTTTCTTTGGCAAACGCAAAAGGACTAAAACATGATGCATCTACATTTTTTTTAGGCCTACATATGTGAAACAGTTGAACAAGAAGAATGAAGACCTGTACCATTTGAAAGGAGACTGTTATTTATATTTCAGCTAAAAGCTGAAAGATATGCCATACAGCCGCCAAGGATTGTCATAGTTTGATATGCTTAATCTAAGAATTGTTCATCCTCTTATGTACTTTGCCACATGGCCAAAACTAAAAGTCTGCTACCTGATTCTCTGCACTGTTTTTGTCGTGTTGTGTTGACAAAACAGCTTGATATCTGCAGAGAGCCGGCTAGCTGGCGTTAGCTACCTGGAGGGAACAAGGACCAGGCTGAATAAAGCAGAATCAACACACACTGTTCATCGACTTCAATAGCTTCACCACTCACAGCCTGAGATAACAATTGTGGGGCAGTGTGCAAACTCTTTAGACTTTTCTTCTTGTACTTCCCCAGACCAAGACAGTCGCCTGTATTATGCCGTGAATGCAGCTTAGCCTACATATACAACTGTTCTCTGCACCATGGTACACAATTTGTCTTGCTGTCTGAGAAAGTAAAGATTTAAAGACTTGCACACGTTAAAGCCAGACACAGCAGTTTGGACATTTATGCAAATCAGTGCATATTTAATTAACTAATGTGTCATTTGCATATTTAATCATACATCTTAAGCAAACTTGTAATATTAAAATAACTATCCTGCTGTAAGCAACTTACCAGGAGATTGACAGGGTAATATCTATTTATTCAAATTTTGCCCCTCTCCACCTGCAGTCTTTTGTCGAAAGCACTAAGTTGATTGGCCACAAAACATTTTATTCATGCAATCATACAGTTTAGATATGTATTTTTTGTCTTAATTTGAGACTGTTTCTATGACATGTCTGGTAACAACCGAACACCAACGCGTGTATTAGCCTCACAGACCCAGATTAAGTCAGGCCGCGCTTTGTTGTTGTCTCAAGTAAACTTTTTCTTTCACAGGAAGTTATTCTCCAATGCATCTGTTTACCAGGTGTGCATTAGATAATAGTTTGTCTCAGCCATCTATAAAATGCAGACACCTTTCATACATTTGTTTTTAATTATTCATACATGCTGAACAATTAGTGATGTCAGACTATTAATACAAGCAAAATATGATCATTTCTTTATTCAAAGGAAGGATTTAAAGGAAGGATCCGAACAGCTATGTCAAAACCTGAATCTAGATTCTTTATGTTTGATATGAATAAAACACAGACCCCAAAAGCATTTTAATGTGCCGTTTATACTGCACTAATGCTTTGCTGTTCAGGCCGTGTAGCTGTCTTAACACTGAACTCAAAGTGCTGACAATTTCTTCTCCTCCCTTCTTCTCCTTTGACAACCAAATTAAACTTGCTGAAATCACATCTCCCACTTCACAAGTTAGAGGATGTTAAATTTCCAGCCCTCCCACATGCAGCCGCTATTTATATATGTGCATATCGCTCTTTTTCATGGTGTCATTAATCATGAGAGATGTTCTGCGTCTGCTGCAAGAGTTAAATCCAAATATAGTTAAATAAAGGAAGGATGGTACCCTCCACTCTCTCTGTTAGACAACCACATTATGCCCTTTATAGATAAAAGCATTCTTAATATAGAAATGTGGGGGCACATGGACACATGGTGCAGACAGGTGGCACACGTGGCTGATCAATAAGAACTCAACATGAGACAACATCAGACCTCTCCACTGCATATAAGGCACCGCCAACATGTGTAACATAAAGTCAATACAATGCTGTACTCCACCGCAAATTACTTTTCAGAACTGACAGCTGAGTGACAACCATGCACTCAAACATTCCCCCTCAAAACACAATCTTTTATTCATCAGCCTGTTTTTCCTTTAGACATCCAACTTTTTAGCAGAAGACTCTAATTGTCACAGTCAGTTATACATTTAGTTGCATAAGTTCAAGTCCAAATCAGTGCCATGTTTAAGGGCACTGACAATTAATGCATATGTACATATTATTAATGAGGAGGGACACACACAAGTATGGAGAGAACATGCAAACTCCAGACACAGAAAGGCCAGGCTTCAGCCAGCAATCAAACCCTGTCAAGGTTAACAGTTTTCCTCTTCTGGTTCATAATTGATAGCCTTTTCTCGGTAAATAGCATACTTTGATGTGAACATGCAGCCTCTTTCTCTGTTGAAAAATTAATAAATGAAGAAATTCAGCTTTCAGCTCATGCAAATAAATCTGATTCCCAGTACTGCTATGTTTATGAAAATTCTTTTAATGCATGTAATTGCTGAAAAGCAGAAAGTCTCGGCTTCAAAATGAAAAACACACCACTTAAACCTCCATTCAAGAAATATGAACCCAAAGTGTTCACGTCAAGAGGTACAGTATATCTCAAATGGGACGGGACCCTGCTGTCTGCTTGATGGAGACTTCAGGTTTCAATTGTGTGCCTCAGGAAACTTATTTATTCAAGCCCCTAAAAGCTCAATTGTTTGGATTTGTGGAGCATTGGTGAAGTGACACCCTGTGATGCACATTCACTGAAGTGAACCACAACAGTGCACAGCAGAGGGGATCACTGCCATGAGCCGGCACCGACATGTGGGGCACTAATGTGGGCAGCAGCGACAGAACACATCTCTCTCTCTTTCCGCTCCCCAGGGCTTCTGCAGCTTGCCACGTGTCTGTTAGATACCTGCCCATACTCCCTTTTCCAGCTGTGTGCCAGCAGTGCCGGAATAGAGAAGTGAGCATCTGAGTGAATTTAAAACATGGTCTGCTGCAGAATCAAAGCAAGAATACTAATTTTAAACACTGTTTATGTAAAAAATGTGCTTTTCTGAGATGTCATGCAGAAAGTGACATTGAATCTTGAAGGCACCGTTCTTGATTTGAAATTTGAAGGGCAGCTTCAGTCTCAAATTTTCAAAATACAGCATTGCGACCTTCCATCACTTTCATTTTGAGTGAAGTGATGTCTCATTTCAAGGACAATATGTTGTTTTATCAAAAAGTGTTATTTCTACAAGTAGAAATATGCATGAAAGGGAAATAGTCATGGTAAAAGATGCAGGGCTCTACTGACATTACACTAGGTGGGTGACCCAAATGTTACAAATATGCGTGGTATCATGGGAGTTTTGTTTCTATTAATGCTTTTTGTTTGAGTTTTCCAGGGGTGTTTGTGTAAATCCAAGGGATCAATATCTCAAAACCTCTGCAGACAAAACCAAAGCTATCTTCATAGTTATTATAAAGTATATTATATAGTTATTACTGTGGGTAAGAGGGAAATTACATAAAAATAAAGATGTTATAGAGGGCATCTTCAGAATCTGCACAGGTCATTCAGACATTCATGGATAAGCCATAGCTCTTAAATCTGAGCCAAATCTTGCTTAACTGACAAAAGAAATAGTGACAAAATTTGCTTTTCATACTCTCTGGCATGATGCGATGCATTGCGACGGACAAGAAAAAGATGGCGTCGCTGTAGTAAGCCCCAGAGCCGGCGCTGAAGTGCTTCTGCATGGCCTCCACAATGGGGAACAGCTCCTGGGTGAGAGCCACCACGTCATGGAACAACACCTGCACGACAGATCAGCACAGTGAAGTTAGTACAACAAAGACCCTGTTGTAGTAATGTGGAAGGGTTTGGTTGGCAGGGTAATGACATTATTAAAAAAAAAAAAAAAAAAAGTTAGTTTGACTACATATGTCACTTCATAGGCTGATTAAGCACAGTCACACTGATCTACAACCAAACTTTCTATTCAACGTCTTGTTCTTATGTCCAGCTCTGCTCTGCTGACCAGTTTTAAATCCTATGACAGCTGTGAGGCAGCAGACTCTGCTCTGATCATGTGCAGCCGATATCTCTACAGATTACTGAAAGAGGATTTTTTTTAAAAATATAAATATAGTGAGTACTGATTATCATTAATGCTTTCCTGCAGGAGGGGAAGCAAATATGTTGGTTCGGGACAAAGTGCATTTCTGAAGTGATTCTGGCCTTTTCTGGTTAAGCCTGTCTTCTGTAAGCGTTAGAGGCTTCAGATAAAACCTGGACAATATGGCTGTTGTATTGTAAATCGGGCCCATGTGCCTGGATGGGCAAACACCATTTAATGATCCCTGGCAGATTAAGGTAAGCTCTGGTCGTTTGTGGAAATCAGTGCTGTCCTGGACTGCTGTGGGTAAAGTGATGTAATGGAATATAAAGCTCCGCCATGGGTAGAATAAATAACATTGCTAAAGTCCTGATAAATGATTCTCACTCAGCAGAGCCACATTTACATGTTAGGCATTTTTTAAATTTTATTTCCCTAACTGATGTGAAAATAAATGACTGTGGTTATGCAAGCTGCATCACTGTGCTAATATCAGAATCTATGTTCATTGCTTCATTTAAAAATATCCATTTGGAAACAGTGCAAGAACTGTTGCAAGAGGCAGTGTCTTTGTTCAACTCTTTGCTGCTCTGGTTTCCCAGCTTCTCTTTGCAGAATGTGCTGTGTTTTTATCATGGAGAACCCCGTGTCAGTAACAAACTTTTAATACCAAGAGACAAACTAGAGGAAGACAAGTGGGAATTTCAAGAAAAATTGAGCACGATTTTGTCTTTTGTTAAGAAAAGAGCAGTAATTTCTACATCTGAAATATAGAAAATAAAGTGGCTTAAGAGTCGCCCAACCTTTTCTAAAAAGTACTTACGACCCACCCAAAGGTGCCCTTGGACCGCTAAAAGCTGATAAAGATTTTTTAGTGAGTTATTTGAGTTAATTGGGTTTGTAATTTAATTTCATCCATGCACTCAAAACATCAGCAGTGATAAATTTCATGCATGCTGAAATGTCCAACTGCAGTTATTTCCACAGAAGCATCAATAAAGAAGAAATGTTACACCCTTTTTTCACTTTTTTGATAAAACTTACAGCTACTGGTCTGTAATTTTTGTGAAAGCCTGAGGCCGTGACTTGCCATGTATCTGACCCATAAGTAGGAGTTCATCAAAGCAAGACTGGTTTTTACTGAACATTTAAATATAAAAATTATCTTTCCCAACCAGAACTCTTGGTAAACCTATTTAAATGAAGCCCTTTAAATACTGTTAAGATCTAATGATCATGACCTTATACTGCCATCTAGTGGTTCATACTGAAAGCTTTTTCTAAACAAACTCATGTTTATTGAGAAGGAGGAGAAAAGTTGTGAAATTATAAAGACTATAAACAGTTCCTGTACATAAGCCTACATGTTTAGAATTATCTCCTGCCTATTCATTTACTACTCTCTAGATGGCAACAATAAATAATGCAACAAGAAATTTGCTCTACACAAGATAACTTGAGTTGCTCAAAATTTGATGGGTTAATGAAATGGTTACAAAAGGCTCTTTCTGTGTGTGTTTTTGGGTCAGTTTCAAATTTATTGTTAAGGGAGATGATTACTAAAAAAGGTCTTAGCAAATATAGTTACTAGGCTTAAAGGCTGGCATGAGAGAGTCTTAACAGCACAGGAAAGCCTTATGAGGAAGTATTTCTAAGGCCTTAAGGACTGATCATGTAAGACTTTGTTTTAACTAATAAAACTGCATATTATTTTTTTGTGCAGTTCTGTTATTTGTACAGTTTATTTTTGCAGCCCATCTCAGTCCAAATGCCACAACCAAAAAAGCTATTTTTATGTTTTTATTTTCTTTGAAAAGTAAAAGTATAACAGAGTCAATGACAGCAGCTATGCTTGCATTTGCTCTTGCATCTTGCACATAGAAACTTACAGTCATTTATTTTTTTTAACTGCCATTATTAAAAGCTTTTTTAGGAAACTGATTTTAAAGATGTATTAAATGTAATGTCATGTGATTAAATTAAACATAATGTAAGTTTACTGACTGACCAGGCTTGAAAACTAAGATGCTTCAACACACAATTAAACCTCTGCTGTTTTGAAGTAGCAGCAAAGCAAATAGCCTAAATACCAGTTACAACATTATACTTAGGACCTGTGGTTTGTCAGGGACAAGTTCAAGTCCCACCCTTTACCAGGAGTTGAACAGAAAATACATGTAAGAGGCAGCTGTTAACTGGGAAAAGGGTTTGACAGAGAAGTTCAAATTGAGTTTAAAAACAATAATATTTTGCTCACAGTCTATCGGTGCCCAAGTAAAAGAGTGAATGTGAAAAAGAGACCACATTGTTTTTCACTGGCTTGCCCCACCCTCCTTAACCCAGATTTTTTAGAAATTACAGACTTTTGGACTCATTGTTACATGCCGAGTAGCTGAACAACATGATTTCTTCAGTCATTACACAAATATTGTACTGATTGTAATGTTCTGTTAAGTTACCTTTGATACTTCTGGCATTCTGTGTATTTGTGATATTATTAGGTCACAACCAAAACTAGCTGCACATAGCTGAGAGGCTAAACATAGATAGCTTCAGAGGCTGGACATGTTTGGCAGTCATTGTACTGTTTTTTAAAGGGATGCTAGTACTGAGAAAAATTTCCCTTTTTGGACAGGTTGTTCCCATTGAACAGAGGATGAAATGGGGAAATCAAGCCTGTCTACATTTGAACACAGTAAAATATTACCAGGAATGGCAAGAAGGCATACAGAACTTTAAAACGACAACATCCTTTTATTCAGAAATTGACCAGGGGAAGATATTAACTCCTTGCCCCTTAAAAAGTTTGGTTCTTGATGCACAAAAATGTCCAAAGGCCTCCAAGGCCAGTATAACATCACGACTCCATCTACAATATGAATTGGCACTTGTTTTTAATTAACTAGAGCAGGCTTGGATACTTTAAATAATGTTAAGGCAAACCCCTGTTATAAGTTACATAATATTTCAAAATATCCTAAAAGTTACATTGAAGTAAAACATTTCATCAAATAATTAGTGCAGAAAAGGCTCCAGTGTGCTGCGACATGAGGACTGTGTAAATGCTGGTCAGCAGTCAGCACAGCCTCTGGACAGTGTGACTCTGCAGGCTGTTTGTTGCAAATGTCAACTAGGTCACTGCATTCACCACTGTTTGGAAATGATGATGGAGGCTAAAACTCTTGCATAACCGCCGTCTCACTCTCACGCTCCTTTAAGATAAATTATTAAAAAGGAATGAGGCTAAAGATGAGCAGATCAGATGTCAACATGCTCTTATGCACTGTCTCCGTCAGCCCCTGAGGAGTCCCTATGCTGTCTGTGACTTTGGAAGGACTTTTGTCCCTGTTTGTGTGCATGCATGAACGTTTTTTTTTTTTATTATTTCACAATTCCTTATCTCAACCCATGATGTTTAAAAGCGCTGGGCTGGAATGATGACACGGAATTAGATACAATTAGTGGACACACAGCTTGCCGCTACAATCTAGGTACTTGTTTTCTTTGGCCATTATGTGCTTACCAGAGCCAAACTGCTAAATCAGGGCCAATTTTATCTCAACAGCAATATAATAGCATCTGCGCTTATGTCAGCTAATAACAAAAAAAAATTACCTAAGTGCAACAGCACAGACACTTAGAGACACATCTTTTCAATTAGGATTTTTTTGGGCGACATTAGCCAATAACACCCCACAGAGGCCCCATGAATCCTCCAGCTCTTACAAAAGTGTAAAAGCAAAAAAAAAATCCAAATCCATTTTCATGAAGCTCTTTGTCAGCACACCACACGAACAGCTAAACAACACCATCACACAATAGTCTGAGGATGGTCTGTGGACTTCTATACCTGAAATATCTCACAACATCTGCACTGTCTTTGCACAGCAGCATTCAGCTACTAAGTTATGCTTTTTTATTTTTTCTGTACAAGTTTCTGTTTGATGAGTTGAGTAACCATGACAAAAAAAATGTTCACATTTGCAACATTTTGGTTATTTTTTTGTGATGTCCTCATTTAAGGACCCTTAAAATTCAAGATTTTTATTATGATTTTTGTTTAATCTACAAATATTTTGTCTGTCTGTTCTTCGTTCAGTAGTTATACATTATGCAACTGTGGTAATGGCTTAGTTATGTTACAAGCGGAGCTGAGGGGATAATCTCTGCATGCCTGTTTGGTTTGTGTCTTCGAAACAGAAACCTTTTCAAGAAACAAAAAGACCCCTAAAACTTTAATGTTGGTGCAGCAAGTCTCCCCGCACTTCAGAAAACATGTCAGATCCGAACAGTAAACCTGTCTAGCATGTGACAGCACACACTTCAGCAGTGCTTTTCTCTTTGAGCTCCATCTGAGAGTGGAGTGAAATGAGAAAGAAGCATTTAGACAAACTCAAAAAAACAGCCAGGATGCCAAGCTGAGCAAACCTCTGACCATTCCAAAGCAGCCTTGAAATCAGCCTAAGCTAATACAGAGCTGCATCATCCACACCAGATGTTGCAGATGATGACAAATTCCTACGAGAGAAAAGGCTAAGCTTGTGAGAGGGATTTGGAAAGGGATGAGCATTTAGCAAAAAAGTTCAGGAACTTAGGCTCTGTGAAGAATACAAAGGAGGAGAGACGAGGCAGGACGTCACATGCAACAGAAAGAGCAAAAGAGACAGGACATAATCCTCCGTTTTGGCAGAGAGAGCACTGTGTGTGTGAGTGGGTGTGTGTATGTGCCTGTGTGTGTGAGTGTATATGTGAGAGAGATTAGTTCAGAAGGCCAACACTGCCACCTTGTGTTTCAACCTTAAACAGCACTTACCCTTCTTTCTCTTAAAGGGTCAGTAGTTTAAGTGTTCCTTATCAGTCTTAATCCCCCCCCCTCCCCTCCCCCACACCAGTCCTACATCTGTATCTGGGTTTGCATCTGGCCATTTCTGTAACTCTCCCAAATCGACAAGCTGTAAACGCATGCTCACTTCATTCATTCAGGTGTGTGAATGTGTGAATGAAATCTGCACTTCTGCCTCTCACACAAGTGCTCCTGCTTTTTTTTTTTTTAACACAAAAATTGCAATTCTTCTTAACATGAGATAAATAGATTACAAAACTGTGATAAAGTGCCAACACGGTTTATGATGGCCTACCTCATATTTAAAGGTTGCATCCAGGAGAAATTCCTGCAGCATCTTCTCTCCCAGTTCTTTGCTGGCCTGGTCACTCACAAAATGAAGAACTAACACCTCTCCTTCCAGGAAGCGTCCATGCTTTACCATTGACAACATGGCCACCCTGAACTTGTCCTGCAGGCTCCGACTCTTGTCCACCTTGGTGAACATCATGAGTGCATGGTAGTGAAGGTCACCAGCATCACTGTCCCCTGCGTCAGACCGAAAACCCTCACTCTCTTCCGCCACATCTCGCTCTTTTCCTCCTTCCTCCTCCGATTCAGCCGTGTGTGAGATCCTGGTGTCTACAGTTAAGTCTGCATCATTTCTGTTGATGTTGTGGCTGGCCTGGGTCTGCTTGATTCTCTTTGTGGTGCTGGAGAAATTCTGCCTCTCTGAGCCAAAGTAGTAAAAAGCCACCACAGCAAGTGCAGCAGCCAGTAGAAGCACAAACTGATAGGATCTGAAAGTACTGATCCTACCCATGATTCTGGCTACCAGTCTTAGGATGCCCATTTCTCCCTGTTGGTGTCATGGGAATACGGGGAGACACAGGAGAATACTGAACATTTTGTGTCCTTCTGGTTCCTAGTTTTTTTTTTTTTTTTCTAAGTTGCCATCATTTTCCTGTAAGAGAAAGAATACTTGTTCAGAAATGGCAGTACAGTCAAAAGCTGTAGCTATGAGAAGGGCATAAAGACATAAAGATCCATAAAGATATAAAGATTAACTTAAAAATAAATGCAGTACGTCAAGAAATTCAGCTAAAAACGATAGTGTCAAAAATAAATCTTGTAGTTTGTGCTAAACCGAAGCAGACTTTAGTACATCTTTTACAATGGTACCCATAACAAATGTTTTGTTGGTTTGTTTGTTTGTAAATTAGGTTTTTCACATTGGCTATTATTCTGTCATCTCTAACTCAGGTAGACAAACACAGCCAATTTAATTTAAATCAATGGAAACCAAAATGAATGATTGTCTCTTTTTTCCTGCATGAATCTGAAACATTTATACCATTTTATACACTGTTCCGCCCCGTTTCCTGAAAAGGTATAGTTTAACAAAAGCGATTGTGTTTGACTTCTTTTAAGTTTCAGCTTTTTCAACTAACGTTACACTTTGACTATATATTATATCTAATACTGGGTTTCCACAGTTCTGCAGACAGTGTCTTCATTCATTTCTCGTTTATGTTGCAGCCTCAACAAAGATGCTCTAAAATCATATTATTTTTATGTAAAGAAATTATAATTTGTCTCGTAAGAAAAAGGGCAGAAGTGCACCGACTTGCCTAAAATCTCATGTCGTCGGTCTCTGCGGTTCCATCTTGACAGCTTGTTCGGGGATTATGCTGCCCTAAATACTTTATGTTACCGGATCTTCAGCTTTATGGAGCAAAAAACATCAGCTAACGTAACACCGTGACTTTACGACACCGTAAACATATATTAAATGCCATAAGATCCAAATATCTGCAATAACAAACGCTGCAGCAACCTGTTGACATTCCAACAGGCAACGAGGATGCTGGCGGGCGACGACTTAGCTCCTCTGTGGCTCTTTGAGTTGCCCTCCGATGCTGTTAGTCTAACACTATCTAATTGTTTATGATTACCGATCAAGCTTTGCATAAATTTTTCACTCTTAAACTAGTTTGGTATTCCATAGCTTTGCGTTTTTTTAGAGGAAGAGAGAAGAAATTGTCTTATTTTGTAGAAACCACGAGCTAACAGCCTAGCAAAAAAATACTGACACTGACTTAACCACGCCTATTTTCATTTCAGCCGTATTCCGATACATGCTGCCTTTAAGAGCAGTTGGATAAATACAAGTTGTGAATTTTTCATAGAAACGTTTTTAAATGAATGAGAGTGTGCTGTGAATTGATTTGATTGAAAATGTATCGATATATTTAATATCGCAATTTCAAATTATATATTATACAAAAAATATGCCAAAAAAATGAATTACATTACAAAACATAAACGTCAAATATTAGTGAGCTTGCTTCTACAACAGCAATAATACTGGAAACTGTAATGTTTGCATTACAGGACATAAAACATCATGAAATAAAAAGAGTAAAGAAACTATATACCATACATTATCCACATTTCCTCTCTTTTGCCTTGTTTTTGCAGCAATATGTCATTATTGTAGGTGAAGGCAAGTATAATTTGCAAGTACTGTACTTATGTTCACTTTTGGGGAGCTTTTCTTTAGTATTTTCATACTAGTATTTTCACTTTACACTTCCCTGCTTTTAACAAGAAAAATATGGTACTTGGACTTGTTTCCTTCACCACAATATATTTAACATGTATGGTTCCTGGTCACTTTCTAGACGAACATTTTTATAGAACTAGACCAATAAACTGGTCAGAACTATGGGCAGTGCTAGCTTACTGAATATGTATCTGTATTAGTGTACCTTTAATGAATTGCAAGTACAAAAATGTCAAACTAAGCTTGAGGATTTGAGAGACCATGTCATATTTTTTTCTCTTTTGTGCCACAGAGCAGTGACGAGTTGATGTTACAACTACGGGATATTTATAAAAGCATGTTTTTGGGTCATGATCTTTAAAAAAAGAAACATAAATATCTTTTAAGATTGTGTGTATAGATATGTATGTATAAAAAAACAAACAAATAAATAAGAAAATAGTTACATAAATGAACACCAACACAACACATCATTACCACATGTTCTTTATCACAAAAATTGTTACCCATATCAGCAACAAAAATCCTGCAACAGACTGTAGACTTAATATAGAAAACACAAATGGGCATTTAAATATGCTGCCTTGAAATAATGAAATAATATATTTCAATGTGATATTAATTCTTCTACTACTTCACCACTGGTTAATGTTAACCAAGATTATAATGTCATAATGTAAAGGGACAATTGTGTTTGCGAGAGTTTAACTCGTAAGTACAACCTTACAAACTGCACTTGAAAGCAGCATTTCTGCCTCACGACATTTTCGGCAGCGGCATTGTTGCTCTCTGCTTGCGGCCGTGCTGCTCTTGATCACAGTGAATGCTATTCACCTTCCATTTAAAGGAAAGATGCTAGCTTTCGTTTTCGCTTGATGTTTTTTCGCCCTAAACGTAACCTAGCTCGTCTTTTTTTGTTTTAATCCAGGCACGTTGCTAGCTTACAGCTAGCTCGCTTGATTAGCATTCTCGAAAATGAATTCCAACACGCATGTCATTCAGGTGACAAATGTGTCGCCTAGCACAACATCCGAACAAATGAGGACTCTTTTTGGATTCCTCGGAAACATAGAAGAGCTCAAACTGTTTCCACCCGAGTGAGTATTTTGAATTTCAATCGGTATGAACTCTAAATCGATAAAACGTTTTGGCTAGCTTACACGGCATAGGCTAGGCTAATGAGGCCTGTAAAGTAGGCCTCGATGCACAGCACGCTAATGCTAACGTGTGCCCGCGCCTTTAGTGAATGCAACAACACACACACTCCCCAACCCCAACGGGGACAAATTGATCATTTTTCCTGTTGTTTGTCAATGTGAGTTTAGATATCTTACCCATTGATGTGCGCTGATAAAAAAAATAAAATAAAATAAAATAAACAAAACGGTGTCCTCAAATTGAGTTAGCAGATAGGAGTAAAAATCCTATATTTCTGTTGGTGAAATGACCGTTTAAATCACCCCAGACTCTTCCAACGTTTCAAAATCAGTTGTATCACCATTGAAATATATAAAACCAAGCCCGTTAAGCTTCTTTGGCTTTTCATCACTGAGAGTGTAACTATTTGTCCATCGTGCTCTTACTTTTTAAAGATGGATATTGTATATTTATGTAGTTTTTAGATCAATCTGAATGTACCCGTTGAAGCCCAGATGGTAAAGCAACAATATGTCTAAACAGAGTCAATGCTGATTAACACAAAGTAATTAAACAAATCAATTCAGTGTTTTCAATATTATTATTGTTGTTATTATCATTATTATTATTAGTAGTAGTAATTGTAGTAGGATTAGTATCAATAGTATTATTAGTGTTATAATTCTAATAACTTCCTACTGGCACTCTCTTGGGTTACCTGCATCTCACCTGGGATTTCAATGAACTTTTGGGATACATACTTTATAACACTTTAACATAAACTTTAGTGGGGAAGTTTTTTTTCTCATTTTTATAATCCAATAAGAAATAACACCTGATTTACCAGCACATCAAGAATGTTATCACAAAGCAACAATGATGTTATCTACACACAACCAATGAGACTAAGAAAAAGATTCAAAGCATCACTGACTGACAGTGATATTTCACTGAGTTACCTTGTTGGTCTAAAGAGATGTTGTATATAGACAGATATAGCGTGGGTGATATTATACAGCATATGCATAATTATGTGTTTAGGTGTTCAACTGAGACACAAAACTCTTTCACGTCAGGTTGAAGAAGGCATTTTGGATCTCCTTGTTTGTATTCTTTTTGCACAACATCTCTGTATTTTTTTCCAGTGACTCTCCCTTGCCTGTGACTTCACGTGTCTGTTTTGTAAAGTTCCTTGAGTCTGAGTCGGTTGGAGTTTCCCAACACCTGACGAACACCGTCTTCGTGGACAGAGCCTTGATCGTGGTCCCTTTTGCTGAAGGTGGGTGTCTGTTTTATTCTTGTCTCACTCACATGGCTATCTCTGAACATACATCACAATGTGTAGGCTGTTTTTTAATAGAATTGAAAACACAATCTGAGCCGTTGTGAGTTTTTCTGACCCAGCAATGTAAGCTAGGCTTTTCTGTGCTTGGCATTCCTAGGTATGTTAAAGGGAAATGTACATTTGTGTCCATGTCTTACAATCTAGCTGTAAACTTCTCTCTCTGTTATTTGTGTTGTGGTTTTCATAGTGCACAAGTCATTTGCAGAGAGCCCCTTCCTTGCTGGCTGAAAGTGGTCCTCTGCTTCCATCAGGAGATTAGAAAAAATAATGGCACCAGGCTCGCAAGCCCCCTTCTCTCTCTTGTTCTGCAGTAAAAAAAATAACTTTTCAATTTTTTCTCTCTATTCAAGGCATCTTTTCTTTAAAAAAAAAAAAAACTTAGCCACACAACTCTTAAACAAAACAAGGGGGTGGGGGAGAGGATGCAGGGCAATCTCAATTCCTTACATGTTAAAAGGATTTTAACTTTTTTTTTTTTTTAAATAAAAATGTACCGTTATGTTGATATGTGAGCCTGCACCAAATTAGGGATGCCCCGAACAGTCCTGCTGGATTGCTGTTGAGGTCAGTATTTCCAATAAATTGGTATTGACTTTGAGCCTGAACTAGTTGCTGAATCTCTGTCTGTATTTGACCCTTTGCACTCATGGTGTGCCTGCTGTCACAATGTCCCATTGTGCTCAACCACTAAACATCTATATATGAGTTTCAGTCCATGATATCTGCCCAGACAGCATGCATCAGACAGGAAAGCTACATGAGATCTCTTCCATTTCAGCGACAATTTGCAGGTGTCATACACCTTCAAAAGATCCACTGATAGCAAACCATTACAGACTCTACACATACTCACTGGTGTTTTCAGTTACTGGCTGATTGGACCTTTTTAGGTTCCAGTTGGGTTTGAGAGTTTGCTTACGTCACCAAACTCTAGGTGTAAGTCGCCCCGACCATAGGTGCAGCTAAACTCATCAATAGAGTGAGGGAGATGATGTCAATCAAACACAGTCTTTAAGGTCCTGACAGTCCTGAGGTGAGGTCTATATCAGCCAAATGGGTGAAAACACCTGCATGGGTATACTGAAGGTCTGACTTTTGATTTCCTAATAATAACCAAAAGTATCCAAACTGAACTGTTTTTTTAATAATAAGCTCTGATTTGTTTAAGTATACACTTGCACAACCACATTTTTAAAAAAAAGTTAATCCTAAAACAGGATCTTCTATTGGCAAAAACCCTAAAATTACCTGGTTCAGTTTAAATGTTCGGGACATCCCTACATCACGCACAAAGCATGCAGGATAGATCAACTAATCAGCTGTGCATGCTAGAATAGATTTTGAAGGTGTGTCATCATCTACACAGTTGCTTTCAGTAGATGTGGTGGAAGTTAATTAGCACATAATTTGATTTTAAATCATAAGCACACGTATTGCCTTTGGCAATTACCTGCTTCATGTGCCGAAGCCTTTTGTTTTACACTGTGCATCTGTACTTCCAAATTTTCACTAACACAAAAGTGATAAAACTAGTTTGAAGCCTCTGCTTGATGTTGCAGTATAAAATGCTTTTTACTGACCCTCTCCACACATGACTCTGAAAGAGTTGAGTGACTCTCACGTTTAACAGTGGTGTTTCTTTTGTTGTTGTGTTTTACAGTTCTTTTTCCTGGTTCAGCCAGCCCTATATACCAGGCCCTGCTGAAAATGCCACCAACAGTTTTGTCTTCTGCAGCCTTATCCTGTTTCTCAAGTGTCCTTTCTGTTGTGTGCGTGTGTGTGTGTGCGTGCGCGCGCGTGTGTGTATGTCTCTTTTTCTCTCTCTCTCTCTCCCCCCTGTTCAAATGTCAAATGTCAGATAAAAAAAATAGCCTGTTTTCAGATTGCGCAACCATGGATGATCATCTGCATAAGATTTTCCCTTAATTTTACCGTTTGGTTTTTCTTCAGCTTTGGGCAGTTTTTTCATGAATTTATCTCAGCTTTTGCTGGAAATAGCCTTTAACATTTTAGTGCAGTTTATCTTTGACATTGTGTAGTGTTTTTAGTGACATACTGTTGGCTATAATCTAGCATTACTTTAGCTTGTTAACAGTACTGTATCTGGTTACCCAGTTTTTTTGTTTTTTTTAAATTTAATTTTTATTTTTTTAACAACAACAGCCAAGAAAGGGTAATGTGAATGAGCCTTTTCTGTTTTTGTAATGGTAATGGTAAGTGATGTTGAAATTGTACCCTTGTGTTCACACCAGTATCATGAACTTTGTTTTCTGTATCTCAATGTTTTTGTGTGCTTTATAGCGAAGCAGCCGGCGCGAGTCGCTTGTTCATAAAACATCTAATGAAAGTTGAGAGCACATCCCACGGGACAACTGGCTGTGCTTGCTTACGTTTGGTTCATGACTTAAAAAACAAGTACAGGTGATAAAATCTTGGCAGTGTTGACCACAGTGTGTATTGTGACTTTTAAACAGATAGCTGCTAATCCTACAATCATACTTTTACCAAAAAAAAAAAAAAAAAAAAGAAAAGTTAGGGATCAAGATTTACAGACAAGACAAACAGTGGAATTTTTTTCTTATTTTTTTATTTTTTACTACAGAGTAGTTAGACTGAGGTGGCTTGTCTGCAAGTCTTGTCTGAGTGTTTATCGATTCTTGGCTGGAGCACGTGCTGAAATGTTGGTGTTTTTCTCCAGGAGTCATTCCTGATGAATCTAAAGCTATGTCGCTGCTGGCGCCAGCCAATGCTGTGGCAGGAATGATGCCTGGAGGGGGCCTTCTGCCAACACCCAATCCTCTGGCCACAGTAAGTTTTTCTTGTGATTTGTTTGTTTGTTTGTTTTTTAACCTTATTTAGACTTATTTAACCTCAAAGCTGCACTTTGTCAGTTTTTATGTAACCGTGCTACAAGCTACTATACACCCCCAGCATTCCCATAATGATTAGTGTTGTACGATCATGGTGAGTTCTTGACAGATCCATTGGGGTAATACACTCAATGTTAAACAGACCTGGACCTGATTTAACATGTAAACATGGATCTGCACCTACACAGCAACTGGGGCCAAGGTGGACCCATTACTGTGAAGGCTGTTCTGCAGAAGATCCATTTAATACAAAATAGTGCAGTGTTGAGTTCCATTAGATTCACTGATTTTAATTAAATATGGAATATTTTATTTGTCAGTTTCATTTACTCACCACCTAATTAGACACTCATTCTGAAGACAAGTAACGTTTCAGAAAAAATTGAGATAGAAAATACGACAGAATCTTGACAATATTTAAGCCTCAGTTTTAGGAGTGCTGTTATTTAGCTCTGCAAAGTATCTCATATGTTTGGGTCTGTTATTTCAGATGGGAGCGACACCGTTCGGAGGACTTGGAGCTCCCAACATGGAGCAAATGGCTGCCATGGGAATGCCTGGACCTAACATGAACCCACAGGTGAGCAGCGGAGTCCCGTCTGTAAATTTGCAGAATTTTCTGACAAATTTTCTTTCTTATGGTAATTTCTCCCTGAATTTTTTTTTTCAGGCTCTTTCTGCAGACTTCCTGAAGCTCATGCAGTCCATGGACCCCAAGTAAGAAACGAGACACTCTTCATCAAGTGATGCAATACAATTAGCTTAAAATTCAATAACTAAATACTTGTTGCACTTGCAGATTGAATCCATTAGCCGCTGGACTGAACTTGAACCCGGGGCTGAAGACTGATGCCTCCAATAAGGAGATTGAAGAGGCCATGAAGAGAGTCAGAGAGGCTCAGTCTCTCATTTCTGCTGCCATTGAACCAGGAAGTGAGTGCTCTATTTCTTGATAACTAACTCTTGGCAGGAGTGAGTAGCTTTTTTGGGAAGCTGATCTTATCTAGCTGCTTTATAATAAGTGAAGTACTGAGTGAAAACGTCATGTCTTTAGTTCAGTCAGCAGTTGAGTATTTGTTCCACTGTCTGAAAAATAAGTCTTCAACCTGGTAGATATTTAACTCTGTGTAATTTATTTTGCAGATAAGAAAGATGACAAGCGCAAACATTCCCGCTCTCGTTCGAGGTCACGGCGCAGGCGGTCCAGATCTCGCTCAAGACACAGGTAAAGCCACAAGTGAATGAGACAATAGCCTGTCATGTCTATGTACAAGACATGAAGAAGAAATTCATTATCTGGAAGTACTTTAATAACTTAAAGTGTGCAAATTTTGAATTTTGGCAGACGTTCGAAGAGCAGGTCTCGGCGGAGATCCCATTCAAGGAGTAGGAGGAGGTCCAAGAGTCCACGGAGGAGGAGGTCCCACTCCCGGGATAGAAGCCGCCGCAGTAGATCCAGGTCAGTATTTCTGTGATATTCCCAACCAAATTGGCTAACAGTGGTTGGCATAAAACAAACTGCACTCGTAATCATGATATTTAAATCTGCCAATAATGAAACCACAATAATCAGCCAAAACTTGCAAGAGCTGCAAGTACATCCAATTTGAAATGTTGGCACTTAGGAATTAAACTTTTAAGACTCTTATCTTTTCTCTCTTTCTCCCTTTTTT
The DNA here is from genome assembly GCA_029814765.1 of Acanthurus leucopareius. Lineage (NCBI taxonomy): Eukaryota > Metazoa > Chordata > Actinopteri > Acanthuriformes > Acanthuridae > Acanthurus > Acanthurus leucopareius. The sequence goes on from JAQMCX010000045.1 coordinate 14,024,143, forward strand.
TTTTTTTTACTGGCACTGAGAAGGGTGAAGCAAAATTTGCTGTTTCCTGCAATGTGGTGCAGTATGCTCATGTTTTGAACTTGCCTTTGTGTTGACCAGGGACAGGAGAAAGGAGGAAAAATCTAAGAAACGGTCAAAGACGCCTCCCAAGAGTTACAGTAGTGCCAGGAGATCTCGGAGCATTAGTCGGTGAGTGGGTCTGACAAGCTGCTCACAGCAGGTGTACTTCTTAACAGACTCCTGCTCTGCTACAGTCAGCAAAAAGACTCTCTTTTTAAATGATTTTATTACTTTTTTTTGTCCCAGGAGGCACAGACGAAGCCGCAGTGCGTCTCGGTCACCAAGAAGAAAGTTGTCCAGGTCTCCATCACCCAGACGGTGATTTTTAAATTGCATTTAATATGCAATCAATTATTTATATTTTGGGGTGCTGTAACTAAAAAGGATCATTTGTCATTTTCACAGTCACAAGAAAGAGAAAAAGAAGGACAAGGAGCGTGAGAAGGAACGAGATAGAGACAGGAGGGAGGACAGGGACCGGAGCAGGGATGAGAGGGAACGCTCCAGCAGCAAGAAGAGCAAAGACAAGGAACGAGATCGGGACCGCAAGTCTGATAGTGAGAAAGGAGATGTAAAGGTACTTTAAGAGCATGGAGTAATTATTTAAAACATAAGCATGTAGTTGAATCAGTTTGTGGCTACAAGTTTTGTGATTTTGTGTAAAATGAAGAGCTAACACTAAAACATGGTTTTTAAATTCTCTTCTTTTCAACACTTAAATTTTCCTAACAGGTAACCAGGGATTATGATGAAGAGGAGCAAGGTTATGACAGTGAAAAGGAAGGAGAGGAGGATGACGACGAGAGGAGGAGCGACTCCGACTCCATCTCATCCCCTAAAGGCCAGGAGGAAATGGAGAGGTCTGAGGGCCAAATCCCCAAAAAGTCCAAGCTCAATGGAGATGATCACCACCAGGAAGACATGGAGATGAGCGACTAAGAGCATCCCAAACCCGACCATGATATCTTTCCACTGTCCTTTTATATTTTTAATATAGGCCACAATGTGTCTGTGCCTGATCAGTCTAAGTAAAAGATTTGTTGTCTTAACTGTAGAAGCATTGAGGAGGGGGTGTAGAAGGAAAGTGGGCGAAATAATTTTTCTAAAGACGAGTAAACAAGGACTAAAATATGAAGAACATGAGAAATGTTTTAAAGTGTCATTGCTGTACTTTTTTAGGATCCTGTTGATTTTTTGTTGTTTTTCACCTTTTCGTTCAAAGTTTTCCTGACCGTAGAATACACAGCATTTTCCACTAAAATGTTGTCTTTGTAAATATTTTACTAGTTGGGATCGAGTACTTTGCTCATGTAGACACTCACCACCTGGCACCAACTTCATGTAATGTTTTTTGGTTGTGGTACCTTTTATTTGTTTTTTTGCTTAAAGGGACAGTTCACCTCAAAATCAAAGATATGTTCTCCCTCTTACTTGTAAAGCTGTATATCCGTCTGAAAATTTTTGTTTTAAGTTGTCAAGTTTTGGAGACACTGCTCTTAAAAACGTCTGCCTTCTGTGACACTCAGTTTGTGCTGCTCAGAGCGCCAAAAAATATCTGAAAAACTCTAAGCACCATAAGCTAAGGGCCATCTAGTTTGATTATATCCAAGAGAAGAAAGATATTTTAAAGGTTGATACCTCCCAAAACTCAGCAACTTTCACAAAAACAGTCCAGTACACTACAGCCAAAAAATATGTAACTCAGATTTCGGGATGAACTGCGTCTTTAAATCGAAATACATTCAGTCGTGTTTCAGCTGACCTTCCTATTTACACCTCTTTGTAAGTGTACACTGTAGATTGAAATGTGTTGTTGCAATGAAATACTTTGTCCTCAATAGGTTTTCCAAAGGAAACTAATAAAATTGGTTTAAACTGTCAAGTGTCATGCAAGTGAGAGAACATACCGACACAAAGTCTGACGTTACGCTTTTACAAACAACTCCCTGTAGTCTTTGAATGTCCCACATACAACTCTTTAGTAGCTTTAAACTTGAAAAATGTCAAATATAAACCTAAGCGTTGTTTGATGCAGCTTTTTTTTACTGGAGACCAGCCTTTTTTTTAAGTGTTGTCAAGTTTGCCTGCAGCTAAGCAGCTGCATATGACCAACAAATCTGGAAACAGTAACTTGCTTTGCTGTTATAAATCTAAAATCCACCAGAAAGGAAGTTAGTGCATCAGTAATAATTAAGGGCTGGAAAAAAAAACAAAATAAAACCAAACAAACAAATAAACAAAAAAACAAACATGGCAGTCTTAACTTTGTTAGATATGTGGAATTTTTATTTTAGTACATTTTATATGAAAATAGTGTCGCAGACTTATACAACAGTTTTTGCTGTACAACGGACATGTAGAGTAGATGTATGATGAGTTTCCTAAATAAAACACGAAGAACTGAAGCAGCTGAAGACAGAAAGCAGGAAATAAAATGTAAAGTTGGTTTGGAGGTGAAGAGGCACAGTATCAGTGAAGTTAGCTGCACTTGCCTTTATGAAGGAATGTAATGCGAGAAAGTAACATATTTGCTTAAACTGAATGAATATGGATGCAATTAATTAGGCAAATTGTTTTAAAAACACTTTGAGCCACCACATCTGTGAAATACACGTTCGTTTGAAACTCCAAGCGCATGTGAACAGACATGAGCACAACATAACGATTAAAAGCTCATGAACCACAGCAGCAGCTATAAACTCTCCTCAGAGTTCAACTTTTCCAGCCTCCCATCAAAATACTTCCTGGACTTTAACAGGAATAATTTTCCCAGGAGTCCGGTTGCTTTGTGCTTTCCACACTGTGCAAGTTTTTATGCCACACATCTGAAGGAGGTTCACACGTTTTGTTTCTTTTTTAGATTTAGCAGGAAGGGAAATGATGACAGGAGAATTAAGAGATTCAATTTTTTTCTTTAGAACATTACAGTTATGTACAAAAAATAGCAACTGCCACCATGTTACAAACCAATAAAACCTCAAAGTGACCTTTGACGCTACTTAAAAAAAACACACACATTCCATAACTCGCATCTTGCAGAGAAAACCTTAAACTGATCAGCGGAAAGAATAAGAAAAAAAAAATGAGACAAACCTATATTTACATACTGTGCAGGGGAAAAGCCTGGTTCTTTATATGTGTAATGGCATGAATGTTGTAGTCATTCATTCATTCCCTAACATCTACTTACTATACAACCCCCAGTTCTCCTCTTTAAGCGGGATTGCACAGTCTGTTACATAGTTTACAATGATGTAGTAAGAAACAAAAGGCTAAGACATCTGCTGCTCAAACTAAAGTTGGGAAAAACTGTGTGGTACCGTCAAAGATTGCAGCATTTCTAGCGATGCCTCAATGAAACTGTAGTATTTTGGATTAAGGTTTGTGAGTCACAAAGAAGCGTGTACGAACTCAGCTGAATGTAGAGTGACTGTAGTGAATCTACATGAGTGCCCCAAAGTTCAGTGATGCTACTCCATGCCCATGGAAAATCAATGTTACTTACACTCACACACATATACATACACTCACACACGCACACATGCGCACATGCACACACGCGCACACACACACACACACAATGTCATAATGTGAAGAGTTGAAGTGGAATTCTGCAAAAAGTGATTTTTAGGTTTTTAACCCACAAAGAAGCTGCTTCACTGAATATTTCCCAGAACTGAACGTTCAATGCCATTTTATCAGTGTCTTGTTAATCTTTGGGGACATTTCAAAATTCAATCATGTTAAAAGATTGTGTTTGTCAGACAGGTTCAGATTAGATTATGTACAATTTTATGTCTCATTGACCTGAAACTGAATATCACAAAACAGAAATTGAATTTTTTTAAATTGTTAAGCAGGAAAAAGAACCTAAAATGTCATTTTTTGGTGGAATTCCTCCCAAAACGTATCACACAGTAAGATCAGTGCTTTACAAGGAGTCAGTTTAAAAACATTCCCTTTATAAACATTACTTACATACTTCAATACATAGCATCAACTGAACTGGTCGTCTGTCCTCCACTTATACACCATATACAGAAAACTCACCTGCTCTGCCGTCACTTGTTTTGACTTCAATGCCCTTTTCACTGATGGGGGGGTTCAGACTCACACCCCCTGCCTCGGCTGCTGGATAGTGAGAGTAAGAACCTGCAACACTATGCTTCAAAACACTTTATTAACAGGAGGAGATATCGACCTCCCTCATGTCAAGTCATACTGGTCGTCTTGGTTGCCGTCTGTGTTCAGGGTTTTGAGAGGCGATGGAGTCCACAAACCGTCAAGAAAACCTTACTGCTGTTTCTCCTTGCCGGTTTTCCTTTTTGTAATTTAAAAAGTGTGTTTCGTAGCATAACGTCTCTCCTGTTGCTCACATTTGTTTCCTGTTTGTCTGGAGAGGTTAAAGGTCAGGGAAGCGGCTGGGGTCTTCTTTGTAATCGTTGGGAATGGTAAAAATGGACTGATCAAACTCATCGTAGCGGAACTCCTGAAACGTCACGGTGGCGGTGATTGTAGGAAAGACGGGGATGTCTGCGAGGAGAGGAGCAGAATCACAAATGAGATCTTGAGAAAAGGCATGCTCTGAAATTTTTACACCAGTCTGGTAAATTTTTACACCATGTTCTGGCTTAAGTTTGCTGATCAATAATTTCTTTCTTTCTTTCACCAAACTTTATTGATATATCTATCTCACTTAAACAGCATTCCACTTTGAATGACATCTGCTCACCGAGTTTGACAGGAAAGCCTGGGGGGAGCTTCATCTGAACAAACTCCCTGAGTTTATTAAAGTGCTTGAAGGGTGCAATCACTTCCAGAACATTCAGTAACCTGAGGGAGGACAAAAACCAACGTGAGGTTACACAAATTAGTGAGCACAAGCCAGGAGGAAAGAACTGGAGGGAAATTTGGCTGCCTGCGTTTAATAACAGTCTGGATGCCGAGATGAAGAGAAGACTCACGATTCGATGCCCAGAGGGAAGTCTTGACTCATGGCTATCGTGGCTTTGAAGTTTTTCTTGCTCTCTTTGCACACCAGCTCTCTTCCTAGATGAGGTGCTCTGAAGGGGGGGAAGAAACAAGAAGCTGTCGGAATATAATCTGAAGATGAAGGAGGCTCCCTGGTGAACTGCTCACAGCTTGTTATTGTGCATGAATCCTGTTTTTTTTTCCAATTAAAAAAGGGATTTATGAGTTTTGAAAATGTTTATTTGTGGTAACTGTCTTTTAGAAAAGGCAAATAACATTGTTTTTTGAGGGGAGGACAATCAGAAGATTTGTTTCTTCAGTCATAAATTGTAAAATAACATACATCAACATTTAAAGGCTTTCGTCAATTTGACACCTACTTTCCGTTGTCAGCAGTGATGTATTCTTCCCAGGATATAGTGTTGGGTGAAGGGGGAGTGAGAGATTGCCTCCTCGCCGGCTGAGGAACAGAGAGGGAAAAAAGAAATTGCAGGGTCAAAAAAGATAATAGCAATGAAAAAGACAAAAGTTCTAAGTGACAAAAAAGAGACAAAAAATAACAAGCCATTAAACAAAGAATGTTTTAACAGCGACCCATCTGTGTTCTTGAAACTGTTCATGAGTAAAATCTGTGAGCTGTCGATGTCTGACTTCTTTAAAGTGAAGGAGAAACCTTTAATATCCTATTCGTTGTTGCTACAGAGCCTCAGTTTTACCTGATGCTCCATTATGTCTTTCTTTTCCTCTGTTATGTTCTGTTAAAGCTCAATGACATACAGAGCACATGCCACTAGAGGGCCCCGGTGCATCACTAAACGAACCCTAACCTGTGTTTGGCCTTTTGTGCCTCACAAATATGGTGTAACAGAATAACTATAATTTAGAGCCCATTAAACATTAATTCAGACAAATGACTGAGATGTGACACTGTTTAACAGAGAGATCTTACAAAACAACAACAGCAGAGACTTTTGGAGTAAAGGTGAGAGACAAACAGACACACGGACAGAAAGACGAACAACTTCTACATAAATTATCGAGACAAACACTGTAACAGAAAATAAAAGCACTAATAATATTATCATCAGCCGAATTGGTGGTAAATATCATAATCTAATCATGAACAAATGTAGCAAGTACTAACAAGCGAAAGGATGCAACTTGTTAACAAAGATGCATACAGGAAAAAACGAAAAGATACCAAAGGAGATATTATGTTGCTGTACTGTAAGATTCATTCCCACTTTTTTAGAAGTTTACTGTTTCGAACAAAAAGACACTGAATTAACTTCCATTCAAAAAACTTCTCTGTAACTAGAGGCCTCATGATGCAAAACTTTATTTAGTTTCACCTGCAGTGTTTGAAGGGCTCAGGCTGAAATGTGACCAGCTTCTGTGATTATTTCCATCATCCTGTGTGACTCTCATCACCAGCAAAGCAGCATTAAAGGAACCGACTTGTTTTTATCTGGGTGTTTTGGAGTTTCCCTCTCGTATCAAATAATTGGAGCTTCCTGAGGAAAATTACCTTCACTCCACTGTTGTTCTTCTTCTCTAGTGTCAGTTTATTTTAAAAATCGCACAATCTGTTCCTGCTGACCCCGAAAGAGAACTGGGATGAGCAACATCCTGTTTTCCCTAAAACTGACTTTCTCCTAAAATAAACTCGCTGTGCTTGGCAACGTCCAGGCTAAAAAAAAAAAAAAAAGGGATTTACATCAGCTGACCTCTCTTTTGTAAGCCACGGTTAAATAAGGGAACTAGGGCAGAATAATTTGGATGAATGTTGTGAATGACAAGCTAGTTATTGAGCCAAGAGTCAACAGTTTGTAGTCTGAGTAAGATGGAGATGATCTAGATGTTTTCATCACCACTTAAACTGCAGCCATCACAGAAATGTTTGGGTGTTTTCACTGTGGGCTGCAGCCTTGTTAAGTGTTGGCTCTCTCACACTGTGTGTGTGTGTGTGTGTGTCAGCTCTGCCGTGTTGTGACGAGGACAGAGTACACACAGCCTGCGGAGGCCCTGATCTGCTGGCATGCCGGCCCTGCCCCTCCGACATTCCGATGGAACGGGGGTTTTAACCTTCATCCATGTGATCAATAGTGCCAAGCCCTGTTTGAAAGCTCCCCACGCTTTCCTGTGTCCACAGGCGCAGGGCTGCCCCGCTCAGCATCACTGTGGTAAACACAGATACGTCACAGCGGCTGCCTATTTTCGCTCTCGCCCACTTCCATATATCAGTTTCCACTGGGGTGGAAAGAGGGACTATTTCCACATCGACACCCACGAAAACACGGCTTTTTTTTCACTTCAAACATGACAGGGCGCTGATCAATTGAGTGTAAATAGCCTGACACACAACAGAGGGAAAGGGGGACACTGTGATGAGACAAAGCCCCGCACAGAACAAGGGGGAGCCGACAAAAAAAAAACAACAAAAAAAACACACACACACAACGAGCAGTTAAAGGGCTTTGTGACCGGCTTTATGCTCAGTGTTTGGACAATGGCTTGCTGAGCAAACTCTGGAACATACTGGAGTGAAGGGGGTGATGGGTGGGAGAGTCATCCCTGTGAATGAGGTGCTGCTTTGTAGCTTTTACCACTAGGTGGCAGTGCTGAAACTCAGGACCATGCGTGGTGGATGAGAACTAGGGAGGGGGGGGGGGTCAGTGTCAGAAACAACAGTGACAGGGGTCAGCTGCTCATTCTATTTCCATGTTCAAAACAAATCAAATATCAAAGAAAGCACAGCTGGGAGTCAGACAGGAATTTTCCAATAAACCATGCGGAGCTGATAGATGGAGTCTGGCAGGAAGTCCATGCTGTTTCTACAGGACTTATCTTGGTACAGATACAGCTGTGAGAACTGTGAGGTTTGTTTTGTTAGAGACTCATGTCCTACCCCAAGGTTCCAGCGGGACAGGACAGTATCAGGACCGGAGTGGTGGTTACGCTGCAGGTACAAGTAAACAGGATGTTTATGGACATAGCAGTGTTCCAACTGGTTCTCATTTTTGCCTGGAGGTTCCTCGCAGTGAGCTACAAGCAACTTTAAAGGAGAAACTTTGCTCCGAGTTGCAGCTGCACTCTATTAGCTCTCCTTGCTACTTTGCTTCATACCACATAAACATGTTTCATCTCAAGGCCAAAGATCCGGGATGCCTGAGATAATCTGTCACAGTAAAACGGCCCGATGGAAACTTTGGAAAGTGCAAATTTCACTGGGTTTTCATGAACTAGCCTGGTGACCTGATCATTGAATAAACCCTGTTCATCACCTGTAGGAAAATCAAGTGGACAGGATATGTAGATGAGATACAAAGACTACATAAAACCTGTAGAACGCGTATCTCAAATATCCAAGAGGGTTTTAAGAGGAAAAAAAAAGGGGGAGGGAAAGGGAGCTGTTAGCAAACGATGAAAGAGAAAAGGGAGAAAACGAGTTAATAAGAACATTAAAGCCTTTTTTTTTTGGATAGTTTTATGGTAGTAACATATTAAAAAAAAGAAAAAACACTAAAGTAAAGCAGTCAGGAGATCATCTACAGATGATCTGTTTTCCCTCTTGGTTCTTTGTTATTTATTCATTAAACTCCACTCGAACCAGAGAGAAGTAACAGTAACTACAAAGAAGAACAGACTCCCTCTCTGTATGTCAGTGTTTAAAACATTCAATTAAAACACAGCTGTTCTTATTTTGTCTCATCAGTCTAATTCCCCTTTTCTTCATGGTTCTTTAGATGCTGCTGAAACCCAAACAGTCTCTGAGTTTGTTTCCTCTGGTTCCACAGTTTCTACAACCTTTTGGCTAAAAAAAAAAGGCTTACAATGTCCAATCAATGAAATATTTAAAACAAGAGAAAGGGGTCAAAAATAAATTTTGAATCCACAGTATCCTGATCTGTTGATATTTCACAAAGCACAGTTTGTGTGCAGACTGAAGCTCCAGAGCAGCTCTGTGGGAGGCAGCAGGAATTTATCTGCTTTTATTTTAAGGATGTCACAGTGGATCTTAGCCATATTCCTTCCAGTGTTAGTCATTGTATCAACATGCAGATTTTAATCACTAATCTATGATAGAATAATTGTGTTGAGATGCTTCATGGAATCTCTCACACCAACAATGAGGGGCTGCAAATGTTATTTTTTTGTGGGAGCTTTTCTTTCTGACTCCACTGCTCTGCTGACGTGACGCATTCGATGTCAGACTCACCTCGAAGTTCTGCTCTATGAGATTCCCTCCTTTGCTCAGGCTCTCCATGATGGCTTTGTTCCTCAAGATGTCCTCCTCGCTCAGATGCTCCCGCCTCTTCCTGGACTCGAGCACCAGGCCGTTCACAGAGTAGAAATCTGCCAGGAAGTTTCCCACGCGCTCCTGGAGGTAGGAGTCAAGTTAGGTAAGTGCCCCCTCCCAACCTGCTGAGTCACCAGTCCCTTTTAAACACATATCCAAAAGACAATGAAGCGAGAAGACAACGATGCCCACATAACTCATCCACCTCCTTCATGCCCCCTGCGCCGTCTGTGTTGTTTTTAAACTCTTAGTCTATCACCTGCGGTTCGTTTCGAGCTTAATCACTGATGCTCCATTGATTTGTTCAGCTTCTCTGCTCCGTGCAGGAGATGTAGTGAAGGAAATATGATCAGTGAAGTGAACAAAGTCTTATGCAATGAATAGCAGAGCTGTAGTTCACAGGATGGGGACAAGAAAAACAAGTTACAGGGTCAGGCTGATTTAAAAAAAAAAAACTGACTACATTTTATTTTATCCAAAAATATGAACAGGAAGTAAGGCTATGCCAAACTTCTGCATAATTATCTGCTTTTACAGTGAAATAACAATTAAAAAATGAGGAAGAGGATCCATATTTTTCTGTGTTTCCATAAGAGAGCCAATACAAAGCATCTCTCAGACCCGAAAGTTTATTCTGTATATTTTGTAAATTTGAGTTTGTCAAAGCTGTTCGGGTCAGTCAACAGTCTGGTCTCCTTTCAGCTGAAAAACAACATATGCTGCAGTTCATCTTATGTTACACACAAAGTGCATCCTGATGTACATCTATGAACTGACCCCTGTGTATTGTTTGCCTTGCATTTCCTGCCTCCCCCAGAAAAAATGATCAAATTCCAAGCTTTCTGTCTGGGACAAGCTAGAGAAAATTCCACAGCTGGGAGAAACCCTGTGACCCACAGCTGGCTTCCGTGATGGGACAAATAACATTATGACGACAAATGCAACTGCAGTAAAACTAAAACACCCACCGTTTTGTCCTCTCTGAACAGCCAGCCGGTCTGCGCCCTGGAGAAGGTGATGGATTTGGTGGAGAGTGTGGCCGAGTACACGTCGCTGCTCATCAGAATGTCCACTTCCTCCTCCGTCTCCATCTCTGACTCCTGGACAAATGGGACAGTGTTCAGAAACTAAAGAGGCTTCAACACACACATGGACACCGTGTGTGAGGAGTGCTGACAATGATAACAAGCTCAAACACTGTAAAGGCCAAAAAACTAATCATTCACGTGTTATTAAGACTGTTATAATACTTCTATGGCGCTCTGCAGACATCAGATTCAGCGACATTTTAGGAAAAATGGCAACATTTAAGTGTAGCATTCATATTCTTCTTCTTCTTTAAGGACAAAAAAGACATCAGCATTTGTGTAACAGAGATAAGATTTTAAGATAGCTGAATTTAATCATAACTGATGAGACACTTTGAGACATTGTGTCCAGTGCAGAGTAGGACTCAGCTGTTCTTTCTCTCTATCCATCTCTTTGTCTTTATTTCTTTTAGTTCTCTCCAAACATATAAAAAAACAAAGGACCTGATGTCACTGGGTTCATGTTTGACACTCCAAAATTTATGCAAAGTCAGAGTAAGGACATGAGACTTGACAGCCTTGTTGCACTTGTGTTCTCTGTGAGCGTCTGTCTCACACACCTCGTGGTGTATCCGCTGGTAGACTTTCTGCTCGTTGTCCAGCACGACAAAAGACTCTGAGGGGATGGCGTTGCCGTTGAAGATGAAACTGAGATCGCCACGTTGACACTTCATGTCTGTGAAGTCTATCAGGGTCGTGTCCAATCTGTACACACACACACACACACACACAAAAATGCATGTACAGGGAGTACGTTTAGCGTGGGAACTTTGGACGGATGAAAAAAGACAGCCAAACAAGGAAAAGGAAACGCAGTTTGACAGCAAAAGAGTTTAACTTTGGCCACATGCAAGACACAAGCAAACAGAATGTCAGAAACTGTAAGCAAGAAGAAAAAAATGGACGGATGCCACACATTTGCTCTGACAGTTTGGAGACAATGCATATGGTAATTATTGCCATGGGAGACCAACAGCACATTTAAAGAATCTTTTTTTTTTTTTTTAACTTTGGCAAAGTGGGTAGTCCTGCCTGGAATGAGGCACGACAACAAAGAGAATAATTGATCTGCTTGTTAAGACCAGACAAAGACGGGTAGGTGCTGTGGGTAGGTATGACAGGCCTGACACACCGTCAAAGCAGAATGTAAATGAACCTGCTGTGACAGTTTCTTTCTTTCACTCTCTCTTTCTCTGCCTCTCTCTTCCTGCCTGAGACTCCGGGATAACACCAGGGCATTTTTGAATAAATGAGACAGCCAGGAGCAGTTTCAGAGAATAATGACAGGCTCCACAACAGGAACTGCACACGGAGACGCAAACACACTCTTTTATGTACTGAGTTTATTCTTCACATAGATTCAGTTGATATGTTGTGATAAGCCAAATGCAGAAGCATCTGTGTGTGGTGGAAAAAGGTCTGACCTGGTTTGTCCATCATATAACCCCGACAACAAAACTCAAATCCGTGTTTTCATGTGTGTGTGTGTGTGTGTGTGTAATGAGGACTGAAACGTCGCTGCTGTCAAACGCTGCCTGACTGCGGCTTTTTTGACTGTAACGTCACAGAAAACAACAATGTGGATTCCTGCAGTGGGTTCATTGTTGGGACTGTGTGTCACTCAGCATGCAGAGTGTGACCGATTTCTGCTGACGCCCTTTGCAAGTGAGCTAAAGGCAGCACGTCACACACCACTATTACTCTAGACTGAAACACAGATGTAAAAGATCTGCACACAGAGGCCATAAATTCTGCTTCCTCATGCTGCTGGGCACCGATTTCACACCCCAGTTACCCAAAGTAGGTTGAGAGGAAAAACTAGGAGGCAGAGAAATTTGAGAAAGAGTGGGGGCTGTTATGAGCAGCACAAAATACAAATTAATTATCAAGTGTTTAACTAAAAGCTTCAATAAAATAAAATTCTCTTGAGGAATAACAGTTCAGTTTGATGTGGCTTCCATAGTGGAGCATTGCAAGGCAGCTGTAGAGTTGCTTTTCTTCATCTTTAAACATCACACGTTTTATTTGAATGCACCACAGTTGTTGACAGTACTTGCCTGATGTTGAGGCCCTGCTTGTAGATCTTACACGCGTCTGAAGGCAGGATTCTGGAGAGCAAAGGCACTGCAACATGAAAAGATACAGTAAGGGCATGTGAAGCATCGTCTAAATTTAGAAAAGCTCACTCAATAATGTAGACCACCATCCTCCTCAAAGCCTCAGTAGCATATAGCTCTGTAGACTAGAGGGCCATACAACGTTGGTTCTGGAGCTAAATATTTAACAACTCAGTCCTCACCGGTTTAAAAAAACAGAAGGAAAGAAACTTCCTCTGCTTTTCTCTAGTTGCTAAAAACTATGGAGGTTTTTAAACAGTTCAAAAAATAGTTCTCTGAAGGAATGTCCTGGAAAAAAAAAAGAAAACTGTTGGGGTTGAAATCAAGTGACTCCTCTAACCCAGCAAAGCACCACATGTAGACTAAACAGGCCTGAAGAGTACAATGGCAGAAATCCCCTCGGCAGTCTCAGATCCATAAGAATGTGTTGGTTTAAACCAAATTCTTCTCTAAGCACAAAATTTTTCTGGTCTCTAACCTACAATTAGGTCTTTTTCAGATGATATTTATACCATTTTCATTCGAAGAAAAACAATGTTACGCAACCACGTTACAGTCATTTAGTTATCGTGGTGCATCTATTACGTAATCCCCCTCACCTTGTCAATAATTCACAAAGATATGGTGAGTACACAGAATTCAGCCCTTTGCTTACACTTTGAGGCCAAAATGTGCAGAGTAAGCAAATGCTGCTGTGCCAGTCGACACATTGAGTCTGTTGTCACACAGTGTGGTTAATCTGTAACTGTTTACAAGGTGAAATGATGTTTAGATTCTGTTTGTCTGGGAGAACGAATCCCTGACACAGTCATAAATAGAGGGGCACTGACACTGAAGGATGGTGTGTCAGTTCACATCCAGCAGGAGGAGTCATTTTCAGCCTTTGGCCTCTCAAACAGCCTCCAACCAGACTCACCAACACTGACAGATTCAATCACATCCTCCTGTCTGTAACACAGCTCTCTGCCTGTGTTTCAGACTGCACCCTTACTGAGAAAACGTGGATAATATCCATGAAACAGTGAGGTTTTCTTTCAGCTTTACTATTATAAGACAGCAGAAGGTGTTACTTAACTCACCCCAACTTTGGAAGTCCCAGTGAAGCTCCAAGTAAAAGTCTCCAAGCTGCAAAAGAAGACAAAGAAATCTCAGTTACAAGCAAAGCTGCTGCTAAAAATTATTCTCATCATCAAGTTATAAGTCACCCCTTTTCTTGGGTACTCAATTAGTTGTTTTGTCTATTGAATATCAGAAAAATGGTGCCAAATTTTGATCAGTTATGTCGAGAAATGTCTTGTTTTGTCCACAACTTAAATATTTAGCTAAGTGTCACAGGAGGCTGAATAAAACAGCATATATGCACTCTACAAGAAGGAAACACAAAATATGAAAATAGTCTGATTAATTTAATAGTTAACAGCTGACTGATAAACTAATTGTTGCAACTCTAATAAAACAGTTTGAGTGTAAAAGATAGAAATACAGGGCTAACTGTGAAAAAATTACATGTATTTATTAGTAGCAAAAAATGGATTTTGTGGTTGCAGACTTTTTTCGACGTGCAACGAAAGAGTCAAAAACAAGAAAGTGGGCCAATTTTAAAAACAACAAACAAGACACCGTTTGAGAATAAAAATCAGGAAGGTAAACATAAGGATCATTTAACAGTCACCAGGACAAACACGAGCATCCATCCATAACAAATCACTCCAGACTGACACAGCTCAATACAGCCTAATTATCCTGTGAGGGATGAACGGCTCTCGTCACCACCGCTGGTGGTCTAAATATGGCATTTAGTGATGATGTCAGGCTGGCGGGAGATCATCATTTCCCAGAGCTATATAATCTGAGAGACGATGACGCAGAAACATCTCATCTGTGGCATCTCTGCATCAACATCCAGGGAAGGATTACATCCTGTCACGTCAAACACAGACTCGGCTGAGCATCAAGCAGCTTGTGCAAACGGCAAAACTTGGCATTTACATTGAGACTGAAGTTGGAAATCCAATGAAACAAGTCTATTCTATTGAAAGCAACAGTGTTGAAAACATGCAGGGTTTTAGATAGTTGGCCTCTTTTGCTCTGGTATCTGCCCATCTGCTGACTTGCTTCCTTACTCTCTTGTGGGGGTGGCGTTCCAGCACAGCTGACCTGGAAGCTAAATTCGCTGAATGATTACGCCTACAAGTTTGGCCTCCATAACTTCATGTTACACAGCTACAACAGTAGAGAAAAAGCCTGTCATTTAGTTGCTCTGAATAGCAGATATATGGTTCTGTACATGAATCAATCTTAACAGCACGCGTGTGTTTGACCCGTGTCAGACAGGCAGCCACAACAAACCCTGAAGGATGACTGCAGCTCTGAACAGCATGTCTGTCAGTAGTTATATGTTGACACGTCTTAAACACCACTGCTCAGACTGTGTGTGTGAGTGTGTGTGTGTGTACATGTGACATCAGAAGAACTGTGAGGTGTCATTTAACCTTAAGTGTGTCACTCCTGACTTTGCTTTGTTGTGATGACAGTAATTTATGAATGACAAATGCACTTGACTGACGTCTGACGGGAGGAATTCTCTTGAGTATTCGTGTATGTTTGCTGTATATCTGAGCCTGTATGTATGTGCTTTGCCGCATTGCAATTAGAGGAGAAAAGAGGAGGAAGAGATGGAGAATCATGAAAAAAAAGGGGAGATGAAAGGAGACCACAAGATGGCAAGAAGAGCAAGGCCAACTTACTTCTTTCAGGGCTTTCAGCAGCTTGGGCCTCTTGTCCTCCACACTCTCCCTGGACTGTTGCTTCAGCTTTCTTAGTAGTGCTGTGACTAAAAGACACAAAGGGAACAGAAACAGAAAGAGAGATAAAGAAAAGCACAAATCTGACAAAAAAAGGCCTCACCAGCGATGTTCAGTAGCATTTTGCTTTTTAAACAAAAAGTGTCAAGAACATGATCAGAGAAATGTTCTTAGTTCCCTTATCAGTGACTTTTTAAAAAAACAAACAAACATTGGTTTTCCTGAATCTGATCCCACCATGTTACTTGCTCCGAGAAAATGGAGATTGTTCGGTGTAATCAGAACCTAGTTCCTCCATCACGCTGCTCTCCTTTTGAGCAGCCTTCTCTGTATGACACAAAAGTGAGATTTTCCTTCCTCTTGACAACTGGTGAAGGAAAAAAAGAAACATGGGACATATTTGGAAAATTTTACTTTTTTAACTTTTGAGGAGCTGCTCTCTTTATAAAAAGTTTTTTCAAAGAATCTTTCAAATTCTCCTCACTCAATTCCTCATTCATTCAATGTAAACAAGATATGTCTTTTTTAGGGCCGGGACTTTAACGCGTTAATTTCGATCAATTAATTATAAAGATTTTAACGCGATAAAGATTTTAACGCG
>JAQMCX010000045.1:14040183-14065816 GCA_029814765.1 Acanthurus leucopareius
ACACCCGCTAACATCAGTGATGGAAGACAACGTCCTATTTGGCCAATTGGGGGCTAGTTTTTGCTATAAAAAACGTCATTCCAAAAATTTAAGGAATAAACTCTGAGATCCCCTCCAGATGAGAATCCAGCAGAACTCATGACTCCAGCATGTTTCCCCGTCCAGAGGCTCTTGTCTGACCTCTACTCTCTCCTCCAGAGCTCCCTGGTTCTCAGCAGCTGTCTATTGATGTATATCCCTCTGCCTGTCGGACCAACGCATTTCTTAAAGCCATGCGATACGAGCAATAAGCATTCAAATGTTGAGTTTAAATGTCAAATTTATAATATCACAGAGACTACAGCCAAAGATTACGATATTAAAATTACTCCTTCATTCATGTAGCTCTCTGCAGGAAAGTAATTGTTTACATTTTTTGTCTCCAGCACTACAGAAGTAGTCTTGTGTTATTATAAGGTTTTGGTTGTGACCGGCTGCTTTATAACAAACAGGAGAACTTATCATACCATTATCTTGGGAACAGACTCGCTATGCAAATCCTGTCAACAACAACGCACGCTGAACGCAAAGATCACGTAGTATATAGTAATGGCGGCTTTTTTGTGCAGATATCCTGGCTTCCCGGGGCCAGATGGGACATTCGCAGCAGCATTTGCGCCAATCTCTGCACGCCGCCTGCAGGGATCAAAACGTTCCAGAAGGTTCAAAGGGAACAAGCCCGGCAGATATGGAGCTGCCTGCTAATGAGCTGCACCTAGAAATCCTCCTTAATAACTTGAGGGAGAAACACACTCACAAGAGACTTTTAACCATGACGGGTCAGATTAACGAGCATTCACAGCTCTTTAACCTATTGGCTGTAGGAGACTAGCTTGTTTATGCAAAAGAAAACATGCTGAAGGAAAAAGGATCCACACCCAACTAGCAAGAATTTATTAGAATGTAGTTTGGTGTTTGTTGGAGCAGTGGCAGCATCAGTTGCTCACTGACACAACTGTGCCGCTTTGATAAAACCAGAAGGAGATTAAACGACAACATGATTCTGCTAGTAATAATCAGCTAACTTGACAAATTAAAAAGAGTGACTTGTGACACACAGACGGCCCTGCAGTCTGATAAAGCTACCCCATGGCATTATCATTAACCTATCAGCTCCTGCGCTCCATTCAGTGAATGTACACACACAAACATATTGTTCGTATCGACTCCATGCAGCCAACGAGGCAGCACAAAGGGAGTCGAGGAAAGCGAGGAATAATGAGAGCACAGGCATCCACACACACTGATACACATGACGACACACATGCCAATTGAAACAGACACAAGTACAGGACGAGGGTGTCTTTGTAGCAAGGCTGCCTAATGAGCGCAGACAGGCTCTGGATGGGGCTCCTCCTGATCCTTGCCGCCTCTCAGCGGGACGAGAAATGGACTACAATCTCGCCATCTGCCCTCAGACCACCCAGCCAACACAGGCCGGGAAACCAAGGCCAGCCGCTTTAACACTAACCCGAACTGACTCCACATGCTGGTGCTAATTCACCCAGATACTGATTAGGGCACTTTTGTGGCTTTAATTAGGTGAGTAATCTCAGTAATTTCACCTGTTTCATTTCAAACACTGATGAAAAGAGACAGAGTCAGGACAAGTTTGCTTTTGCATCACCATAAACTGCCGCTATTTGACAATTAAACTCAACAAGTGCCGCTGGCGGGTTCTCAAGAATCTGAGAACAGTCAATATTGACACAGGTACACTGTGGTGTCACTGTGTGATAAGGCAGAGCGGGCAGGCGGGCAGCAGCAAACAGGCCCATCTGAATACTGTTTCAAATATTTAAACTTACTGAAGACATGGTCAATTAATTTTACAAGACTTTTAAAAAGACTCAAAACGACCACATTAACTAAAGCTCACACATGGGGGATGGAGAGCTTTTAATTGTTGATTAAAATTTACAAGCTGCTTTCAAAAAGTCTGCATAAACGTAGAAGTGGGTAAAAAAAGAGTTAAGCTCAGCAGCGTGGATGTGCTACTGCATGAGAAAAGGAAAAAATGAGTTCACCTTCATATGAACCCTACAGCATTCAACTGAAGGTCTACAACTACAGATGTATGGAACTCCAATACAGGCATGACAAGGACACCAGCATACAGAATATTAACAACATTGTAAACCTTAAAAATGTTGTAAATGATGATGAAATTCAAACCGTAGCCAGTGGGGATTATAACTTCCTAAAAAATCTCCAACCTGGCCTGCCTGCAATGCTCTAGTAGAAGTAAAGAATCAATAAAAAGTTATTTTAAATTGTATCGCAGCCATACTTCCCCAAATCCCCCTGAAAGGGTCAGTTCCTTTCACTACAGACCTAACTACAGTTGAGATTAAAAAGAACAAGGCCTCCTTTTTGATACTTGCTCAACATGTCAATCAGAGACATGGATGGCTTTACAGTCTCAAGGTATTAATAATAATGGGAGGGAAAAATTGTATCTGTCTTCATCATCTGAACCTGTAAATTTGGGTCTAACGGTCTTTAAATTGAGAACAAGACAAGAAACAATGAACACAAGCAAGCAGTTCCTGATCTAATAAACAACAAAGTAAGTGTGGCAGTCTTTGAACAAACTTCTGAAGCTGACATTACAGCTGCATGAGCAGAAAGAAACCCGGGACTGAAATAGTTCTTATTGAAGAAAACACATGATAAAATCTATTTATGGGCTGCGTTTTGCCTGCTTGTTCAAACAGGCAGCCATAAGTGACAAAATCCGGGTGACAAGTACATCATATCACAACAGATGTGGGATGACACCGGTGAAATTAGTCGAAAACACCGGCTTAAAATAACAAGAGTGTAGAGCTGAGAATGTTTTAATTAATCTCATTCAAGAAAATGCTCACTCAGAGAGAGAAAGGCTGATCTGACAGTGCCAGTGGAGAACAGCACACACTTATAACTGGATCTATATTGTGTTGCCAGTTTTCAGAGCTTTCCAAGCCAGGACCTTTTGTCCTACTGTAAATCAAACATACAAAGCTCCTCGTAGTCTCTGCTTCCCTCACAGACTCCTGACTGATGATGACTCAGCTCAATCTGAACGACTGCAGGTCAGTGCTCTGCGAGGCTACGCAGGGCTGGAAGGACTCAATGTTTATTGCGCTGAGTCTGGAAAACAGTTTTGTTCTGCTGCTATCTCCTTTAATTTCATCATAGCAGCCAGGTACACTTGTGTGTACGTGCAGAGTGCAGACTCAGCCGATTGTACTCTGACCCGTGCTTTGGTCGGGGCGTCACTAAAAAACACAAAGAGGGAAAGAGAGTTCAACAACAACAGTTCCAGAGTTTTTTGCCTCAGTGCAACAGAAGCTGCAGTCTGCTCTTGTCTTGTGATTCTGGTGATCAGCAGACTGACCTACAATACCTGTCTGTCCCTGTCCAGTGATCTCCTGAATCAGCAGACAGACGCAGACCCGGCTACTAAGCTCTGGCCTACAAACTCCTCTCTCTGGCCCAGATCCAGGAGAAGCTGTTTTTGTCAGGGTGAGTTTGCTCTTCCATTGCTTAAAAGTCTTTGAATCAATGTTAGTTCAGTTCTTCACCTGGAGCACATGTGCCTCATGGTGTCCAGAACCACAGCTACCATGACAATGGAAAGAATAACTTCTGCTTTTTCAAACAGAGTATCTGGTGCTCCCCCACAATGTGGGGGAACAATGAAATTCCATGCTCTCACTTTAACTTGTTACTGAAAATAAAACCCACAGATACTCATTATTTTGTCCGCAGACGTTCTTTTGTTATTGTTTTTCAGTGTATAACATCACACACAGAAGTAAAACCAGCTGGTGACGACAGTCCGTGTTCATGCTTGTTTTTGTCTAAAGTCAGTTTTGATCACAGAGCTTCTCTGAAGCCTTTCAGTGTAAACTCTAATTGTGTGGTTCTGCGTCATGACTTAATTGTGTGGTGCTTAAATCTGTTGTTATGTATGTATTCTCCCACTTTTTTTTTTTTTTTTAAATCCATTAAGATTTAAAAATCCTCTGTTGCGCCCCGGGCTAAGAAGTAATGATGAACAGAGACTGCGGCAGCCGCAAAGCAGCAAGTGTTTCCAAAAGTGAGAGCTGAGCCCTTCACTTCAACCACAGTATGTTATGGAGCTGCATGACACACAAGCTATACAAGGGGAGGACCTGTTAAAGGCACATGGCACAGAAAAATGGTGTTGCAGAGTTCATAGGAGTCTCCAGTCCATTGGACACTCGTAAAACAGGCAAAATAAGTGGTATTAGGAAGTTAATTGGAGGATGCAGTCAATTGAGACACTTTAAGCTGCTTTGCTGTATGAATGTGCAGTGCTGGTGCCAAATGGCTGCACAAATACACGACCTATCTCCATTTACCTTTAATTTGCCAATATTAGCCGACAACACTGGTCCTTCAGTGACCCAGCCTTGTTGTTTCATAGCAGTGCTGTAAGTCAGTCAGACTCACAGAGCCTCACCACCAAACAGAACATTAACCTTGAGTCTTCCTGTTTCAATGACAGGCATGTCAAGAGCTTTAAGAAGGCAGAAGACAAAAATGCACCTGTTTCAAACAGACTTATTGAAAAACAGCATTGCCAAGGTCCAGAGCACAGCCTTGGAAATGCTGAATACCGGTTAGGTTGTTCAATACTGAAAATTCTATTATTCACATAGCAAGAGTACAGAAATCAGTTTTCTTTTCTAAACTAACATGACTTGTTCCACTTACATGTCAGTGATGTTTGTACAAGCTGATGGTTACTGCTAACAGAAGATTTATCAATTTGAAAGCGAAAATATCATTCTTAAAAGATATTTTTTTTTAAAAAAGTAACCACAATGAACTGTGGGTAGAAAATGGGCAAGGCAGGGGCTTGAGCATAATCAGCCTATGAGGAGAGAGAGAGAGAGAAACATCTAATGAATTGCTTTTCATTGCAGCACAAAAGCCAGAGGGCCTTGAAGAATGTCCCCTCTCACTGAGGGACAAAGGAGACATGCCAGCGTTATGGCCTCACTTGGAGGCAGCAGCAAGGAAGAATGTGCAGAGGCAACTGTCGATTTGCATCTGTTGATTACACCTTCACCTCCATCTTATTTTCACACAGGAAACCCAAATTCCCTTGAACTTGCAGACGGTGGAGTTTGAAAAGTCAGTTTTAGCGTATCACCATGCGGTGCCAGTCAGCCAGTCCCAGTGACTTACTCATTTGTCGGTCTCCATAGCTAATGGCCTCAGCGAGGGGGCTCCATCCCTGAGCGTTCTTCACCTTCACTGGTGCATTGTGGGCCAGCAGCAGGTGGGCACACTCTGTAAGAAGGCAGGAAAACAGTCAGAAAGAAACTTCACTCATAACAACTTTAGAAAACAACTTTTATTAATTTAAATGATGAACTTAAACTAACAGCATCAAACAAGATACAAAACAACATGTATGCAACAAAAAAAAAAAGGCCAACAGCACAAACTAGAGAGGAAAGAGAAGCAGCTTTACATAAACATGTGTCTTCTAAAAATAAGTATGGTAGGTGCCCCCACCACAAAGGTCTGATAGTTTTTTAGTTTTAGACCACAAATTTTGGTTGAAGCAAAACACGGGTTTACTCAGGCATGGAGCATTTCACACGAGGTATTCAGCGTTAAAACTTTAAATATCACTGCAGTATAACTTTATCTGCTTTAAAATGATCCGCAAAGGTTAAAGGGTGGTTCTGCTAAACAAATTATTAACCAGTGAAGCAAAATGAGAAGTGCAGGTTTTCTCTGATCATGACTGAGTTTTGGCTGCTGCTTTTTGTTTAAACAGGAGGTCCTGGACTCACATTTCATTTTATTCAGGCAAAAAACAGAAGTGACGAATGAAATCCAATTTCTTTTGTCCTGGGAAAAACATGACTGCACCTGAACATCATACCAAGATGACTTGTATGTATCAGAAAATTTGTTTTCATTTAATTAAAGAGACAAAACCATTGACATTTGAAGGACAGAGAACACGGTGTGGTGTTTGGTAAAAATGACCTTTATGAAAGGACAAAAATGACTGGGTGAATAAGCTCTAATGACTTTGCTCATTTGTATTTGTGACTTCCTGATGCTTCACATCCACAACACTTGAGGACAAAATATTAAAATGCAGAGGAAGGAAAATTTGTCTGTTTAACTTTCATATCTAAAAAACAAAGACTTATTATATTCTGACCAGACTTTAACACATGAATCTAGCATAACGTTCAGTGTTTCCCATGAACTGCTTCTTGTGATCACCTTTGACGAGAAGCAGTCTCATACCACTGCTAGCAAAGAAAACACAAAAATAATTGCAAAAGAAACTGACTTGAACTCCATGCGAAAACTGTGTCCAGCTCTAATTTAGCATCTAACTTCTGTTCAAAACAGGAAGCAGCCAAACATTTTCACTGGCTTTGCTTTGTTCTTCCGTGCTGCACTGCCCTGCACAAACGCAGCCGCCTGCTATTATTGTATCTGATCGTGCTTTTATTTCAAACTGATCTGACTACTTGGCAATAAGTTATGACACAAATGATGACTATTAATATGTGTTATTCAAACTGAAGACATTTCCTGAACCATCAAATTAACGATATAAAAATGATGGTGGTATAGAGAGACAGATTGTGTGTAGGATTGAGATGAGAGCTGACCCATAAACCAAAGAGCCATATGGGTCCTACAGTTACACAACGCTCATCATCCTGCTTTAGAGTCTATACTGCAATAAAATGAGGAAGAATTCTTAGGAAGCAAATGTCACACTGTGTGGAAAGACATCCCCTGGTAATGTGAGGAATAACCCTCCGAGCTGTGCTTGTTTTCCAACAATGGGAGAACAGCCAAAGAGCCTCGTCCTTTTTCTGTGGCAGTAAGTGTAGCACAAAATCCCTTCACTCTCTGGGCAGCCTGTCAACAAACTAGCTAGCCAAAAATGATGCTTGCTGTTACAGCTCAGCTGTCAGTTTTGTCGTGACATCATTCATTATAATGTTGGCATCTGTGCAGCTCTGTCTCAGCGCTGGGCAGGAGCAGAGAGAGTCCTGGGAACAGCAAACCACTCGAATGCAAAGCAGAGGCTAACTGCTAACGGTCTGCTGCAGGTGGATGTGTAGTGCTTTCACTTACGGGGCAAGAACTTAAGCTTTATTACAGCTGTGTGACAAGTCCTTTCAATGATCGCTGAGCCGTTCAGAAGCTCTCAATACAGCTGATTTCATTTCTAACCTTTGAGTCAACCCTATTAGTCATGTGAACAATTGTAAACTGGTTACTGCCTTCATGTTCAGACTTGAATCTCTGCTAACTATCAGCATGAGCGCTATTTAAATAAAACTGCCCCCATGGCGTACTCGCACGGCAAACCTGGCATCCAGAACCAGAAGTAGCAACTTCTGCCTTTTGAACAGCACACAAAGCAGTTGTCACATAGTCTAACATAAAGCATCACCCCATCAGATACACCTTTTATTCATGAGAAAGAGGCCAGGGTCTCTTAAATTTTTAATGACAGAGAGGAATACATTTTCAAACTCTTCCTAATTAAACACATTATCCACACACAACAAAGAGAAACGTGGCTATCCCAAGAGAACAGTTGCTGGAGGTGAGTTGGGCCAGCGGAATATTTCGGCTATATTCTTTACGAAAACCATCACAAGCAACAATAATTTCAAGCTTGCTTCAGGGTGGAAGCAAAGCAGAGAAAACCAAAATGAACTAAGACAGGCCCGTGAATAGTCACTGAGTTCCCAACAGGAGAGCGGCTGGGGTTCAAAGAGTTGGCTCGAGACTAATCTGAATTTTTTTTTTTTGATCAAATATCTGCCCACTTCTGCTCAGCATGATTTGCATGTTGAATGCAAATAATGTTCAAACGTTGACCACGTCAAAAAAGGCTGACTAATATATATTGCATGCTTTAATTAAAATAAAGGAGCTGTACTGGCAACAGAGCAGATGGATTTAACCGCAGACTTCCTGACAAAGAGCCTTACATCAGCCAACAGGGAAGCGAACCTCTGCGTTAGTCTGATCAGTGCCTGTGCTCGGAGAGGGAACAGCCGATAACAGAGGTTGATGTCGAGAAAGTACAGGCGGCCAAGTGCATGAGTGCTGGCTTTCTGACGTAAGCCTTGCATTCCTGCGGGCCTTTGACCTATATATCACCCCGTTAAATCCAGTGATTGTATAATAATAATAATAACTACAACATTTAGTGGATATACGTTGCATAACCATGGAATAAACAGCCAGGCCATGTGTCCTGAGATGCAAACCTGCCAGCTTCTGTTCTGGCTTCAGTCTCACAGGTACAGGAAGAGGACAGTCTGGGGTCGAGGATTAACCAGTACTGACAGAAATGTTTGAATAATTTAAGTTACCGTTGTTTAGAACTTTCTATACGGTAGGTTTTCTATGCTTTAACTGTATGTTAAAGATCTGTATTTCAGGTTTCAAAATTTTACACTGCTGATTAACGTTATTAAATCTACGAGGGGAGATGATTTGTACAGTTCTCATTGTTTACATGTGCAGACCAACTCTTAGTGATAATGCAGACAGTCTGAAGTTCATAAATCTTGTAGTTTTTCTGTTTCTGGCAATTGAAAATTGCAAATCAGCACAATCTCGTGAAATGGACAACATCAACCTCTGTGCAGTCACCCAGGATCAGGGATTTGAACTGATTTTACACCAGCCCCTATTAACCTGATTCAGCAACCTCAGATTACTGCCTCTGGCACATGACGAAAACTGAGATCAGCAGTTTCCCTCTTGACAGTGATGATAACGTCATTGTTGCTGTGGATCACTTCCTTTATGTCCATAAAGAATGCTGTATGCTGAACAGTCACTGTGATAAGTCTGCCAATGTAGATGAGACTATGTTGAAAAAAAAAAGGTGCTAGGTTTTTTAAAAAAACTCCTTCCACCTTAGGCCATGAACTAATCAATCACATCTCTTGGCTCTACTGGATTTATCAGTGCAAAACCTTGGATGAAAAAGATGGAATTATGACTTAATAAAAGTTCCAATAATGAGAAGCAGAGTTATAATTAAGCCTGAAACTAAAAATTTATATACTGATTGATTAACCTGTAGATTATTTTAAGGTTAATACTTTATTCTGTAATATGTCACAGAATGGTTAAAGGAAGGGGATATAACCATTTTCATTTCCAAAAGTCTGTGGTGACACATTTGTATGACCTTTTTCAGACAGACTAAGATACTGACTTTGTAAATATACACTACTGGTCAAAAGTTTTAGAACACCCCAATTTTTCCAGTTATTTATTGCAATTCAAGTCATTCAAGTCCAATGAATAGCTTGAATTGGTACAAAGGTAAGTGGTGAATCGCCAGAGGTTAAAAAAAAAAAAAGGTAAGGTTACCCAAAAATGAAAAATAATGTCCATTTCAGAAACATACAAAAACGCCATTTTCAGGGAACACAAAATGGGTTAACAATTTAAAGCTGTTCTGCAGCAATGGAGGGAGATCAAGCCTTGAAAGCTGGTGCTATTAATTCCTACAGGTGTTCCAACTTTTCTGGATTACTTACAACCCCCTCTGTCTGCATAAAAGCAGTGTTGGAACACACTGTGGTACCAAATCCTTGTGAGCATCAGTTGAACAGTATTGTACTGCAGAAAGTAGTGTGTTGCTACAAAAAGGGCGAGAAAAAGGCAATTAACAAAGGAAGAGAGACGGACCATCATAAAACTTAAAAGTGTAGGTTTTTTCTACAGAGAAATTGCAATGAAAGTCAAGGTGTCAGTGAGTACAGTTTCCTTCACCATCAAAGGGCACTCAGAAACTGGGGCAAACTCTGACAGGAAGAGGTCTGGCAGACCCAAAGCCACAACTGAATCAGAGGGCAAGTTTCTAAGGTAACAGCTTGTGTGATAGGCAGCTCACAGGACAGCAGCTTCAAGCACAGTTTAATAGTGGTCGTAGTAAGCAAGTCTCAGTTTCAACTGGGAAGAGAAGACTTAGAGCTGCAGGTTTGACCGGACGAGTTGTAGCAAGAAAGCCATTGCTAAGACGTCAGAATAAGACAAAGAGGCTTGCATGGGCCATGAAACGCCGCCATTGGACTACTGAAGACTGGAGGAAGGTATTATGGACTGATGAATCAAAATTTGAAATCTTCAGTTCATCACGCAAGATCTTTGTAGCCATCAAGTAGGCGAAAGGATGGTTCCACAGTGTGTGGCATCAACTGTCAAACATGGAGGAGGAGGTGTGATGGTCTGGGGCTGTTTTGCTGGATTCAGGGTCGGTGACTTGTACAGAATGAGAGGCACCCTGAACCAAAATGGCTACCATAGCATTCTGCAGCGCCATGCAATGCGTCTAGTTGGTCAGGGGTTCATCCTACAGCAAGATTATGACCCAAAACATAAGTCCAAGCTATGCCAGAACTACCTCAGGAAAAAAGAACAGGATGGTAAGGTTGAAAACATGGAGTGGCCAGCACAGTCTCCAGACCTCAACCCCATCGAGCTGGTTTGGGATGAACTGGACAGAAGAGTGAAAGCAAAGCAACTTACAAGTGCCACACATTAATGGGAACTTCTGCAACAGATTTTGGAAGAACTTTATGAAGAATATTTGATTTCTATTGTAGAAAGAATGCCACGAGTGTGTTCAGCTCTTATATCTGTCGAAGGTGGCTACTTTGATGAGTCAAAAGTTTGGAATATATTTTGGTCTATAAATTGATTCCATGATTTCTGTTTTTAACTCCAATTGCTTATTTGTACTATGCTTTCATTTCAGAGTGCAATGAGACATTAAACTGAATAGTTTTCAATAAAAAAACTGGAAAAATTGGGGTGTTCTAAAACTTTTGACCAGTAGTATACATAGCAGGGAAAGCAGCAAATTCTTACATTTGAGAGGCTAGAACCAATACGTGTATGGTATTTTTTATGACAAAATAACTAGAATGATTAATCAATTATTCAAATAGCTGCAAACCTGTTTGCCTTGGAGTTACAGCATCAAGCAGGAAATGCAGCATCCCTGGATCATGTATCTGCATTTCATTAGCTGTCTTTCTGTTTCTTTATTTCCTGTTATCTCTCCACTGCATGCTAACAAAACAGGCATATATTCTCCAAAAAGTTCTTTATAAAAAGCTGTTTTCTATCTATGGACGAAATAACACTTTTAGTTCTATATCACATAATACAATTACAATGCAATATGAAAATGTGTCCTCTGAGTTCGTCGGTGCTTTCTTATTTCCTTGTAGGAAGCTGGAAAAGAAAAATGAAATAACTGCAGGTAATTATTTGAATCAAATCGAAAAGCACTGCCTGGATACATTAACATTTAGCCCATAACTCATTAGCCACAGTGCGCTGTCCGATTCAATCCAACGCGCAGTAATGAAAGTATTGATAAGAGGAAGTCTCCCTGTGGGTTTCTGGGCTCATTGCACGTGCAGCAGTTGTACAGTGGGTCCTGCTCAAGTCTCAGCTCTAACAGAGCAATGAAGGAGGCAAAGCAGGATGGAGAAAATAGAGTGCTAATCTAAAGCTTCACTACGTGCATTGGCTACAGATAGGGCAGTTGTTAAGAGGAACTGTGGGCTGTTGAAAAACCCACCATAACCACCAATTCTGATCCAGGCTGAGCACATCTATAAAATTGCTTTTTCGCTCACATCCTCTTCATTGATCACACAGTCAGCAAACTGAATCAAACAGGAGCCAAAGAGACGCATTGTGAAAATCTCTGAGGCAAAACTGAAGCTCTTTCACAACGCCTGCTGTGCATTACTGACCCACCAAAACCTGTGTTTAGTTTTTTTAATCATACAGAATTAAAGTTAATATACATAATGAAAATCTAACCTACTCTTTCGATTTAGCTGCCTGCTGTTTATAGTGAAAAACTTATTAAATATTCCTATGTGTCCTCTGTTTCAGAGGAAGACTAACCCCGCCAGACTGGCACACTGGCTCCAAGCACTCACTCGGTTGTTATCATGCATCTCTGAAAGCAATTTGAAATAATTTTATCTTGGCGGCCATGGGAGCAGATATCACTACCACTGGACAAAAGGAAAACATTTTCTGTCCTTTGAGAAAACACCACAGGGAACAGACTTCATGAGAAAACTCTTAATCTCACCTCTAATTATTTCGTTATCTTATAACAGGGTGTAAAATAAAGTCAAGTTTCAATTTCGAGAGAGTTTTATTTCCAGATAATTGGGGAAACATCGCAAATAATGAGTCAGGCTAAAGGGTTGGGAATTGCAGAGTAACTCACGATATAATCACAATACTTTGCCCATAACTATGGTATTATAATACAGCCATTCTGTGATACTTGATACCTTGTAACACAAATATCTGTAATTCATCATGATTTCTGTGTAACCAGGGCGATGATGATTTGTTGATTATTTCAATAACTGATCATTTTATTTCAATCATTTTTTTTAACCAAGAGCGTCAAAAAATCCAGGATTATAGCTTCAACAAAATGCACTGCTTTAGCTTTTTCACTATCATTTTAAACTACATGGCTTCATAAACAGGATTTGAAGTATATGCGAGGGCTGAATGCCTGTCTACATTCCTGTGCCAAATGTTCAATATTCATTCAAATTTAATATCTGCTTACAGAGCCTGAGAGTCAGTTTCATCTGTTGTTTTGCTTGTGTGGTTTAATATTACTCATGTTTTATTTATGATATTTTGATACTTTTTACATTCACATTTCAATATCTGAATATTCTTAAGAATGCTCTTTGAAAAGGTGTACATCCAATATTATGCTGATATGTTGTCATCTTATCCGTGGCAAAACGGTCACTTAAGTGGTCTGTAAATGATAGTGATATTTTTTAATACAATCATTTCCGGGTAAATATATGCGACAGAGGTATTTATTGTGAAAGGCTTATACACATAAAAATGCTCCTTGCTAAGTTGCACTACTCTCCTTTTTGGCTTTTAGTGACAAATACAGTTTCTCTTTTTCAGATACAAAGTATTTTTCACCTGCATAACAGTAAAATCTCAAATTTAAGGGACTATAGACATGCATCACGGCCATCACTAGTCTGGTAGATATTAAATACACACATTCAAACATTCACAGAGAGATTCTTGTCCTCTCCATTCGACCAGCCACACCCAGACTATGATCTCATGCTGTAGCCTTCTGCCTGTCTGACCTGAGCATCCCTGGAGGACAGACATGCAGCTCAGGCAAGAGAAAGGCAACCTCTTTAGCACAATCAATCCCATAGTGTCCTATCCACCACTACATTTTGCTATCTGAATCATCAATAGGCAGTAGCTGGGCTTTCACTCAAGCCACAGGAATTGAACTTAGTGAATGTGAAATCAATTGAAACCCATGCTCCAGTGACAGACACTATATAAATGGGCACATGCAGTACAAGCAACCATTGAATTGTTCACTGGGAGCATGCTGCAAAGAATAAAAAAAAAAAATTGGATTAATTTTTCAGCAGCGTGTTCTGAAGTTTCTATGAAATTTAATGTAAGCATCGACTCACAAAAGGGCAGTGCATTAATATTTCATGCACATGCTTTCAGTCCTGTCAGTGCTATTCAGCTGAAAACAAAATCATGCTAAGACTTGTACAAAGCCTCAATACATCATGACATTTTCACTAAAAACACCTTGCTATTTTTTTAGGATCCATGTACTGTATATCCAAACCTTTGAACACTTTGATTTTCACAACTGATTTAATTTCAACCAAAAACTAAGATGATAGCAAAGCAGCCTCTTAAGAACAAGAAACACCAGTAGAAAACTACTAACGGCAGCATACAGAGCAAATGGTCTAGAAATGAAAAAAAAATCATCATTTATTGCAACTAAAATCCTCTTTGCCAGGTTAAAACTATTAGTCTTTGAGACTGTTAGAACATTAATCAGGACAAGAGACTTTGGCCACTGAGAAGATCCTATCTCCTGCAATGTCATCATTATCTTATCCCACCTAGTTTTAACATTTCCTATATACCTATGAAATAGAAGAGAAGACATGTCCATAAGAAAGGAAGAAAATGGTTTTCTTGCTGAATATGGTTTTTCACTGGGCAAAAAAAAAAAAAAATCCATAAACACAACCTCTTTATTCATGCATGAGCATCTTGCCGTCTGGGATTTGTGTGGTGATCTGTGACAAATGTCTGGTGGTGCTTAGCCAGACAAATGCACACAAAGACAGGAAAAATAAACTGAAACACACACACACACACACACACACACATATAAACAGGAAAACAAACAAAAAGGCATACAGACCCACAGAGGGATTCATTTAGAAAGCCAGAGAGACGCTGAGAGAGAAGTAAAAATAAACCACATGCATGAACACCTTTAATGATTGCTCACCTTTGTGCCCCATCATGACAGCAAGATGCAGCGGTGTGTTTCCTATAGGAAGAGAGAAAAAAAACAGATTGTGTTGGCTTTCTTTGATAACAACAACAAAAGAAGAGAGCCTGTGACAAGCCTTTTTGCCTCTGGAACTGAATTAAGTGTTAAAGTTTGGAGGCAGACTCCACTAAATTGCAAATTATATGCTAAGTGTGTGCCTATTGTGTGTTCTTCTACCATGACAAGCAATATTAAAGTCTATTAACCCACTGCATCCCTGGAATATGCTGCACTTAACTGACAGAGACATGGCTTGTTAACAGACCAAGTAGACACTAAATGGTAATATAACTTTGAGTCAGGTGTGGTGAAATGGAGTTTTTTCCCCAGTATGGGAAATATGCCTCATAAGCATTGGAAAATCCCTCAAGAGGAAGTCAAACCGCCCAGTCAGCTCCTTCAGGCTGCTCTTCCAGGGGATGAGCAATAGGCAAGCATCCATTAAAAAGGATCCGGCTTGCAGCTGGGATCAGCTAGAAGTTACAATAAACTGCAAAGGTTAGGCAGGGCATAACTAAATTTATTTAGTATGCATGCAGAGATGATGTCAGCATCTGCTATAAACACTAACAAATATGAATAACTGGCCCTAGATAACACATGAAACACCTGCCCAGATACTCTAAATGATGCTTAAAAGGTCAGTTCAACTGTATCACAAAACATTCCCCCACCTACCAGTGCTGATACCTGATCATGTAGATAGTTATATTATTTTTATGCTAAATTTGGGACTATCTGACATTGTATTTTGCTGTGGAACTGTTCTGAATTTCTTTTGTATTCATTCTTAAAAACTTATCTTTTATGGGCCATTACCAAGTTACTGATGTGGTATCACTATGATACATACCATGCTGTTAATAGTTCTTATTGGTCTATTTCTTTTTTCAAAGGTCCACGATGCAACCTCTTAAAGTTTGTTAACAAACAACTCTATAAAGCCACTGATTCAGGAATTTGAATCTGTTTGGAATCTATTATTTTTGTATCATAGCACTAAAATCAAATAAAGCACACTGCACATTTAGACAAAAAAAAAGCTTATTTGATAAACATTTAAAGTATGAAAAATTTAATGCTTAAATGATATTTCAATTAATTAATTACCCTTGCAATTGCTTTAAAACCAGTCATCAAGCAAAACTGCAAAAATTATTGGTTGCAGCTTCTTAAATGTGATGACACTAAATAACAAACAAGGAACTTAATAACTCCAGATCTCCTTACTCTTTTTGGATTATACAGCAGATTATTCACTCCTGAAATTGTCAGATTAATCAACAATAAAATGAACTGTTAGTTAAATCCCTATTACACTGAACAACTCAGAACACTGACGCATAATACCAATATTATATGAATGCTTTGGTACAACAACTGCTGCAGAAAGTGAGAAACAATTAAAACCTATGACTGTATACTGAATAGTTTAATGACATTGATAATGACATTATGTGACAGTGTGCCCTCAGCCTGTATATCCAGAAGCTAAAATAACGTGTGAGCAAACACAAAGTGCAGCCACTGAGCCATAACAACCCTCAGCACGACAGCCAAAAACCTTTAAAAAATACAGGCTCAAGTTCCAAAACAAAACCAAAGGCACTTGCCCTGCCTGACTCTTGTTGAATTACACTATGTCACAGCTTTGATTTGAAGACTATCCTCATTCCAGTCTGACAATGAACAGTACACCCTACCTTTTGTCTCAACAATAAACCTCAACAACCATTGTTGTTTTCCATTTCAGGCTCAGTTTATTTGGAAAATGTGATGTTGTTATCTGAGCAGACTTTGTACCAGGGTCCTGCAGCTGCTTCACAAAACATTAACTTAACAAAGTAAGACTTATCTGTGAGGGTTCTTGGGAGAAGATCTGGTTAATTAGGATTTTAGACACGTATTTTCCTGTTACATTAAAGGCACTCGTGTTGATGACACTAAAGAGTTGTGAAATAAAATTAGTCGTATTTTGGGGATCAGTTGTCCAGGCCTTAATAGCCTCGCCTACTCTCAGAGCTGCTGGAGACCGATGGCTGACTAAAACTAAGCTCAGTGGACCTTGAAATTGGTCGATCATGATCGGTTTTGGGTCTCCTGCCTCAGGGGTTAACATAGAAGCAGTTGGTAGACTCACCATGGATGTCTTTTTGGGCGATATTCTGCGTCCGTATGAGCGAAGACAGGCGTCGGACATCTCCTTTAAACACACATTCATGCACCGGAAAGTCCTGCCCGGTTCGGATAATGGGATTTTTGTTATTGTCATCGATGACATCTGACGTGGACAGTGTGTTGGTGTTGGCATTAATCTGAGACTGCTGGTTCTGCTGCTGCTGCTGCTGCTGTGAGGATGAAGACTTGGTTAACTTGTGATTGCTGAAGATTTTACTCGCTCTGCTCTTGTTGTTCGTTTTGGAGGCGGTAAAGGTCCCGGTGGTAGCCTCCTCGTCCGGTTCCAGTAAATCCTCGTCCTTGCTCGGTCTCTGATCTTTGCGCAGGGAGCGGATCTTCTCTCCGGTCATTTTCTAAACAGTTGACGCTAGCGGAGCAGAGGGTGTCGTCGCTGACGATGACCCTCCAGGCGAACTGATGCGATCCGCCAGTTGGAAGTCTTCACGCAAACACTGTGAATTGCAAAACATGAAAACACTCACTCCTTCACCAGACAAGCAAAAGCGACTGTTTGTTCGAAGGTGAACTAGGAAAGGTTCCCCTTCAATGGTTTACTAATGAAGCAAACAATCCCCGTTTCGTCCAAAACTGTCGCTGGTTGCTGCACAACATAAGCGGCTCCAGTTGACTAGTACGGAAGATTCGACCGATGTCTTCCGCCTGGTAGTATCGCGAGAGTTCCGTTGAGGTTACTGACGGTCACGAGCTAAATATCTCTCTGTATGTTTGAAAACAACCTAGAGTGGTAGTAAGAAACAAAATGTTTTCAACTGAATTATTGTACCAAAGTACAAATTTGAGTTACTTCGACATTTTAGAACCATAACAATTACAGTTACTTTTCTAGTACGTCTCATAATATTTAAATGGCATGTTAATTTTGGTGGTACAGCCTACATATTTTATTCCTCTCAAAAGGAAGGCTGTTAAAAACATCAAGTGAGCTACGCCCTCACCGGCCGCTAAAACATAATGCCTCAAAAAAACTACATTTAATCTATTTCGATGTATAAAAATATCACATCCGGAAACAACTGACTTCTCTTAACACTTTCATACATCTATACTTTGACTGAAGCAGGTCTTATACTCATACTAAAGTATTTTTATAATGTGCGATTGCTACTTTTATCATAGAATCCGAGTATTTCAGCACCGATTTTGAATACACAGGTTATGGTTTTGTGATTATAGAAGATGTTTTACTTAAAAATGGGCCAAATTACAGTTAAAAAAAATATACTTGAAACTAGTAGTTGTAATTATGCATATAAATTCTCTGTGGGTTTATTTCATCACTGAAATGTTAATATTACTCAAAATAAATGCATTATTGCATTTCAGTGTTGTACGTGTTAAATTACAGCTTATTTAAACCATTTAAGATACTGGGTTTGTGCATTGTAATCTAAATTATTCAAGTAAATGTTAAAATATTATGCTTTAAAAATACATCACAAAAAATTACATTAAAAATACTTTAAGTTTTTTCTACTTTAAGTGACAAAACATGAAGTTCAGTTGAAGGATACACTTGGAATTATAAAAAATGAAAATTTCTCTGCAATACAGTGTAATATAGTAATTGAAGACTATGTGCGTCAAAACTGCACCTTAATACAGAACTTCAGTAGATATACTTATTTCCATCACTGTTAACAGTATATATGATTTATTGTACTGAACCATATTACTGGTGCTACTCCAACATAACAATTTAACATTTCAAGGTCTTATCTGTGTAAAATGTACAATAAAAATGTTCTAATAGATGCTGTTACTACAATATACAATACATTGCACAAATACCTGAGGGAAACAAGGTGAAGAAAATGTGAGTTCAATGTACATTTGATTATAAAATGTAAAAGTCATATATTGCATTTCAATCATCACAAAATGTACAGATAACACCAGCAGAGGCAGCGGTAACATAGGCTTTTTACAGTCAAACTTTTTTTAAAAAAATGTATTGAAAAACTTGAAATAATTTTTAATAATTCACAGAATAAAAAAGTATTGAAAAGCTTAGGCTCTGAGTAACTGCAATGACAAATTTCAGAATTTGAAGAAAATTTACAATAACAACAAACAATTCTGTGGAAAATTTAAGGACTTTATGTCAGCTAACCCTTAACGATCATCGGTTTCAATGCCGTATAGAATAGTTAAAAATTAGCTTCTATAACACTACACGGTACAAGTAAACCCCTGCAGTAACATTAATACACGGTAAGAATCTAATGAAATAATATGCAATGGAATAACAGTCAGAGAGGTCAATTTTGGCATTAAGTACTCAGTTTTAATTCTGATGTAATCATTTTCCTCTCTTTACTTCACTTTTCCCTTACTAAATATTAAATGTAACAAGGTAATATATTTACAATAAGATATTTGTGTTCTGAAAAAGCATCTGAACACTTCCTCTACTGCACAGTGCAGGGTGAACTCAAGTGACACTTGTAGGAATCAACCCAGATACGAGAAACTGAAGCAGGACCAAGTTCTAGTGATATAACCGAGTAAATACAGAGCACTTCCTCCCCCTATAGTCCGTGAGTGGAAGCTGAACACCTCTAATGTGTCTCCCCAAAAAATGCCACAACATTCAAGAGGTTATTGCGACAATAACAGCAGTTACAGTGGCTGAGACATGTCCTCAATGTTCTTATATAAGTTGAAGATTCAGTTCCTTTTTTTAGATACTTCAACTGAGTTACGACTTTTCACAGCAACGTGCGCAGCTTTTTTTTTGTGCACAATATTCATGGCATATTTCTATGAATGTGGTTATTATATGTGATGTAACAGTGTAACTGTGATTAGTGAAAAAAATAAATAAATAAAATTAAAAAGTGCAACCCTCCTGACTCAAACAGCCGGAGACATTACATCAGTACCCACACACCCAAGGACCGCAACTAGCGTGTAGGATTACGTCAGTTAAACGCCCCTGCGGAACTGCCAATCAGTGTCTTCTGATACTTGTTGATGGGCGCTGATTGGCTCACGGGGACAAGCGCAGGGCACAGCCACGTTAAATGGCTTTTCCCTTTACCGTACATCGTTGATGCATACTCATCCTGCACTAGGCTTAGTTCACATTTGGGGGAGCATACTGTCATGGCGCAAAATCACAAACAAGTGTCAGATCAGACCGACCTGTTCGCCGGCTTCAGCACGGCTTTTAGGTCGTTCGCGACAGAGGCGATTCACGTCGGCCAGGAGCCGGAACAATGGAAGTCGATGGCTGTAGTGCCGCCGATTTCTCTGTCTACCACGTTCAAGCAGAGCGCACCAGGAAACCACGCCGTAAGTAGCACGATATGACTTGGTTATTCAAGGCGGGGTGAAGTAGGGTGATAGGCAAGATCCGTCTGTATGCACGTGCGCGAAACAGACCCTATTCAGCGTCATGAACGAGGATCTGCGGGGGTTATACATTTAATATTTAGCTGTTTGATTTTGTGTGAAGATATTTAACATTGAAAGTTATTTTCAGCAAAGACAGACCTGCAACTTGTGCTTATTCTATAAAACAGCATATCCTGTTTTTTGTTATATATCTAGGTTAATACATAGGTTAATCAATACTGTCTGAATAACTGTGTTGCCGTTTTGTAAAATTACATAAAGAGGAAAATAACCACATGATAATAATAACAGTAAACTTGTGAATAAGCACAATTGTATTAATATGTTTGGAAATCCCCAGATTCCAGTCTTTTCCTGTCCCCCTTGAATGTAACTAGGATCTTTCCAATGCCATTTGAAGTAAACACGGTGATAATGGGCATCCTTGTCTTAATCGTTTTCCATTTATTGACTTAAATAATTAGAAAAGATTATACAATGACTCTAAGTACACGCCTTAAAGTAGTTTTTCTCCCTTGTGTTGAAAAAATGCCCTGAGGCTATTTCTGGGAGTCTAGGCTTAAACCAGTCTGGGTCAACTGTTTTTCATTTCACCATCATATCCTATCATATCCTTCCTGTAGTTTAAGTAGAACAAAGTTTGACTTTTACAGCTATCAATAGTTCTGACAACGATTTTATAAAGGTTAGTTATTAATTGGCTTACAGACCACAAGTGTCATCATTTTTACAGTCCCTCACAGATACCAGATTTAGTGAATGATTGAGACAGAGGTCATCTAAGGTTATCTTATGTCTACTTTTTGCACAGGGACTATTAAGGAGGGGGAGGAAGAGTCTTTTATGTTTCTGATTGTAAAACTAATCTTGAGGCAAAAGTACAATATTAAGAGATAAAACTACATTCTGATTTAAATGACCTAAAAGAAATACCCCAACCCATTGCTCACGCTGATCTCTTGACTGCCTGACCTTGTTTCGTAGACCCTGGTATGTTCAGCCACAGCACTCCCACAATATTCCCACCAAGCTCACAATGATTCTATTTCATAAGTTTTTTAGAAAGTCTGAAACGCCTATTTATCATTCAAAGCAGTGTAAATTTATAATGTCAACCTTATCCACCATCTGCTTTACTGCTGCATAATAACAGATAGCCATGTTCATACACAGATGACTGAACAATCCCTCAGTTCAAGGCTGTTCAACCTCCGTGTATGACCAAAGGCAACTGTCTCCAGTGTCATTAATCCTAATATCTGTCGTTTAAAATGTTGTTTCTACATTCACAGAATCCAAAACTTTACAACATGTAGTTTAAACCAGTGGATTGCTGTATGTTTTTTATATTAACTTCAAAAAATTCGTGTAACAAAACACAATAAGCTCATGTAGCAGCTGTTTTATACAGCTGTGAAGCTCTGATTACAGGGCAAGGTCTTTTTTTCTCACATTACACCCCGTTATTTCTCTCGCCTCACATCCCCTGCTTAGGTGGTGGTTCTCACATTGTTAAGTCTGGCGCACAGATGTACTCGTTACAGGCTGCCCAACAAAAGATGAAGACTGGTTTTGTTGGTTTGCCTGTTTGTTTGGAGTGAGAAGTCAAATAAAGTAAGAGCGGTGTTGTTGGACCCTATCTTGCTGCCATGCAGTCGGGGTTTTAAAAGATGATAAAGAAGTTACAATACATTAAGGAATTTCCAACCTGACATACAACGTAAAATACCCACTTGTGTCTGGCAACCTGCATGCAAAAAAACTGC
The DNA here is from genome assembly GCA_029814765.1 of Acanthurus leucopareius. Taxonomy (NCBI): domain Eukaryota; kingdom Metazoa; phylum Chordata; class Actinopteri; order Acanthuriformes; family Acanthuridae; genus Acanthurus; species Acanthurus leucopareius. The sequence continues at coordinate 14,062,006 of JAQMCX010000045.1, forward strand.
TTCCTCATGTTGTTTGAACACTATGTTGTTATCAGTGTTGATTCAAGGTGACTGAAACATCTTATTACCATGTATGAATGCAGGGGTTTGAATACAGCCGCAGTGGAAACCCTACAAGAAACTGTCTTGAGAAGGCTGTGGCTGCTTTGGATGGAGCAAAGTATTGTAAGTAGCACCATTTCAGCAGGTACTCACTCAATCACAACAGGTTTATTTCAGAGAGCCAGGAGGAATCTAACAAGATCAAATCAAATCGTCAACAACTGTTGAATTGCAGGCAAATGCGACCTCTTTTCAATCTGACATGATGACACTTTTTGGTCACTATGAGTTTTGTGCTTTTTTTTTCCCCTGCAGGCCTTGCTCTTGCCTCAGGCCTGGCAGCCACAGTGACCATCACTCACATGCTGAAGGCCGGCGATGGAATTGTTTGCATGGATGACGTGTATGGAGGTGAGTAATTTGACAAACTGCACAAAAAAATGATGCAGCATTCCTCACTTGAAAAAAAGAGTCTTGTTTATCTGAAAGTGGAAGAATATTATACTTACTTTCATTCTCTCAATTTCAAGGCACAAACCGCTACTTCCAAAGAATTGCTGCTACAGTTGGTCTCGAGGTGACTCTTACTGACTGTACAAAACCAGAGAAGCTGAAGGCCGCTCTGAAGGCCAACACAAAAGTAAGTCATGGAATGATATTGTAAGAAAACAGTTCTTTGTGATTTGATCATTCTTGTAACATCTTGAACAGATTATCTCAGATACAGATACATATTAAACAAAAAAAAGGCCCCCAGCCGTTTTAGTTGTAGCTTCAAATGCCATTTCGCAAGACTGTTAACTGTGTGAGTCATCTGGACAAACTTAGCAAACTTTGAACAAAGTCATAATGAATTTGCACTTTTTCTAAAGTTTGTGTTAATCTTAATACTTTTATTTATTTTCTATCCTTTTATCTATCCTTTTGTACATTCATTCCGTGTCTGAGGCAGTTGCATGACAAGAACAGTTACAATAATTACAAAAATTAAACAACATAGTGCTCCACGTCATCCCCAACACTGAAAATACAATGCAGGTTGCACACACCTCCCATCAGTGGGATCTCTTTAACAGGGCAATACTGTAAGGCATAAAGGATCCCTGGGCATGAGAACTCTGCAACAAAGGAACTGTGTCCCTCCTCCCTTGTATTAACAGCTCATATTCACCAAAGAGAGGATGTGATATGTCAAACATTATTGCCCGTCCCCTTCCTGCCTCTCAGGTCTCACAGAGCAATGATATTATATGTTGTTGTAACCTGTAATCTTGTTCCACTTATCAAAAAATCTTGCTGAACTTGTTCTTGTCAACCGCAGCCAGGGAAAAAAACAGGATCCAAAGCAGAAAGTCAAAATACTCCCAACAAATGAACACAGGACAAGTATTTGTCTATCCACCCCAAATTGTTAAAGCTTCTGCATGTGATACAGTTACATCCCTTTACTGTGTGATCACACCTGTATTTTATCCAAAATTTTTAGATATTTATATTCTTATACAACTTGCACCCAGTCGCCCCTTGATGAATACTTGTTGATAAGTTCCTCTTTTGCCCTGAAATCAAAGATGACTTGCATGACAAGTTAAACTCCTGGAGACGCCGCTGATATGAAATAACTGTCTCTTTTTTGTGTAGCTGGTGTGGATCGAGACACCAACCAATCCCACGATGAAGGTTGTTGACATCAAGACCTGCTCAGAGTTGGTCCATGAATACAACAAAGACATAGTGGTGGTTGTAGACAACACCTTCATGTCAGCCTATTTCCAGGTAAGGGTAGCAGAAGTGCACTTCACACTCTTTTGATTCTGAAATAGCAGTTTTAGAATTTCCTGTAATCAAATTCCAGTTCATGTTGAAACTTATCATTGACGCACTGAAGTCTTTTTCTTGTTCACCTGCTCTTTAGCGCCCCTTGGCTTTGGGAGCTGATATCTGCATGTACTCAGCCACCAAATACATGAATGGTAGGTTGTGTGTGCATTTTTACTACAAAAGATTTAATTAAACTTATACACAGTTGTGTCTTTCATTTTATGTGTCAAAATGAGGAACATAGAGTATCTTCAGTCTATATTTTTAACCAAAAAGCATAAAATTATGAGAGGTTGGGTTTGGTCCTTCCCGATATTTTCATTAAACGTTTATTTTAAAAGGGAGAAAAGTAATTATACAGGTAGATAACCAGGAAAAGTTACAACATTCAAAATGGACATAATCCACCCTGTGTAATAGTAGCCTATCACATAACAGTTGTTATACTCCAACAGATCCCCCTGATTTAAATTGGAATTCCCCTAAATGAACTGAGTTTCCCAGGCGAGCTAAATTCAGTATGTTACATATCACAGGTAAAGAAACCTGACACCATCCAGCACAAAGTGGACCTGTCAGTGCAGAGAGTAACGCTAACGTTGTATCAGCCTCGCCAGTTACATGCTAACAAGCTAACCAATGACACAAACAATGCTAGCTCCTCTCACTAACAACACTTACCATAAATCAGCAGTGTATTTTTAGATACTTTAAAACATTTCTTAAAAATATAACTCCTCAAATAAAACAACCATTTTCTTGTAATATTAGGACTTCATTCTCAAAACATTATGAGCCGAATTTAAAAATTCTTGTAATTATTTTATAATACTCTCTCTCATATGCACACAACTTATACAACATTAGTTATTTGCAATTTGGACTTTATAAAAAAAAATGTTTTTTTCTTTTACTCCTGCCTTTTATTGTGATAGGTCATAGTGATGTGGTAATGGGTCTGGTCTCACTGAACCGGGAAGATCTGTATGAGCGACTGAAGTTCTTGCAGAATGGTGAGTAGAAGGTCTTATGCAATAAAGCTACTTTTTTTTTTAACACAAACTTCAGTGATGTACAAAACAAGACTCTTTTTACAGGAAGTTGCTGATCATGGTTGGTTGAAATATTTTATTTAATAGACATTTGCTGGCCACAGTTTCCACGAGTAGGTTTAAGGATACATCTAGGACAGTGAACAGTTCTGTGGTTACGTATACTCCCAAAGTCTGGCTCTGTCACACTCTGTATTTGGTAAACTGGTTATTTCAACTTGACCTACATTCACTAATTACCCCAATATGCTCCTGAGGCTAAAGTTCAGGACCAATTAAAAGCCTTTTCACAAGGAAGTATTTTCTTTATGCGTTTGTTGTTTGCCTGATCGGGGTTTTGGGAGCTTTGTAACCTGTTTTTGTTTTTCCCCCATGTGATTCTGCCTGGGTTCAGCTCTGGGTGGTGTACCTTCTCCCTTTGACTGCTTCCTGTGCAATCGAGGGCTGAAGACGCTACACCTGCGGATGGAGCGGCACTTCAAGAATGCCATGGCTGCTGCCAGGTTTCTGGAGGCTGATCCGAGGGTGGAGCGTGTGATTTTCCCAGGTGATCTCTCACAACCTTGCTTTATACCACTCCTATCAATACCAGCATATTGTTGAGACGTGTTTGTTATCCTTCCACTGCCAGATACACTGTTTGGCACAAACAAGCACCTGCGGTTACTTTTTAATTTTATTACATACAAAAGAATGTTACAAAACATGTAAAAGCACACTGAGGTGAACCAGGGTCATAATAAAACGTCTGTAGCCTATTAGGTTTAAAGAGGCCTTTTTAAATCCTCAATAAAGAAGCTCGTAGATTCGTATGTTGATACATATACCGTATTTTCCGCACTATAAGGCGCACCTAAAAGCCTTTAATTTTCTCAAAAACCGACAGTGCGCCTTAT
>JAQMCX010000045.1:14065916-14076560 GCA_029814765.1 Acanthurus leucopareius
AGTTTTGAAATAGGCCATTCATTGAAGGTGCGCCTTATAATCCGATGCGCCTTATAGTGCGGAAAATACGGTAATTTAAAAGTATTGTTGGCATGTTAAAGTCACACACTGTCTTTATAAAAGATAAACTTCAAATTTCTACGTTTTAGTAAAGAGAAAACATCCTTTCATGACCAACTGACAATTTATTCATATTTTCTCAATTTCTACAAATAGGCCTGCCCTCTCACCCTCAGCACGAGCTGATGAAGAGACAATGCACAGGATGTCCAGGGATGATCACCTTTTACATCAAGGGGACACTCCAGCATGCCTCCACCTTCCTCAGTAGCCTTCAAGTAATTTGGCAGTAAACTTTTGTCTAATATGGATTGCTCATTTTGGAGATAATGTTGAGAATGTTAGCTGGAGGGAGTCCTCGTAAACACAGAACCTTCAAAGATGACAGAACAGGTTAAGGGAGAAACTGCTTGAACTACATAAGTGCTTTAGCAAAGTACTTAAGTCCAACTGGCAAGCATTTCCCTGCCTCAGAACAATGCTGCAGTAATGTTCTGTTAAAATTTCAGGACTAACATAAAAATGAAGTTGGTCTCAATGAAACCTGAGTAAACATTTAGTTTTGTTTTTTATGCTGATTTTAAGCAGCTTTTTCCCTAAGGTGATGCCTAAGTAATGCCTCAGCACTGATAAATACCTTGTGTTGTTTCAAGAGCACTGTATTGTATTTTGCTGCCTAAGACAGACCTGCAAAATGTTAACTGTTTGTATGTTTAAAAGTCCAAACCATGAAACATTACCAGAGAATGTGACCATAGTTTGAACATTTTCTGTAATCAGTTACTTGTAATCTTATGTGACTTGATTTTTCAGTTCCAGTTTCTTCTTCTATTTTTCGCTCTGCACATCATTTATGTCCTGCACTGTGTTTCACTTCATGACTTCTGCCATCTTCTCATTTCAGTTGTTTGCGATAGCTGAGAGTCTTGGTGGTTATGAAAGTTTAGCAGAGCATCCGTGAGTATCCCTGCACATTTTTTTTCTGAACACAGCTTGATATTAATTATTTTAGTACATTGTTAATTGTCCGTATTTTAATACGGTAAACTAGTGCTTTCACATAAATCAACATGAGACTAATGGTTAGGATTAATGTTAATTAATCAGAATTATAACTTGGTGTTAATTAAACTGAAGCTTGTTGTTATCTAAGCTGTAGTGTATAAAATGGTGCCACAAGGGGGCAGCATATGTCAAGAAAAAAATCCCTTAAGGTCTGAAAGATGAAAAGTTAGTCCGTTTATTTTCATTATGCAGCCTGTCTCTGCTCTAATCCAGAATAAAACAACGGGATGTTATTTTTTCCGTTATAATTTAGGGCAATCATGACCCATGCATCCGTGCCAGAAAAGGAGAGGAAAGTCCTTGGGATCAGTGACACACTGATTCGACTTTCTGTGGGACTCGAGGATGAAGAAGACATCATTAAAGACCTGGAGCAAGCGCTGGCTGCTGCTGTAAGTATCATCCACAATGCACAACATTGCTTGGTGCAAAACACTGAAATCCAGATGGAGTGCATCCTAACAGAAATGGGTGTGTCCTTGACATTAAATTTGAGAGCTGCCTAATAGAAATCTTTTCAAAAAGTAATTTTATTTAATGTTGAAAGAGTCTCTGAGCTCCAACACAGCTCACTTTACAATGCTGTGAAGGAGATTCAGATGTCACATGTGCCATGAGCTAATCATTAATCAGAGGATAAAAGCACCCATGCCTCTGTGTACTTTACAAGCGCAAGGTTACATCTAATCTCAGAGCTGTGTGGAATGTCACCTGCATCACAACCTGCACTCAAAGCACAAGGAACAAAAAAAAAAATAGGTGCATTTAAAAGGTAACAGGAGATTTATTTTTAAGAACCTTCAGAAAAATTAAACTGGATAATGTCATTTTTAATGTCCAACTAACTTTCCCTTTAAGAGCTATAACCAGGCAAGCTACTACTGTTTACTTACAGTTACATTTTCAAGCACACAGCAAATCTGTATTTGACCTGTATGCTGCTAAATAAGACCCATCTGTCAAAATGAAGACAAATCTGGCATGAGGAAATATTGGCATTTAGCTTGGGAACATTTAGGGAGAGCAAGGACAGGAAGAGTATTGGACCAGGATCGAGTTAGGTATGTAGTGGCTGCATGCTCTGCATTTTGAAAAGTACAATGACATATCCTTCCATCCCATGAACCCCTCCCTGCTGCATCATCAGATCCATCATGCACTGTGAGGTCTCTCTATCTGTATATCTACCAGTCTGGATTATGTCTCTGTCATTGCAATCCACTGGGTATGTTCCTGCATTTGCACTTACTCAGCAAATCCCTGACAGTTTATATATTTCCTATGTTTATTTTCTCCTGTGTTACTGCATTAAAGTGAGGAAAAACATTTATTGATTTTCACACTCATATCTTAAAAATACTTGAAGCTGATTTACTAGCCGCAGGCTGTAGTTTTCTCTGTTTTTTTTTCTGTGGAAGCATTTCAAAGTATTTCTGCTTAGAGAACAACAGATGGCTCATCAGAAGCATTGCAATGTTGCTAGAATCTCACTTTTCTTACCTCTGTGCACGGCTGTGCATCACTGCCTCTCAGACTCTCAGACTCAGCTCATCCTGACTTCTGCATTTCCATCACATCTCTCTCTGCTTTACTTCAAAGGCTGGTGTAGACATCTGAGGTTTTATTACAACTCTTGTCTCTTTCTCTGCCCTGGCTTGGCAACTGAAGGTTTATCATCACAGTGTTATGATTGAATGTTTTTTTTTCAGTGTCTAAAGTATGAGCAGCGTATTTTATATTGTTCATAGATGCATTAAAAAGCCAAAAATAAAGAGACTGATGACACATCTAGAATGCAGAAGCATAGTCAGTTTGGCACATGGAGACACCAGTTAGCTGAGGTTTTATCATACGAAAATATTTTAACTGACCAATAGTGTGCCACTTTTGGATGATTCCCCCACTAATTTCCAGCTTCCTACTGCAGTTAAATCCGTAGGGATTTTTGAGTCTTCTAAAACCCCTTTCTGCCTATTCATGCAGCTGCCTCCTTCATGGCGGTCTGCACCTCCACTCCTCAGGACTCAGATATTGTCTCTGAATCCCTCTGCTGCCCATCTGTAGCAAGAGGAAATTAAATAGAGACAAATATCTCTAATGACTGTCTGTGGGCCCAGGGAGAGGCACCTCTGATGGGTGAAACGCTTAATTGGATGGGATGGCAGGTTCAATTGGGGCAGGCGGTTAAGTTTCCGGTCAAGTGTTTTTATCCCGGGGTTGGTTTTGAATCACAAACTAGGTTTTCGGTTAATCATACAGAACTCTTCAATATGGTGATGTCATTTATAAGACAGGTGTAAAATGCTGGGCATATGGTGTTGTACTGGTCTTTGTTTTAATGTGGTGGGCCCTCTGTTGTTCTGCTTTAGAAATCCTGTCTGTCCGCTGCTTCCTGGATGTGAATTAGTATTGATTTCACTTTTAATTTTTCCTTTTCCTGTTTTCTTTTTAACAGCATCCAAAGAATAAGTGAAATGTCTTCAGGGCGTCACAGAGGCTGAAGTTGAATCAGCCAAAGCCATGATGAAGACCGGAGGTACCCTAAGTCTTAAATCATTGCAGATCAACATGTGGTACCTCAGTTCAGCGCACAAACAGCAGAGATTCACCTTTCAGGGAACAACTGTTTTTATAAAAAGAAAAAAAATACAAATCATGCTTTCTGTGAATAATTAACAAAATTGGTACATGAGAATATTTTGAAGCCTATTTTGCTAAAACATCACTGTAATCTTATTTATCATTTCAGGTTTTGCTTTTTTTTATGTTTGTATGTGTTTTTGGATTCATTTGTTTTGTTTGGAGGGCTTTAAAAAGGCATCGTCCTTTTTACTCAAGTGTAATATGAACAACATGAGTTTCTGCAGGAAAAACACCAAATACAACATTTTCTGTACAATCCTGCAATGAAACCTTTGTACTTAAGACTGCATCTTTATTTTAACGCACAGGACAGCCTCCAAATAAGACAGCTTTATTTCACTGTCTCTTAGAAAATCCGCTGCTGTAATGTTTATTAATACTTTCCTAATTCTTACTGGCATGATTTTCTCTGTAAAGGACATAGATGTTCAACAATGGGATGTATTTAGTTGGACTAACCAGACTCATTAAGACAAAGCTAATGCTTCCATCTACTGGATAAAAGTCAGAAAAAATTTGGTCTTCACTGTCAACATCTGCTCAAAGATTTAGGATCTTCTGCACCATGAAAGACAGACAGTATGTATGACAACAAATGATGAACAGAAGTGTTTGCCCATGGCTGCAGAAGCACGAGGAACACTGGATATCAGTTTTGTTTAACTAGAACTTTATTATGCTTCATCAAGTTTTAACCTGATGTACCAGATGGCTGGTACACAGAACCATCTGGGATGTCGTCCTCAGAAACTGTTTGGAAAAGTCAGGTCTTTCAGAACATACTTGGCATGCGATTGGGCAAACCATCTGTCAGTCACCATCTAACTTGGTCGAACTCCAACCAGATCAGACCAATGAACCACAGCAAAAAAGTGCCAGAAGTTGAGCCAAATGGGAAATCAAATTCTTGTCAGGGCCAATTGAAAAGAGTAAATCTTTTAAAAAATTTTCCTGCTCTTCAACAGATGAAGAAATACTCTCTGATACGATTTTAATGATTCTCTAATAGCATGGATATGCTAGTCTTTTTAGAGCCACCATTTTTGTTTTTAACAGTCATTTTTCCTGCTGGTTGTCACACCTAAGCCACGCCTGTATCTTCCAGTAGTTCCTCTTACAATGTTGATTGTTTCATAGCACCATGGCTCAAACCCAAGAGCATAACTTGAAGCCTGGTAGGCAAGATCACAGGGTCACATGATCTCATGAATCCAGCTTTCTCTCAAGATAAATCAAGTGCGACTCCCGTCATCTTCTAAAGAAGACAAAAGGAAGTCTGTTTCTCAGGTCTGAGACTAATGAAGATGCTTGTTGACAATGAGGGAACATTTAGCAGACTTAATCCTTATTTTAGCACAATTACCTAGCAATGAAGAAGTTGAATGTTTTTTATATATATATTGACAAGTGAAGGCTGTGATAGGAGTGTTTCTCTGACATTTGATTTGTGTTTGAAAACTCAAATCTCAAATCGAAGCTTTGGGGCAATAACAAAGGCAAAAAAGTTTCCAAGGTCAGGACTTTGCAGAGAAAAAGAATTCACCGCCTCTGTCTGCTTCATCACAGTCACACACATGACATCGCTGCTCAAGCATACTTTTCATTTGGGACAGACTGCTCGAGATCAATGTCATTTATGTAACCGACAAATCCATTAAAATCAGTTTGCATTGTAAGTGCCTGTGTCTCTCACTTGCTCTCCAACATTCCCGCTGTACAAACATAAGGGGTGTAACTGTGAGTTCAGCATCAGTAACCGTAGCAAGTCGATACGCCACATCCAATTTAGTCTGGAAAGTGGTGGTCTGCACACTGGGGTTTTAGTTGATGGATTAAATGAGCTAGTTGAGGTACTAATGATCAGACCATCAATAACATTTCCACAAGGAGCCTTAAGGTTTCTGGTCTCTCTAGAAGACCTGCGAGGATCACTGGAATTGTAATTTCTCATTACTTGCAACAGTGTAATGGGTTTTACACTTCAAAGGAGCTTCTGAAATCAGCCATATAGCAGCAGGCAACACCGCCTCCGAGGACTTTATGAAACCTGGCATGTTAGATTGTATAAATCTGGGGGAAGGGGGTGTCTAAATAGGAAAAAGGTCTCGGGGTAGCTGTGCTTTGAAAGTAGAGGTGCTACTGAGGTGTTTGAAATTCAGCTCTCAACAATTCCAGTCTTGGCTCATGTGGTCGGATCTCGTCACCGAAGGTTTTCAAGAGAGTCAGAAACATCATCATTCAGTGCAGGTTTCCAGTGTCTGTCAGCCTCCTTCAGCTCCCCTCAGTCAGCCAGAACCTTTTTTGGAGAACACATCTCACCATCAAACACAGAGGGCTCTGACGGCAAATATATGAGGAAGTATGAGAGGTCATGATGTGTCTATGTGGGCTGTTGGTGTTTATTTTACAGACATGACTATGGTATTAAACTCACAAGTAAATTATGTGCACTGTTCTAAGTTTAAACAACCAAATCTGTGTCAACAAATTATAATATAAACATAAAGTGGCTGATGTGACTCTTAATGTCGGTCCAATTCTGTTGAATCACAGCTAAAATATACTGCAGTCACTGGACACCATCTGCACACTTATTAACTCTGAAATCATAGATGGCTTTCATGTGTGCAAATCATCGGAAGTTTTGGAGCTCAGAAGGCAACATGCTGTGTAAGCGGCGCCACAAAAATGGCAGCAACCAGCAGCAGCAGTTTGAAATCTTGTGACCTGGGCTTGCAGAAATCTTATCAAGTGACACTGACCACAAACAGGCCAATCACAGTGGTTGTTGTGAACAGAATGTAAGAACTGCAGTAATTTCTCAAATTACCAAAGAGATGATGAAAGCAAAAGATGGAAGGGTGGTGAGTCATCTTCTTGATATAGTGCTTACTGCCTTTTTTCTTTGCAAGTCGATTTTTCACATCAAAAGTCTGATGGCTCTACCCAACATCAGAGCTTGGACATTTAATGAAGGACATGCTGTGGTCCACAGTGAGCTGTAGAGGTGTTATTTGGCTGATTTTGTTACATTCATAGAAAGCAAGGCAAGCTGTTTCCTGCTTTCCTGTCCTGTCCTGTCTGTTCCCAGCCCCTGGGCTAAGTTAAGCACTGGCTGCTTGCATTTACCGTACAGATATGAGGACAGTCTTGAGCTCATGTATTTCTCTGTGAGAAAACAAGGGTGAATTTTGCCAAAAGCTGACTAATTCCATTGAGGTGGACATGCAGCATTTCAACTGGTGAGAATCGGTTGCTCTTGGCTGTTACTGCCATCCTTACTTCGTACATTTAGAGCATAAAGAATGGCTGCATTTTCTCATGTTATTAGAGCAGCCCCCTAAATGTTAGTAATTAAAGTCATCAGTCAAGTAGTCCCTGAATACACTCATTTTGTCAGTTTAATCCCTGCACTTCCATTTTAGCTGTATCATAGCACACAGACGCTTGCTGGTGAGCCAATTGGTACTTTAGATAACAAGCGATTTGTCTCTCAAAAAATAACTGATCTTTGTAACTTGTTTCTGCTCCATGTCGAAACAGAACAACAGAATCTCTACATTTTACGAGTTGGTTTGGAGAGGTAAAAATGTACCTGGTCAAACACTGCAGGGAGACCACTCTGCCTGATGAGAAAATGAATGATCCATGAACCCATTAACTCTCTTCCACATTACCAGTGTGTTTGCAGGCAGTAGAGACCTGACTTTAAACGGCAACAGCATGTGTAACAGTCAGTGTGTTGACTGAGTTTTATTATCTATGTAAATTACTGAGAAGGCAAGTAAACCTGTTGTGTCGTTGATTTAAGCCCCATCTGTGCTGTAGACCAGTAAAGCAAAGAAAAAAATTATGCAATCCTAATCCCTCTGCAGACCTTGTAGTGCGTTATCAGTGTTAAATATGCCAAAATATGTTAAACAGGGCATATTGTCTTTAATTTGAGTTTAATAGATGATGTATAGCTCTTTAAGTGAAAGCACATAGAGGTTGTAGATTAAATGAGGCAACCAAATGAACTAAACTCTGGCTCCAGTGAAGCTGACCTTCAGAGTAAAACACTTTATGTACTGTCATGTTATATATATAGCTTAGCTGTAATGAACTCCACATTGATGTTCATTTTTATAGCTTGTCCGCCATGCCTTGTTCGTTACAAATGGTCCTGCAGCCCTGAATTTCAGCCTTGCCAGCTCCCACGCTGACATACTGTAAACACAGATTTTGATCGCACACTTGACATGGTTTCTAGGACACTGAAAATGGACGGGAAATGGCCATAATATTAACAGATCGCTCTTCAGGAGTTGAAAGAAGAATCATGCTCTTGATGCTGTATAAAGTTTGACCAGGGGATGACTCTGTTCCTCGTTCCTTTTTGTGGACTTGACAGCCCTATAAAGAGTAAAAAGTGTATCTATATTTAGGTTCGACATAAAAAGGCTTTACTGACATCCTGTTGACACTGTCTGCTGAACAAAACACAATGATTACATGTCTGAGGAGCTTTAGTCCTTCTCTAAACCACACTGTGTTGAAAAGGGAAAGAACGTAATTAGTCCTGTATTGATTTTAAATTATGTCAATTTTGCTGCTGTCCTGGACAAACCAGAAACAGCAGCTGTTGGTCCTTTTAAGTGTGTAGTTAGATGAGGCCATATAAACCTCAAACAGGCTAAGCTACCTGAAAATAGACCCTTTTTATAAAGTCTGTATGTTTTTCAGTAATATGACTCACAGTTCATAGATGTTTGCTGAAACACTGCTGCCATTAAATATAATGATGTTACAGCTGGAAGGGAAAAACCATTAAAGGTCAGAACAGAAGGTGTAATCGAATGTTCTTGTCAAAGCGATGAAATAAATGTTTCAACGACAAATCCTTAAAAAACAAAAAAACAAAAAAAAACAACACTGACTCACAACTTCCCCTTACCTGCATTTTATCTTCAAAGATAAAATTCAATGGAAATATCCTCTCAACAAACTGATAGATTTACTGAACACAGACTATTGTCAGCAGAGATGTAAATAAAGTTAGAGCATCTGCTTTGCCTACATGGCAACATGCCTTTAACTGTCTGCATCCTTGTTACAGTAGATATCGATCAGCAGCGCGGCCTGCTGACTTTCATTTCCAAAGGTCAACATTGATGCTCGCAGCAGAAAGATCTACAAGAACAATGAAACTGTTCTTACGGTGCACACTTGCAAAGGATGCCTTGAACTATTTCCAAATTTTTTTAATTTTCTTTGCATTTCAAATTCTTGCTTTGCATACATGCTTAATTTCTTGATGTAATTGCACAGAACAAATTTCAGGGAAGCAAAATAAAAAAAGAGCAAACTTAAACATGTAGCTGATATATACAGTAACAGCTGGACAACAAAGTACATCAGTGCAGGTCAGCCTGTTACTTACTTACATGTTCAATACAGGAAGTGCAAAGGTATAGGTTGTGCAAAGAAATATGGATCCAATACTTGATGAATGGTAAACTATAAGTGTTTTTATGTGCCTGAATTGAGAATATAATGGTAATGAAGAAAGATCTAACAAGATGGAACGATAATGCTACTTCACAGTATTTGTAAAAACTAGTCAAGTCCAAAAAATAAAATGTCCGCTTAATATGTCATAAGAGGTTTATTTGAACATATTTTTCACACAATCACGCTAGAGAGAATGCATCATCTCTAAGACATGTATAGAATCACCACACATGCGAAGATATGCCATCACTGCAACAGCATTTTAAAGAATAGAACAATGTATCTGGAGCCTGCTGCAACTCTCAACCATGTCATGTAAAGGTCAATATATATATTTGCATGGTCTTTACTTGGGGCTAAAATCTGTACCAGCACAGCATGACAACCTGTCTTCAGCATACATGCATGGAAATATATCAAGCAGAAAATTGCCTGTTGTTTCTCATTAATATCCTCCGTCTGCTGAGACATATTGGATCTGTGCTTAAGGACTCATCAATACTCCGTATGTTAGTACTGCCTCCACACAGAGAACAAGGTCCAACAGGAGTCTATCAGATTATAGAGTAAAATTAAGTAACTCCTGAGTAAGGAAATGAGTTGTCAATGTGAACAGGGGGTAGACGGATGCATCTGCAGCGTAGCCAGAGGGTATGTTTTCTCTGCTCCTGACCCTGTCGAGGTGAGGTATCGTATCAATTATTCACACTCTGAGCCGTGTTGTTTTGTTGAGCAGGCAGAGCAGATTCTCTGTTCCCACAGTCTGTATCCATCTCAATTTGATGTTTCATTCGTTTCCAAGAAGTTCTTGTCTTTGCTGTTAGAAATTCATCATCTGGTAAAACAAAAAAAAAAGCTCTCTCATCTGCCTCACGTACAGTAAGTGTTGCAGCACACCGCCCCCTCTGAGTCTGACCCTAAGTCATTCAAACTGTCATGACTCACAGCCATCATAGCAGCATATTACTGGATACTGGGGACTAATAATACAAATATTATGATTAAAGCAGATGAGAGCTCAAAGAGTCTTTAGACAGAGATAGTTTAAAAACCCAGGCGACTGTTTCAATTGTGTATACAGTAACTCCTCTAGAAAAACAGTGACGGTTTAGCACAAGAAAAACAGCATTAACCTGAACTGTGAAGTGTCATGAAATGAGATAAATGCAAGCCAGTGTTCTGTCAAGTATGTATAAACCATGTCTAATATAATAATATATCATAAAAAACAGATGCATTTCTGATCCATGTTTATTATTTCTCTTTATTCAAGATGACTCAACAACAACTAGAAAAAAAAACAGTGAATAATACACACACACACACACACACACACACACACACACACACACACACACACACACACACACACACACACACACA